>JARQOC010000002.1:550189296-550348618 GCA_033576535.1 Allobates femoralis | reverse complement strand
ACCCTGATCTCTCTGATGTCCATATATGGTTTCTTTCAACCCATCACTGAGCAGGATACCTAGTCCCTTGCTGACCAGCCCTTAACTCTCATTAGGGAGCTGGCCAGTGGGAGCACTAGACCCACCACTGAAGTAGAACAACAAGAAGTGATGACAGACATATTGTGGAAAACACCAAGGGATACAGCAACTTCACAGCTGCAGTCAAACTCCTAGACAGCAGATGAGTGCTCTCTCAATTAGGGTGACTTGCAATGAATAGAATTCAATACCTCGCACTGGGTGATGGCACATGTGACAATTTAAAGAAGATGGGAGTAGTCACACCTGATCAGATCAAAGGGATTTCTAACAGAACTGACATTAATCCATAGTGTGCCAAAAGAAATAAACAATGTTTACTCTAGAGTCTCTCAAGCAAAAGAGACCATGGGCCCAAAGTCATCACAAGTTTCCAAGTCATGGGAGACAAACATGACAATTACATGAAGAAATATATTTCTATCTTTCAAATAATCACTTAAAAATATTTTATTATTATAACAGTTACACACAGCATATAAGATCATTATGCTGGATTTTGTATTAAATCACTAGTCAGACACTTCCCAAGCATCTAGGACTATTATATTATTATTATTATTATTATTATTATTATTATTATTAGTAGTAGTAGTAGTAATAGTAGTAGTAGTAGTAGTAGTAGTAGTAGTAGTAGTAGTAGTAGTATTACATCAATTAACCTATAACAACATTTCTGGTTGTTTTATTATAAATATACATTTGGATAATTTTAGACAGTAACTAAACTCCTTTGCTGATTAGTTTGCTTCTATCTTCCTGCAAAGTGTTACTATAACCTTTTTCTGATGAAATTATAAATGTTTCCCTGAAGTAATTCATTCACAGTACTTCTTCTTAGGTTGTGGATTATATATTCTTTCCATGATCTTTGTAAACTACAATTACAACTTCTAACAACTTTCTATCCAGGTCAACCTTAATAAAAGCTGTGTCGCGCAGCTTAGCTAAAGCCTTAGATCAAAAGCCAGTTTCAACTTTTCTTTGCAAATTACGCACAACTGCTTTTACTTTACATTTTTTAATTCAACAATTGGCATCCCATGTCTGCAGCATATTACCAAGCAGAATGGGTACAATGCACTTTACAATATGGCAGTCATAGAAAATTGCCCAGAGATTATTCACTAAGGTGAATTTCTACATGATTTTTTGTGTTTTAACATTGATTTAACACATCTTGAAAGGGTTTAAAAACATACTTAAATTAGTTTAAAAAAATAATTTGTGCAACATACTAATATACTTATCATATCATGAGTATCCTGATCTTTAATTATCCTCTAAAGTCCCAAATTTAGCAGGTCCATTCTTGACCCTATGGGTGGTTGAAGACACCATATCCCTTGTTGTAAAATGTGATCAACATAGTGCATGAAGGGGTCCATCTGGCTGTATTTTTCTCTAGTTAACCTCTTTACGGCCCATGATGTACTGGATACATCATGGGTTGCGTCCCTTCCTGTGATCCTCTGATGCGAGCTCATGCGCTGAGCTTGCATCATTTCTTGCACATATCGGCTGATCTCATCAATTCCTTCCTTCCTTCCTTCCTTCCTTCCGTCC
The DNA here is from genome assembly GCA_033576535.1 of Allobates femoralis. NCBI lineage: Eukaryota > Metazoa > Chordata > Amphibia > Anura > Aromobatidae > Allobates > Allobates femoralis. The sequence goes on along the minus strand of JARQOC010000002.1, from coordinate 550,346,971 downwards.
TTCATCGAGCCTCATATTATGGCATTTGGCCAGAAAATTAAAGATTTATCTGAAAGGAAGATAAAAGATAGAAGAAAAGAGATAGAATATTGAACTCAGAAGATAGAAAATCTGAGAACTAGCAGCAGCAAAACAGGCTCAGGGAGGGTACAGTTCAGGTAAGTAAATAATTTTTTAACCACTTTTCTGCTGATTTAATGCATATTGAATTTCCCTCTTGAAATAAGTGAATCTGTCAAAGTTATGTTTATTGAGATTCGCTCAACTTCAATTTTCATTTTCTTTTCTGTAGAATAAATGATCAAAAACGTACTGTTTTGGATCATACAGAAAATAAGAAAAATAAAAGGTGGGGGCAAAAGTGTGATTTCCTTTGTGGTAAATTATCTGCTTACAAAGTTAAATATATAGAGTGGCCATCTGAGTATTGATTATAAAGAGAGTTCAGCACAACACATTTTAATACACTTTTAAAATATATTACTTTCAGAAAAATAGTCAAGCGTAAATATAGCCCTATTAACCCCGTACTGACAAATGATATACATAGCATATCAAGAGCAGGTGTCAATTCCCACACCCTGAAGGGCTATGTACGTCATGGCTTTGCACTGTCACTGTCACAACTGAGGTCAAGTAGAGGATGTGCGAGGACCCATATTGGCGGTCCCTACACTCAGAGCGATGTGATTGGTCAGTCAATATGACTAACCGATCACAGCTTGATTGCGCAGGAAAGTGCTTAATATCAGCACTTCCCAGCATCATAACTGCAGGAGTTAGTCACAGCTGACAGCTGAGCTCCTGCAGTAACAACCAGGGCTGGCGAGCACATTACTCCAGGCTTATTAACCTTTTAGATGCCTTATTCGATAGTGATTGCAGTATTTAGAAGGTTGTAGGAGGGAGTGTGCTCCCTCTCTGACATTCATCAAGCCCCCATGATAAAATAACGGGGAGCCGATGGTTGCCATGACACCCAGAAGTCAAACAATGACCACCAGGGGGTGTCAGCTATGGCAGCTTGTTAGGGCAAATATATCGGGATTCTGCCAGTGTAATCTTACTGCTCTCATGTTATGCAATACATGTTTATTGCAATACCTGAGATCAGTGATCCCAATGGGAAAGTTATACATATTTGGTATTGCCAAGTTGTATCGACCCCATCTATAAAACTGTCCTACTATTTAGCTTCTACAGTTAACCGTAAAAAATAAATAAAAAATATGGCAAGAAATTATGCTTTTTCAACTTACATATGAAATAAAAGTAGAATAAAATGTGATCAAAAATACAAAAGTAAATTAAAATGGTATCACTGGAAAAGTCATCTTGCCCCACCAAAAACAAGCCACCATTCAGCTCCATCAGTAGAAAAATTAAAAATCTTTAGCTCTAAATTAAAGCATTCCTTATTTTTTAAAATTATTTTTATTGTGTAACAGTGGCAATAAAAAAAAATGTAAATGTTGTATAACTGTGTTTGTACTGACCTGAAGCATAAAAATGCATTATCACTCTTACTACCAGGGCCGCACCGTCCATTGGACAGTGTGAGCCCTGTCATTCAGGCAGCAAGAGGCAGGGGGGGTGGCTATGCAGAAGGGGACGGATCCTTATGCACACAGCGTCCCCCTGTCATGGCGCCGGCGGCTCAGTACAGGTAAGAGCCGCCGAGCAGCGACCCGCCGGAGCACAGCTCAAGGGGGGGGGCAGTGCTGGGCTCTGCCAGCACCCCCCTCCCTGTCATCAGCTGTGGCTCAGGCGGCAGTGGGGCTTGGTGCACCCCTGCTTACTACACAGTTAATTGCATGCAAAAAGCAACTTCTGAATTACTAGTTTATGTACCTTTTGCCTCCCAAATATTGGGATAAAAAGGAACAAAAAATATTATGTACCTAAAAATGGTACCAATAAAAATGTCAATTTGTCCTGCAAAAAAGAAGTCTTCATGGGACTCTTTCAACAGAAATATAGAAAAAATATAGCTCTCAAAATATGGTAAAACAAAAACTTAAAAAAAACAAAAAAAAAAAACAGAATTGTGTGATAGTAGCCAAATGTAAAAAGTTATATAAATATGGTATCACTGCAATAGCACCGACCTGAAGAATAAAACCACTGAATGACTTATAAGGCACAGCAAATGACATAACAAATAAATAAAAGAAATTCTTGACCTGCTGTAGATTTGATCATCCTGCCTCCCAAAGATCGCAGTAAGGCTCAGATCTTGTTTTTCCTTTACACTGAGCACTTACACCCGGGATTCCCTGTAAATCTCTGAAATACGTGATTCAGACAAATTCCCTGATGAAACATTCACTATAATGAGGTAGATGGAGTAATCTTTGCCCCTGAACTTTAATTCTGCCATGCCGTCTTTTAAGAAGTGCATAAAAGTGCATTCGACCACATCCAGAAGCAATACATAGTTGAGAGTAACTCTGCTACCTCATTAGGGAATTAATCCATTTGAGGTTTCCTCTGAATTACGTATTTTGCTGATTTAGATGGAAACCCTGATGTAAACCCTCAGTGTAAGAGCAAAGAATAACTGTGAACTGATCCAAAATGTTCTGTACCCCTAAATGCCACCAATAGAAACTTCTACTCAACCCACAAGAAACAAATGCACACTCTGGTTCATTATCAAATAACAGAAATAGATGGATCTCCACATTACTGGTAGAACAAAGGCTGTGAAAAAGAGCTAGGGTTCCGTGTCCCCAAAAGGAGACAAGCAAATAGGCCATGGTTACACATGAGCCCTGGATCCGCTAAAAGCATCAGTTTTTCAACTTAGAATTTTGTGAAAAACGCATGCATTAACAGATCCATAGGATCCAATGCAAAAAACACATTGTCAAAAGTGCGCGAAAAAAAGCCATGAGTTTTTGAAACTGCATAAAAAAACTCTGTTAGCAGTGTTTTTGGGTGCAGTAAAAAAAGCATGCTTTTTTTAAAATGGGGCCCTATGGGAAATGCATCTGTTAATGCATGGTACATACGTTAACGCGTGCGATTTTTAGGTGCAAAAATGGCAATTTCCAAAAATGGAAATTGGTTTTGGAAATTGGAAAAAACTGATGGGAATGTGTGACCCTGGCTATACTGTGCTCCCAAATACCAATGTCCATCTTCCTTCTGAGTCCCGCAGTGTATCTTAACCACAGTGAGCATCCACATGTTTGGCATATCTGTAGTGAGTAGAGCTCGCTAAATTTACGGGTTGCAGATCTTCAGATTCTCATGCATTGTACAGGCACAAAAAAAGTAGATTTCTATTTTCACTCTGCAACATCATTTGCTGCCTGTTTCTGGAAAAAACCCTTGAGTCAAATCATCACTACACCCATAGATGAGTTGCCAGAGAGGTGCTATTTCCAAATTGGGGTCACTTGAAGGAGGTTTCTGCTCTTTCACACTTGGAGGGTCTGTATGTAAATTCCACCATCTATTCTAGGAAACCGTGTTCTCCAAAAGTCAAATTGCACTCCTTCCCTCTTGAGTCTCGCCGTGAAGCCAAACGGTACTGTACAGTCAAATTTTTGTCCCATTCACAAGAAAATGTGAAATAAAAATGTGGCCATTTTTATATATTTTCCCCTTGTGAAAATGTAACATAAGGGATAAAACAATATTTTAATGGTAAAAATGTAATTCTTTTTTCTTCACCGCCCAAAGGTATATCATTTTTGACCGATCTGTGGTGTCAATATGATGACTGCATTGCTAGATAAGGTGTTTGAAAAATGAAAAAAGAATAAAACCACTGAATGACTTATAAGGCACAGCAAATGGCATAACAAATAAATAAAAGAAATTCTTGACCTGCTGTAGATTTGATCATCCTGCCTCCCAAAGATTGCAGTAAGGCTCAGATCGTGTTTTTCCTTTACACTGAGCACTTACACCCGGGATTCCCTGTAAATCTCTGAAATAAGTGATTCAGACAAATTCCCTGATGAAACATTCTCTATAATGAGGCAGATGGAGTAATCTTTGCCCTTGAACTGTAATTCTGCAATGCCCGTCTTTTAAGAAGTGCATAAAAGTGCATTCGACCACATCCAGAAAACACCACATATGGAGTATATCTATGTACTCAGGATTGGAAGAAAAAAAGGTTTAGTACCATGTTAGCCAGTTGAAAAAAATGATTGCTTTCAGTGGGAGAAACAAAATAATAATCTTGACGTTGTGATAGCTTTTAATGGTTAACAAAAATAAAATAATTGATGTTACAAGGCACGTTTTCGAGACATCTCAGGACTCATCAGACATGGTATCACTATGTACTCAGGAGAAATTGCACAAAATTTATGGTGCAATTTTCCCTGTTACCCTTGTTAAATTGCTAAATTTGGGACTAAAACAACATATTTGCAGAAAAAAAGTGTTTTTTTTTTTATTTTCATTGCTAAACGTTATAAAATTGTACTAGGCACCTGTGAATTCAAAGCGCTCACCATGAATCTAGAAAAACTCCATGAGGATCTAGTTTAAAAAATGGCATCACATTTTGGGTATTTTTACTTTTTTACTGTTTAGGCACATTAGGGGCTCTCCAAATGTTACATGAGGACTGTCAACAATTCCAACCAATTTTGAATTCCAAAAGGTGAATGGCATTCTTTTACTTTCGAGCACTGCCATGAGCCATACAGTAGTTTTACTCCACATATGGCGTATTGGCGTATGCAAGAGAAATTGCACAACAAATTATATGGTGCATTTTTTCCAGTTACCCTTGTGAAAATGTAACATTTGAGGCTAAAATAACATTTTTGTTACAAAAAGTAAAATTTTAATTTTTTTTCTTCCACATTGCTTTAGTTCTTGTGAATTACCCGAGGATAAACAAACTTCTTGAATCTAGTTTTGAGTACTTTGAGTGGTGCAATTTTTAGAATTGTCACTTTGAAATATTTCCTGACACCTCAATATCAGTGCAATTGTGATGTGGTCCCTAAAAAAATGCTTTCGGAACTTTTGTTGGAAAAATGAGAAATTGCTGAAAATTTTTAACCATTCTAATTTCCTAGCAAAATAAAATTTATATTTTAAAAATTGTGCTGATGTAAAACAGACTAGTTGGAAATGTATTCATTAACTATTTTATGTGGTATAACAAACTGCTTTGAGGGCATAAAAAATCAAAGTTTGAAAGTTCTGAAGTTTTCATTGTTTTACCAATATTTTTATATTTTCCTAATTAAATGCAAGTAATATTGACCAAAATTTGCCACTAACAAGAAGAACAATATGCCTCAAAGACCACTAAAGGTACCGTCACACGCAGCAATATTGCTAGGCAATTTCACTGGCAATTTGCTGATTGCAGTGAAATCATGGACACATTGTTCTATTTTGTTGCCATGTACAAATGGAACAATGTGTCCATGGTTTCACTGCAACCAGCAAATTGCCAGTAAAATTGCCTAGCAATATTGCTGCGTGTGACGGTACCATAAGAATCACTGGGATCCATTGAAGCATTTTAGAGTTATTATATCATAAAATGACACACTTCAGATTTGAAACATGAGGCTCAGACATTAGGTACAAAGTGTCTCGGTCTTTAAAGGGAAACTCCAGGGAGATATGAAATGTTATACTGTCCCTGCCCTCCTACATGATAAAGCTGAGCTTTTCTCTACTATTCTATGATGTTTAGATCGCTTAAAAATCAATAAAATCATATCTGCTCTTTAGCACTCACCCCTCCCTTATGGGACAATAAATCTCAGAGCAGATTCAGCAAGGGGTTTGGCAGGGGCATGGAGGCCAACTCCCATGCTCACACTACATGCCATCCACACTCTATGCCATCACACTCTATATGACTGATATATGCTTGGCACCCCAGATTCCGGTTGCCACAATGGCATTGCCTTCCTTGGGGGGTGATGTCATGCCTGGACACAACATAGGGTATCCACAAAAGGTAAGCACACAGCACCTTTCTTGATTCCCAGAAAGAGGAGATCTGCAACCCGGGTTAGGCAGTTCAGTTTCTAGGAGGACTGTGAACACATCCTGCGGACTGGAGCAGTGTCAGAATCATCAAAGGATAACCACCAATTAGTGTGAGGGACCCGTAGGAGAGATTCTGGGGAATGAGAGGAGTAGGCCTGGGGAGTGGAGCCACTCCAGAGTAGAGCACCAGAAACAGACTCCGGAGTCCGAGGATGCTAGGCCCAACAGCCAAAACTCGAGGAAGGGAGATTCCACGTCTCCAAGCCACACCAAGACACCTGCAGGCAAAGCAGCGTTGAAGAGCTCAGGGACAATGGCTAGAGAAGAGATGCTCGGAAAGGGCTCAAGCTGCCTGCCCTACTGGTGATAGACTTTCCAGCAGAAGCTAAGTATCTTAGCTACAGATGGCCAGGACCAGCAAGGAGGAGCACAGCAGGAAAGCCTCAGAACTCACTGGGTGAGGAGATCCCTAACTTGCTTCTAGGCCACCCGGATTCAAAACATCACCTGTGGATTGGACCCTGGCGTCTACCTACTGCTACAGTAAAGGTAAAGGAAACTACACCTGCGTGTGTCAGTCATTCTGCCCCTTCAGTTCTGCACCCCAATGGCCTACCACCGTCATTGACTTTACTGGTTGCCCCAGGGAATCGCTCCACTTGTAGGGAGCGATATCACCTTTGTTGCACTCCCATCATCCCCGGAGGTCTCACACAGCAGCACTGGCCCCAATAGTCGAATACCACGGGTGACATCACGAAACACTTCCCCTAAATCACTACCCCCAGAACTTTTAAAAGATTGACCCCCCAGCATCACGGAACCGGGTCTCGACGCCTGTGACTCCCCCTGAAGCGCCAAAGCCCAAAGTACCCAATAGCCTTAGGGCGTGTTCTATGTGTCACTGTACTCAGGAGATTTGTTCTATCACTGATGTGGTATGCTTTGGATCATGAGCTGTACCATGCCTTCACCATATTTTTTTCTTTCCATCATTCATGTAGAGGTTGATCTTGGTTTCATCTGTCCAAAGAATGTTGTTCCAGATTTTGGTTTGTTGTTTTGTTGTTTAAGATTTTTTTTTAGCAAAGTCCAATCTAACCTCATTCTTGAGGCTTATGAGTAGCTTGTACCGTGCAGTGAACCCTTTGTATTTACTTTCATGCAGTCTTCTCTTTATGGTAGATTTGGATATTAATACGCCTACATCCTGGAGAGTGTTGTTTACTTGATTGGTTGTTGTGAAGGGGTTTCTCTTCACCATGATAATTATTCTGCCATCATCCTAGGGCCGCACCATCCATTGGACAGTGTGAGACCTGAGTCTCAGGTGGTAAACAGGCAGGGGGAGCCGCTGTGTAGAAGGGGGCGATGCCTGAACCACACAGCGGCTTCCTGTTTGATGGGCACCACTGGCTGCAGCATGGTGAGGCACAGCCTCTCCCTCCCACTCCTTGTGCTAACAGCACCCCCTTAACCTCCCCCTTCCCCGCTCCTCACGAGCGGCTGGCACGTACAACCCCCCCTTCACCATCGGCCGGCGCTAACAGCACCCCCCCGGCTCCTCACTTGCGGCTGGTGTTAACAGCACGTTCGCTCCTCACCCGCGGCCGGCGCTAACAGCAATCCCCCCGCTCCTCAGCCATGGCTCAGGTGGCGGGAAGGCTTCATGCACCCCTGCATCATCCACCACTGCTATCTTCCTTGTGTGTCCAGGTCTTTTTGCATTGTTGAGGTTATTTATGCTTCCTTTCTTTCTTTCTTAGAATGTACCAAACTGTATATTTTGCCACTGTTAATATTGTAGCAATTTCTTGGATGAGTTTTTCCTGTTTTCGCAGATAAAAAATGGCTTGTTTCACCTGCATGGAGAGCTCCTTTGATCGCATTTCTACTTCTCAGAAAAATCATCAAAATGCAAGCACAACACCTCAAAACAACTCCAGGCCTTTTATATGCTAAATTGAAAATTAAATAATGAAGTTATTGTCCTCACTTACTCATGAAACAACCTTTGAGTGTCTATTATTTTTGGTCCCTTTAAAAACAGTATGGCTCAAGAATATTAGCTGAAACTTCTAAACCCATCTGGAATCGTGGGAGAGGTTCAGAAATGCTTCAGGTACATGTGCATTCAATGTGGTCTTGCTTTTAATGCATTCAGGAGACCATAATGGGACAGCGTATATTAAAAACGTAGAGTAGGACTGCCCCATCTGAGAATGCCATGAAGTGGTGGGGTAGTTCAAAAAATTGATCAATTGTTTATCAAATGTCTCAGTTGTAAAGTAGAGTTAGAAATTAATATGTGCATATGCACTTTTTGTACTGCATGTTAACCACAGGCAGCGCTGGCTTCTTGTCTTTTTTATTTTCTAAACAAATCATCCAATTTTAATGTGGTTACCCTCAAAAGAAAGCTAAAAGTCTGGTCTTTATGTCCATGTCCATTATATAACTATAACTTGATTATGTTTAAATTAACATGTAAAAAAACCTAAATTTATGTCAGTGTCTAAATGTATATTTGCATATAAAAATTTGGTCCCATTTTATTTAAAAAATGTTGGTCAAGGAAAATCTATTTGGCATTAGTTATGAGCGAGTACCGTAATATTCGTAATTGCTATTCTCATTAGGAGTAGTTTAAAATGATTGTGTATTCGTTCTGAAGAGCAAATACAATGTAATTCAAAGGAAAATTCGAGTAATTTTCTGTTGAACCCTACAAAGTGGTCTGGGGGATAAAGGTAAAGGCTGAAATGAATAGGAAATGAAGAAACAGAATGAGAAGAGCCTGTAGAATATGCTTGCATGCATTTCTGACTCACAAATAGTTTGTGGGAATAACTTTGTCACAGGATTACGCCCTGATACAGATACACAAGAACAACTACCAAACCTTTTTCGTAGATAGCTGGCACACACTGAGGCAAGAAATGCTCTTTTTGTAAAGCAAAAATATTTTATTTTTATTTTTGCTGAAGAAAATATGAACAAATATATTCCCAACGTTTCGACTCTATACACTCGAGTCTTCTTCAAGGGATAATTTTCTCTAAATACAGGCATAAACAACAAAACAGAATCAGTGGTAAATACACTACATAACAAATGAAAAAACAAACATCTTTATAAACTTAAATTTACATGCGACATACTGTGTATATGTGCACATAATCACTTGTGAACACCGGTTGTATATAAAGGTACCTTTACACGCCACCACTGTGCCTAGCAACAGGTATCAACCGCACGTGCACGTTTTTGACGGTTGATACCGATCGCCGATGCCGCAGATACACGCCGCCATTGCGCTGTCAACTGAAGGTATCTTTGTCCCTCGGAAGTTCCGACGGATCCTGCAGATAACTGCCTGTTGAATACCTTCGCTGCTTCACACGCCACTACCACAAAGGAATATAGGCGTACATCTTTCGCGCCGCAAGTACGTAGGCGTGACAGAGTTGTTTATTCCGTGACGCTAATACGCTGATTGGACAACGCAATAGCATCATGATTGGCCAGCCTGTGCAGGAAGGCTGGGTAATGCATGACGCTATTCCAATTGTGTAGTGTGAATGGATAGCTCTTTAAATATGGCGCCCTGAGAAGGGACAGCCAATCGTAACACAGTAGCCCCCATCAATGATCGCTGTTGGGGCGTGGTATCCATGATGCTGTGGCACGCCCCTAGGAATTCACTAGGCGACACAAATTCCATCCCTGTGCCCCGTTTACACGCTACTACCATGGCAATTGTGCCTTTGTGTTGCCTTCGGTTTTTGAGCACGGCTCAGAAACAGGTATTTGAGTCAACTGCTGGACACCGGAGGAATTTCCCCTATTTACACGCCGACATTTCATAGCAATTTCATGGCAACAGGCACAATTATCCCAATTGCCAGGCAGTTGCTACCACGCAGTGGTGGCGTGTAAAGGTACCTTTACAGCTATGCTGGGCTTAACTCATACATAGTGCAGGGAAGTGCTTGCTGTCATCGTAGGGCTTATGTGACCTATAAGGACACTCCACAATATGGTATTAGTATAGTTTACAGAAAAGTTGGAAAAAGGAAAAGTGAAGTACCTCAGAGTTAACGTAACGATGCCCGTGCTATACTCTGAGAAAGTGGTTTTAGTTGGTGACTAATGCATACGTTTGTATGCTAGTAGAATGAGCTATAGGAAAAAGAAGATGCCCTAAAAAAGATGCCTATAAAACGAAAAGTCTTTGAAGCACAACAAGCCGTCACCTTAACAACAAGTACTACTACAGATTATCCTTTTTCTCTTCACTCTGCACTCTTTTGACCAACTTTTTTTTTATATTAATCTTTTAGGGCTTATTCTTTTTCCTATAGCTCATTTTACTAGCATACAAATGTATGCATTAGTCACCAACTAAAACCACTTTCTCAGAGCATAGCATGAGCATCATTATGGTAACTGTAGAGAACTTCACTTTTATTTCTTGCAACTTTTCTGTAAACTATACTAATACCATATTGTGGAATAACCCCTGGCAAAAATTATGGAATCACCTGGCTCGGAGGATGTCCATTCAGTTGTTTAATTTTGTAGAAAAAAAGCAGATCACAGACATGTTACAGAACTAAAGTCATTTCAAATGGCAACTCTCTGCCTTGAAGAAACACTAAAACAAATCTTGAAAAAAAAATGTGCTAGCCAGTAATGGTTACTTTTGTAGACCAAGCAGGGGGGAAAATTATGGAATCACTCAATTCTGAGGAAAAAATTATGGAATCATGACAAACAAACAAAACAACACTCAAATACATCAGCTTCCAGTCTCTGATGCATGGACTTAATGAGTGACAAAAAGTGCTCTTCATCAATCGATTGCTGTTGCCAGATCATCTTTGCAGGTTGGAGCCTTGTCATTGACCATTTTCTTCAACTTCCACCAAAGATTTTCAATTGGATTGAGATCCGGACTATTTGCAAGCCTTGACATTGACCTTATAAGTCTTCTTTCAAGGAATGTAGTCTTAGTTTTTGCTCTATGGCAGGATTCATTATCATCTTGATAAATGATATCATCCCCAAACATCCTTTCAATTGATGGGATAAGAAAAGTGTCCAAAATATCAATGTAAACTTGGGCATTTATTGAAGATGTAATGACAGCCATCTCCCCGGTGCCTTTATCTGACATGCAGCCTCATATCATCAATGACTGTGGAAATTTCCATGTTCTCTTCAGTCACCTTTATAAATCTCATTGGAATGACACCAAACAAAAGTTCCAGCATCATCACCTTGCCCAATGCAGATTAGCGATTCATCACACTGAATATTACTTTCATCCAGTCATCCACAGTCCACAATTGCTTTTCTTTAGCCCATTGTAATCTTGTTTTTTTCTGTTTAGGTGTTAATGATGGCTTTTGTTTAGCTTTTTTGTATGTAAATCCCATTTCCTTTAGGCGGTTTCTTACAGTTCGGTCACAGACATTAATTCCAGTTTCCTCCCATTCATTCCTCATTTGTTTTGTTGTGCATTTCCTGTTTTGGAGACATATTGCTTTAAGTTTCTGGTCTTGACACTTTGATGTCTTCCTTGGTCTACCAGTATGTTTCCCTTAAACAACCTTCCCATGTTGTTTGTATTTGGACCAGATTTTAAACACAGCTGACTTTGAACAACCAACATGTTTTGCAACATTGCGTGTTGATTTACCTTCTTTTAAGAGTTTAATATTCCTATCCTTTGTTTCAATTGACATTTCATGTGTTGGAGCCACGATTCATGTCAGTCCACTTGGTGCAACAGCTCTCCATGGTGTGATCACTCCTTTTTAGATGCAGACTAACGAGCAGATCTAATTTGATGCAGGTGTTAGTTTTGGGAATTAAAATTTACAGGGTGATTCCATAATTGTTTCCTCAGAATTGAGTGATTCCATAATTTTTACCCTGCTTGGTCTACATAAGTAATATTTACTGGCTAGCACTTTTTTTTTTCAAGATTTTTTTTAGTGTTTCTTCAAGGCAGAGAGTTGCCATTTGAAATGACTTTAGTTTTGTGCCATGTCTGTGATCTGCTTTTTTTCAACAAAATTAAACAACTGAATGGATATCCTCCGAGCACGGTGATTCCATAATTTTTGGCCAAGTGTTCAACTTGGACACCCAATAATTAAAGGGAACTGAAGCATCAGAAAGAATGCATGTATGGTCACTTAACCTCTAGACGACAGCCTTACGTCTACAGACGTCAGCAAAAGAGTGTACTAAAGCCTAGCCAACGTCTGTAGACGTCGGGCAGGAAAAAGCCCTGTAGCGCCGCCCCTGGAGCTAATACCTCTAGGGTGTCAGCACACCGATTGTAGCTGACACCCTAGAGATTAGTAATTAGCTGCTTTTGTACCCGCATCTGTAATGTGATGACCGGTAAGCACCGTTTACCGATCATCAGATTACAAAAGTGAAAGTGCTTTGTAAAAAAATGCTTTCACTTTGATCCGACATGAAAACACATGTCGGATCAAAGTGATCCATTAAGCCCTAAGGCCTCTAAGAACCCCGGTGCCAGAGATCGAGCCCCCCCGGGCCCCCCACACCTCCACCCCCTCCGGTCCCTTCAAAAATGGCGGCAGTGTGCTGCCTCCCCTGCATCTCAATGCAGCCTGACATGTCACACATGTCAGGCTGCATGGGAATGTCCTCCCCCGGTGCTCCCTAGTCCCCTGCAGGGATCCCCAGCCCCAGCCTACGGAATCCCCCAGCCTCCGGGATCCCCAGCGCCCTCCCCCGATGCCCGGTGTCTTTTCCCCAAAGTCCACTTTTCCCCAGAGGCCCACCGCCTCTAAACTGTTTGTAGGGCCCCCCCGTTCCCCAGTAAATTTCCCCCTCACAACTCTTACCTACCAACGATCCTGATTCCGGTCCCGGGGTCCTCCGGTCTTGGGGGCTTCTCCTGCCGGCGGCTCTTGCTGCTCTCTTCTGCGGCGCGCGCCTCCTCTGTGCACGCACCCTGGTGTGCGCGCACGCGTGCGCCGCTGTTAACCCCTGCTGTGCGGCCCAGGGAATGACAGGTCATGAACTCAGTGAGTTCATGACCTATCAGAATCCTCGGGTCACAAGGGGTTAACTGTGCTGTTCATGGTGGTCTCCACATCAGATCACCTTCAGTGGTGATCCCAGGATCCCTATGGGATCCCAGGATCCTAATAGATCACCACTGATGGTGATCTGATGTGGAGACCACCATGAACAGCAGAGTTAACCCCTTGTTAACTGTGCTCTTCATGGTGATCTCCACATCAGATCACCATCAGTGGTGATCCCAGGATCCCTATGGGATCCCAGGATCCTGATAGATCACTACTGATGGTGATCTGATGTGGAGACCACCATGAACAGCACAGTTAATCCCTTATTAACTGTGCTCTTCATGGTGATCTCCACATTAGATCACCATCAGTGGTGATCCCGGGATCCCAGGATCCTGATAGATCACCATTGATGGTGATCTGATGTGGAGACCACCATAAACAGCACAGTTAACCCGTTGTTAACTGTGCTCTTCATGGTGATCTCCACATCAGATCACCATCAGTGGTGATCCCAGGATCCCTGTGGGATCCCAGGATCCTGATAGATCACCACTGATGGTAATCTGATGTGGAGACCACCATGAAGAGCACAGTTAACCCCTTGTGCCCCGAGGATTCTGATAGGTCATGAACTCACTGAGTTCATGACCTGTCATCCTCCTGGCAATGAACCTGCTTTTATAGCATATGGGGGATGCCCCATATGCTATAAAACTGAGAATCTTCGCGGGACCTCCCACTGGACTACGTTGGACCTTCCCACTGGACTACGCCGGACGTCAAAGAATAATAAAGATGGCGTCCAAGTAGTGTTTGTGTTTTTTTTCTAATAAAAATATTTTTCTCTGTCTTGTGTCTTCTTTACAAATTACTAGAGATTCCTAATGGTCCGGTCTAATATTGGTCAGACGTTATGAATCTCGGGCTTAGTACCAGCTGCGAAAAAGCTGGCATTAACCCCTTATTACCCAGTCTGCCACCGCTACACGGCAGCTGGAAGAGCTGGATACAGTGCCAAAAAATGGAGCTTCTATGAATGCGCCATTTTCTAGGGCGGCTGCGGGCTGCAATTCGCAGCGGGGGGGCCCAGAAAGCTTGGGCCTCCCTTAGCTGAGGATTCCAGCCCCCAGCTGCCTAGTTGTACCTGGCTGGCCCAAAAATATGGCGAAGCCCACGCCATTTTTTAAAAAAATTATTTCATGAAATAATTTTTTAAAAAAAGGGACTTCCCTATATTTTTGGTTTCCAGCCAGGTAAAATTAGGCAGAAGGGGTTGGTGGCAGCCTGTAGCTGCCTGCTGTACCTGGCTGGACCAAAAATATGGGGAAGCCCCACGTCGTTTTTTTTTTTTAAATTTAATAAAGAAATACTAAAAAAAATGCAGGGGAGGAGACGACCAGGATACGGTGTCTCCGTATCTTGTGCAAATGCTCTACAAGTGAGAAATTGTGTGAAAAAAAGAAAATGTTCAATATGACATTATCAAATTCTGTGAAGTAGCTGTAGGTTCCAAATGCTCACTATACCCCTAGATATAATCCTTGAGGTGTCTAGTTTCCAAAATGGGGTGACTTGTGCGGGAGCTCCAATGTTTAGGCACATAGGGGCTCCCCATATGCGACATGGTGTCCGCTAACAATTGGAGCTAATTTTCCATTCAAATTGTTAGCGGACACCATGTCGCGTATGGAGAGCCCCTGTGTGCCTAAACAATGGAGCTCCCCCACAAGTGACCCCATTTTGGAAACTAGACCCCCCCAAGGAACTTATCTAGATGCATAGAGAGCACTTTGAGCCCCCAGGTGCTTCACAAATTGATCCGTAAAAATGAAAAAGTACTTTCTTTTCCACAAAAATTTTCTTTTTGCTTTATTACGGATTCATTTGTGAAGCACCTGGGGGTTCAAAGTGCTCACCACCAATCGAGATACGTTCCTTGGGGGGTCTAGTTTCCAAAATGGGGTCACTTGTGGGGGAGCTACAATGTTTAGGCACACAGGGGCTCTCCATACGTGACATGGTGTCCGCTAACAATTGGAGCTAATTTTCCATTCAAATTGTTAGCGGACACCATGTCACGTATGGAGAGCCCCTGTGTGCCTAAACACTGGAGCTTCCCCACAAGTGACCCCATTTTGGAAACTAGACCCCCCAAGGAACTTATCTAGATGCATAGAGAGTACTTTGAACCCCTAGGTGCTTTACAAATTGATCCGTAAAAATGAAAAAGTACTTTCTTGTCCACAAAAATTTTCTTTTTTCATTTTTACGGATTCATTTGTGAAGCACCTGGGGGTTCAAAGTGCTCAACACCAATCTAAATAAGTTCCTTGGGAGGTCTCGTTTCCAAAATGGGCTCACTTGTGGGGGAGCTACAATGTTTAGGCACACAGGGGCTCTCCATACGTGACATAGTGTCCGCTAACAATTGGAGCTAATTTTCCATTTAAATTGTTAGCGGACACCATGTCGCGTATGGAGAGCCCCTGTGTGCCTAAACATTGGGATCCATTTTATCTTGTTGCCCATGTGAAAACAAAAGAAGTTAGAAAAATTAAAATGTCCATTTTTTCCTTTCACGTTGCTTTAGTTCCTGTGAAGCACCTGAAGGGTTAATCATTTTCTTGAATGTAGTTTTGAGTAGCTTGAGGGGTGCAGTTTTTGGAATGGTGTCACTTTTGGGTGTTTTCTGTAGACCCCTCGAAGGGACTTCAAATGCGATGTGGTCACTAAAAAATTGTTTTGTATATTTTGCTGGAAAGATGAGAAATTGCTGATGAACTTTGAACTCTTATTACTTCCTAACCAAAAAATGTTTTTTTCCAAAATTGTGCTGATGTAAAGAAGACATGTGGGAAATGTTATTTATTAACTATTTTGTGTCACATAACTCTCTGGTTTAACAGAATAAAAATTCAAAATTTGAAAATTGCAAAATTTTTAAAATCTATGCCAAATTTTTGATTGTTTTACTAATAAAAGCAAAAATTATCTACCTAAATTTAATACTAACATGAAGCTCAATATGTCGCGAAAAAACTATCTCAGAATCACTAGGATCCGTTGAAGCGTTCCAGAGCTATTACCTCATAAAGGGACACTGGACAGAATTGACAAAAATGCCAAGGTCTTTAGGGTCAAAATAGGCTGGGTCCTGAAGGTGTTAAAGATCACACATATTTATAAGTACAGTTGTGGCCAAAAGTATTGACACCCCTGTTATTCTGTCAGATAATACTCAGTTTCTTCCTGAAAATGATTGCAATCACAAATTCTTTGGTATTATTATCTTCATTTAATTTGTCTTCAATGAAAAAACACAAAAGAGAATGATGCAAAAAGCAAAACATTGATCATTTCACACAAAACTCCAAAAATGGGCCAGACAAAAGTATTGCACCTCTCTCCACAGGTGTTCTATGGGATTCAGGTCTGGACTCATAGCTGGCCATCTTAGAAGTCTCCAGTGCTTTCTCTCAAACCATTTTCTAGTGCTTTTTGAAGTATGTTTTGGGTCATTGTCCTGCTGGAAGACCCATGACCTCTGAGGGAGACCCAGCTTTCTCACACTGGGCCCTACATTATGCTGCAAAATTTGTTGGTAGTCTTCAGACTTCATAATGCCATGCACACGGTCAAGCAGTCCAGTGCCAGAGTCAGCAAAGCAACCCCAAAACATCAGGGAACCTCCGCCATGTTTGACTGTAGGGACAGTGTTCTTTTCTTTGAATGCCTCTTCTTTTCTCCTGTAAACTCTATGTTGATGCCTTTGCCCAAAAAGCTCTACTTTTGTCTCATCTGACCAGAGAACATTTTTCCAAAACGTTTTAGGCTTTCTCAGGTAAGTTTTGGCAAACTCCAGCCTAGCTTTTTTATGTCTCGGGGTAAGAAGTCCTACCATACAGTCCCTTTTTCTTCAGACACCGACGGATAGTACGGGTTGACACTGTTGTACCCTCAGACTGCAGGGCAGCTTGAACTTGTTTTGGATGTTAGTTGAGGTTCTTTATCCTCCATCCGCACAATCTTGCGTTGAAATCTCTCGTCAATTTTTCTTTTCCGTCCACATCTAGGGAGGTTAGCCACAGTGCCATGGGCTTTAAACTTCTTGATGACACTGCGCACGGTAGACAGGAACATTCAGGTCTTTGGAGATGGACTTGTAGCCTTGAGATTGCTCATGCTTCCGCACAATTTGGTTTTTCAAGTCCTCAGACAGTTCTTTGGTCTTTTTTCTTTTCTCCATGCTCAATGTGGTACACACAAGGACACAGAACAGAGGTTGAGTCAACTTTAATCCATGTCAACTGGCTGCAAGTGTGATTTAGTTATTGCCAACACCTGTTAGTTGCCACAGGTAAGTTACAGGTGCTGTTAAATACACAAACTAGAGAAGCATCACATGATTTTTCTAACAGTGCCAATACTTTTGTCTATCCCTTTTTTTTATGTTTGGTGTGGAATTATATCCAATTTGGCTTTAAGACAATTCTTTTTGTGTTTTTTCATTGAAGACAAATTAAATAAAGATAATAATACCAAAGAATTTGTGATTGCAATCATTTTCAGGAAGAAACTGAGTATTATCTGACAGAATTGCAGGGGTGTCAATACATTTGGCCACAACTGTATATTACCAAACAATTTAAAAAAGATTTTTATTTTATAAAAACTAAATAAAAAATTAATGAATAATAATCCCCATTTACTCACACCTGGACTGCCATCTGAATTGAACTCAGTATATTTCATTTTCTCAGAAACCTATGGCTCTCTTACCATTAAAGGGAACCTGTCGCCTGGATCTAAGCCCCTACACTATCACTACCTGTCCCTGCACCTTCCTAGCTGCCCCCTATCTATCCCTCTCTGAGCTAAATCCGCCCTATAAAAGAGCAGAAAAATAACTTATAACTTACAGAAGTCCCTGAGGCTGGGGACTGAAAAGGCGGCCCCAGACTCCATTCTGCCCCTCCTCGATGCAGCAGCACACGCCCCACTGAGCGGCATTATTCTTTCTACATCACCGCTTCCTCTTCACAGCCCCCCGCTCCCCGTGGCACCCCCGCTCTTCCTGCCCCCCCTGCTCCTCCTGCTCCCCTCCGCTCCCCACGGCACCGCTCCCTCCGCCGCCCCCCACTCCCAGCTGCCCCTCCGCTCCTCCTGTTCCCCCCTTTCCTCATGCCCCCCCCGCTCCTCCTCCCCGGTGTCCCCGCTCCTTCTCCCTGGTGTCCTCGCTCCTTCTCCCCGGTGTCCCTGATCCTCCTCCCCGGTGTCCACCGCTCCTTCTCCCTGGTGTCCCCTCTCTTCCTCCCGGTGTCCCCGCTCTTTCTCCCCAGATCGGGGACATCTCCTCCGTGGTGTCCCCGCTCCTCCTCCCGGTGTCCCGCTCCTCCACGTTGATAATAAAAAAATCCTCAGTGAGGATACTCACCCGTCCGCAGGCTCGCTCCACGTCCGTCTTCTAGGTCCTAAAGGGCTTGTGGACCTGTTGTTGCATGGGAAACCGATTAGATGATTGGTTTCCCAGGCAATGACAGGTCCTGTTCTGGGAGGTACAAGACAGAGGTGTAGCGAGTCGGCCACCATCCTGATCCCCTGCCACCATCTTGCTCCCCCACCACCATCCTGCTCCTCTGGCTCCATTCTGCCCCGCTCGCCCGCCAGTAAACAGGGTAAATACAAATTTTAAAGCAATTGTGAAATTGAACCTTTTTTCAATTTCATGCACTTATATTTTTTTCCAATTTTACAGTACACTTTGTGATAAAATGAATTATGTCATCAGGGCCGGCGTCAGCACCCGGCATACCCAGGCAAGTACCAGGGCCCTGAGCAGCTGGGGAGGTCCACTGGCCATCAGGGACAAGAAGCTCTGACAGGGAAAACAGCCCTGATAAGGAGGGGCCCAGCAGGGACACTCAGCTTGCAGCTGAGTGCTCCCGCAGCACTGCTTGTGCACATGGCTAATTTGAATGCGATTCAAATTAGCCACGTGCCGGCTCCCATCTGCACTTCCTCCTCAGCCGACAGCAGCAGCGTGATGTGTTATCACCCTGCGACCTCATCACACTGCTGCAGCCATGCTGACAGTGAGGAGGAGTGCGGACAGGAGCCTGCTGCAATGATGTGCAGGGACAGCAACTGACGAGGACACGGGCTCCAGTGGAGCAAAGGGAAGGTGAGCATAAACGTCTTTTTTTTTACTATGTGCAGCATGATGGGGGATTATAGAGGCTGTCATTGGGCTGCTTGGATGTTGTGCAGGGCTGTGGAGACTGCTTCTGGGTTATGAAAACTGTGCTATAGAGGCTGCTGCTGGGACATAGAGGCAGCTGCTGGGTTATAGAGGCTGCTGCTGGAGTATATGGAGGCTGTGCTATGGAGGCTGCTGCTGGGAAATAGAGGTTACTGCTGGGTTATGGAGGCTGTGCTATGGAGGTTGCTGCTGGGGTATATGGAGGCTGTGCTATAGGGGCTGCTGCTTGGATAAAGGGGCTACTGCTGGGTTATGGAGACTGTGCTATGGAGGTTGCTGCTGAGGTATATGGAAGCTGTGCTATGGAGGCTGCTGCTGGGGTATATGGAGGCTGTACTATAGAGGCTACTGCTGGGACATAGAGGCTGCTGCTGGGTTATGGAGGCTGTGCTATGGAAGCTGCTGCTGAGGTATATGGAGGCTGTGCTATGGATGCTACTGCTGAGGTATATGGAGGCCATGTTACAGAGGCTGCTGCTGGGGTATATGGAGGCTGTGCTATGGAGGCTACTGCTGAGACATAGAGGCTGCTGCTGGGTTAAGGAGGGTTTGCTATGGAGGCTGCTGCTAAGGTATATGGAGGCTGTGCTATGGAGGCTGCTGCTGGGACATAGAGGCTGCTGCTGGGCTATGGAGGCTGCTGTTGATGTATATGGAGGCTGCTATTGGGGTATATGGAGACTGTGCTATGGAGGCTACTGCTGGGACATAGAGGCTGCTGCTGGGTTATGGAGGATTTGCTATGGAGGCTGCTGAGGTATATGGAGGTTGTGCTATATAGGCTGCTGCTGGGTTATATGAAGGCTGCTGTTGGGCTATATGGAGGCTGCTGCTACATATATAATATGTAGGCTGTGCTGTATATATTATTTGGAGGCTGTGCTGTATATATTATTTGGAGGCTGTGCTGGGCTGTATATATTATTTGGAGGCTGTCCTGGGCTGTATATATAATATGGAGGGTGTGTTGTGCTGTATATGTTATTTGGAGGTTTTAATATACAAATAAAATGGAAGCTTTGCTTTATATATTATTTGGAGACTGTGCTGTGATGTATGTATAATATAGAGGCTGTGCTTTGCTGTATATATTATTTTGAGGCTCCCTGTGTATATTATTTGGAGGCTGTGTTGAGCTGTATATATCGAGACTACTGCTGTGCTGCATATAGTATTTGGAGGCTGTGCTGTATATAGTATTTGGAAGATGTGCTGTATATATAATATAGAGGCGGTGCTTGGCTATATTTATTAAGTGGGTGCTGTGCTGGGCATGGGGCTGTATATATTGGAGGCTGCTGCTGGACTGCCACAGCATCCAAATAATATATACAGCCCAACACAGCTTTCAAATCATTTATACAGCAGAACCTCCAAATAATATATACAGCCCAGCAGCAGCCTCCAAATAATATACATAGCTCAGAGCCTCTTTACTATGTAAATACAGACCAGCACAGCCTCCAAATATATACAGCTCACAACCTCTATATATACAGCTCCGCAGTCTCCATATTATATATACAGCCCAGAAGACTCTATTATATATGCAGCCTGGCACAGTCCAATATTATATATAGAGCACACCCAGGAGCCTCTATATTATATATACACAGCTCGCAGCTTCTATATTATATTTATGAATCGTGGTATGTGTTAAAGGGGCCCACTGAGACTGATTGCCCAGGGCCCACAAAAACCTGGAGTTGGCCGTGGATGTCATTCAAAAGCTCAACTCTTCCTGCAAGAATCAAGCCCTCATATTACTGTGGCGCCCCTGCGTCCACAAGGCCACAAAGGGAACTGCAGCCAGGCAGGTAGGACATTGTTGCACAACAACACCCTCACAGCCCACACAACCCACGTGTCAGAGAAGGTTACATCCAGCCCTGAGATTAGAAACTATATGAGATCGGAGGGGTGGTGGATTCAGAAGAGTGGGTTGGGCACACCAGAGGTCAGGTGACTGACAGTATATAGTGAGGGGGAGGAGTGAAGGAAAGGAGTAGGCCGATGTGAGCTGAGCTGTAAAGACTGAAGGACAATCACACTTGTGTGAGTGCAAGGCTAGGAGCACAGAATCCGTACTGAGCCAGTGTGAGCCAGAGGTGAGAGAAAGCCCGTCCGATGCTGATGCCCCCAGGAGTGTGACATAACAGAGAAGGGATGGTGTAACCCGGGCCCTAGACAGCAGCTGAAGCCACTGACTGCAGGCAGAGAAGTTCCTCCTAAGATGCTGGAAGGAACAGAAAGGAGAGAGCCTGGTAGAGTCTCGTGCTGAGGACTGCTGGAGGCTGGGCTGAGTAGAGTGTTGGCTCTAAAGGGAACCGTAGTTCACCCGGCATTCCCAAACACCGACGGAGGACCATAGCTTCATGTTGGGATTCCTACCCTAAAGGACAGGCAGCTAAGTGATGCACTAGGACTCACAGAAGCCCGAGTCACCGCCATACTGTCCAGCAAACCACACACCACCCGTACAGACGGAGACCGTAAACAGCCCGGAAATGGACACTACAGACTGTGTGAGGGGTCACAGAGAGAGAGGCCTGGCTGCAGGGAGCAAAGGGAACCCGGAGAGGGAGAAAGAACCCGTGTATTAAGAACTGTGCTTGAACCTGTAAAGAGCTGCTAATGACTTGTAAACTGTTTGGAAAGAACAAAGAGTAAAGCTTTGGAAAACCCTGAATTGCCTCTCTTGTCTGCCTCTACCTGCACCCCATTCTCCCTCATACAGATCCAGCCTGTCAGCACCAGCCAGGAGGAGAAATCCCTGCAGCGTCTGTGAAGTAAGTGTGCTACAACCTCACCATAGACTTAACTCTTACTGCCCCGGGGGATACAGTTCTTCCCACTGGAACTATACCATCTCCGCTGCCACTCCATCACCCCCGGAGGTTCTGCAGCAGCGGCGGCCCCCATCACTGGCCGCACCAAGTGGGTGGCATCACACGTGACATTTCCCCTGTAAATATTCCCTCGTCCATTGTGTGGGCCCGGGACACGGTCCGGACCAAGCCACCTGTGACTTCCCTCGTACCGTCCGGTCCGGCACCGAGTACCCCCGTCCCGTGGGGCTCCACAACCTGGCGTCATGAACAGGATCTACCCGGTCCAAAAGAATTGGACTTCGTGCGCCCAGAAAACGTGTTTAGAACCTTTCCCGCCAAATCTGACCTTAATGGCGGCCATAAGGGACTAGCGCTATGTGCAGGGGAGGCGTTCCCAAGACTCCCATCGAGGGCTGGCCCGGTCCAAGGCGCGAAGAGAAGGTCCCGCCCTGGCTCTCCTTAACTCCGGGAGAGCCAGCTGTCACTCTCAAAGAAGAGCCGCCGCCCCTAGACCCTCCTACCAAGAAGCTGGCGCGAACCGAGAAGAAGGAAATCGTCATCAGGAGGGGGCGGAGCGAGCAACCGGAAGAGAAGCAGTCGCCATTCAGAGACATGAGGACGGAAGCGGAGGACGCCCAGAAGAGAGCTGCGCACGAGAGACCACGTGTGATCCCGGAGGGCCCACAAGACGACCCAGTGGAGGAACCCGGCCAGGGAAAGAGCATTTGTGATTGTGCAGACATGGCTGAAGGCGGCGAGGAGCGTCCCTACTTCCTAGACACCCGGAGGGGTGTATTGCGGCTGGTGCCCCAGCGGATGACACGGGCCCAGGAAGAGAACCGGACCCGGATCCAAATAGACATTGACCACCGCCAGGGCTATGAAGCCCAGTCTAAGCGACCCGGCTGGGTTGGAGAGCCGCGTGAGCATGCGGACAGCGAGGCTGAGGGCCATACCGCGATCCTGGTAGATGTAACCACCCCACAAGCCGCACCGTGTAAGGCACAGAAAGAAGCCGATCCACTTGGAGCTTTGCCGGAAGGATTCCTGAAGCTGCCGCAGCCACTGATGCCACCACCGACTTCCACCGAGGTGAGAGGGGAGCAGCTCCGCTGCTGGTGGGAGCGGGATAAAGATTGTGAGTAGGGATGGGCGAATCTACTCGCTAGGACTCGTTACTCGGCGAGTAGTAAGGGACTCGCAGGACTCGGTACTCTGCGAGTTTCCCAGTGATTACTCGCACGAGTCCAATGCAAATCAATATCAATCCTAGTTTTGTCAGAAACGCTGACAAAACTAGGATTGCTATTGTTTGCATTAGACTCGGCTACTGTGCCAGTGATAGCAGGGAAACTCGCAAATAACTGCTGTTACATTGCGAGCGAGTCCAGCTGTCTTCTCTGTGCAGCTCCAGGGTCCTAGAGCCTGCCTGCTCACAGACATGATGTAGCAGTGCTGAGATTGTTCTCAGTCTGCTCATTCCCTGTGCATAGACATCTATATCTATTCACAGGGATGAGCAGAGAGGACATCGCGTTTTGGACTACGTCGGACGGAAGAGGATTTTTTTAATTAAAGATGGAGTCCCTAATGGCTTTTTTTTTATTTCAAATAAAAAATTTTCTCTGTGTTTTTTTTAACCCTTTATTGGAGATTCTTAGTGGCTGGGTCAAACGTGGCCTGACATTAAGAATCTCGGGCTTAATACCAGCTTGTATAACAAAGCTGGTATTAACCCCTTTATTACCCAGCATGCTACCGCCACCAGGGCCGCTGGAAGAGCGGGGTTCAGCGCCAGAGGATGGCGCTTCAATGAACGCGCCATCTTCTGGGGCGGCTGCGGGCTGCAATTTGCAGCGGGGGGTGCCCAGAAAGCTTGGGCATCCCTGCGCTGCGCATTCCAGCCCCCAGCTGCTTAGCTGTACCTGGCTAGACATAGAAATTACGCAGAGCCCCACGCATTTTTTTAAAATTATTTCATGAATTTCAGAGTCAGAGTCTCAGAGTCAGAGTCAGAATCTCAGAATTTCATGAAATAATTTAAAAAAATGCGTGGGGCTCCGCGCAATTTCTATGTCTAGCCAGGTACAGCTAAGCAACTGGGGGCTGGAATCCGCAGCGCAGGGATGCCCAAGCTTTCTGGGCACCCCCCGCTGCAAATTGCAGCCCGCAGCCGCCCCAGAAGATGGCGCGTTCATTGAAGCGCCATCCTCTGGCGCTGAACCCCGCTCTTCCAGCGGCCCTGGTAGCGGTGGCACGCTGGGTAATAAAGGGGTTAGGGCCAGCTTTGTATTATCAGCTGGCCCTAAGCCCGAAATTTATGGCGGTCACGCCAATATTAGACATGACCGCCATGAATTTCTATTAAATTGTTTTAAAAAAAAACACAACACAAAGAAAATTTTTTATTAGAAATAAAAAAAAAAGCCATTAGGGACGCCATCTTTAATTAAAAAAACCTCTTCTGTCCGACGCAGTCCAAAACGCGATGTCCTCTCTGCTACATCCCCTGTGCATAGATATAGATCTCTATGCACAGGGAATGAGCAGACTGAGAATAATCTCAGCTCTGCTACATCATCTCTGTGCACAGACATTCATGTCTGTACACAGGGAATGAGCAGACTGAGAACAATCTCGGCACTGCTACATCAGGCAGCAGGCAGGCTCTAGGACCCTGGAGCTGGGGCAGCCAGAACACAGAGAAGACAGGACTCTTATCTGTGCGAGTTTCCCAGCGATTACAGTTGCAAAGTAAACGAGCAATGCAAATAAATGACAAAACTAGGATTGCTTCAGGCTGAAGATTCCGACACATCTGCGATTTGTAAATCTCACACTACTCGCTATTACTCGCTTCCCCATTCATTAACATTGGACTCGCTAGACTCGCAACGAGTAGCGAGTCCTGGGCTCGGACTCGCTAGAGTCAAGAGATTCCGAGTAATTTAGGATTCGCCCATCACTAATTGTGAGGACCTAATGGGCTTCCTAGGAGACCCCGCTGGAGAGATAGGCCCTGCAGAGCTGATAACGTGGGAGGAATACATCCGTAGATGTGTAAGGAAGTGGGAGATGGAGGAAGCCGAGAGGCAGGTGCAGAAGCAGGTGATGGTGGTCCGTGCTAAGGAGGCCAAAAATGCAGCCCGCCGAGATAAAGAGATCCAAAAATCCCCGCGGCATGAGGGCAAGATCGTTAAGATAGTGGAAGATAGAGGCTATGCTTTTGCTCGCGAACCCGGTGCGAGACTGGATATATTTATCAACAAGAGAGAAGTGGAAGAACAACTCCCGCCAGACCATCCTGATAGACAGGTCGAGATTGGAGAGTGGGTGTCATACTACATCGCCCAAGGTGAGCGTGGCCCGTACGGCCTTAAAGTAAAAAGACTTTGCTTAAATTCTGAAGAAGTGGATGATGCATCAACTGCAGAATACTTTGAAATAGAAGACGACCCCAAAGAAACCAGCTACACGAACGTGGCTGTAAACACGGATCCTGTGACGATCCTAGAGACTCTACCACCAAAGAAAGATGCTATAACCCAGACCCCGGATAGCTACTTGTTGATCGCCGCATTGCAGAACCTGGAAGTGTTTCCCAGAAAAACAGTACCACAGGTGTTGCCTTGGAAGCAAGTAAAAAGGCGTAGAACACGGGTCCTGCATCAGAAGAAACTGTAAGTGTGAATGAAGCATTTTTCCTTATTGATCCCCTACCTTACCTGAGTGAATGCTAGCATTCCCCTGTTTGTCTCATATATGTTTGAAATGAACATTTAATATCACGGACGATGATGTGAGAAGAACTTTCCTTGTAAATAGTTGAGCACTTTAGTGTGCTCCCCTTTGGTTTTAAGACCAGCTGCACATGCAACGTAGTGCATAAGACTTTGACTGTTTTGAAGCTGCTTTTTGAGAATTTTTGCACTTTTCCAGAAAAGAAGAACTTTTATACTTTTGATACAAAGTAGTATTTATAATGTGTATTTTACAGAAAAAGGGTAATGACGAGTATATACCCATGCACTTGTTTTATAGTTAATGTAACGTTATAAGAATCGTGCCTCCCGGATGCGAAGAAACCAAGAATCCTTAATGTTTACTGTTATAGAAAATAAAAATGTTTTCAGGGTAATCCAT
Source organism: Allobates femoralis (assembly GCA_033576535.1). NCBI lineage: Eukaryota > Metazoa > Chordata > Amphibia > Anura > Aromobatidae > Allobates > Allobates femoralis. The sequence goes on along the minus strand of JARQOC010000002.1, from coordinate 550,320,671 downwards.
GACGGGCAGCGCGAGAACGCGCTGGTTTAACTCCGGGAGAATGTGGCGCCCCTGCGTCCAGGAGGCCACAAAGGGAACTGCAGCCAGGCAGGTAGGACATTGTTGAACAACAACACCCTCACAGCCCACACAACCCACGTGTCAGAGAAGGTTACATCCAGCCCTGAGATTAGAAACTATATGAGATCGGAGGGGTGGTGGATTCAGAGGAGTGGGTTGGGCACACCAGAGGTCAGGTGACTGACAGTATATAGTGAGGGGGAGGATTGAAGGAAAGGAGTAGGCCGATGTGAGCTGAGCTGTAAAGACTGAAGGACAATCACACTTCTGTGAGTGCAAGGCTAGGAGCGCAGAATCCGTACTGAGCCAGTGTGAGCCAGAGGGGAGAGAAAGCCCGTCCGATGCTGATGCCACCAGGAGTGTGACATAACAGAGAAGGGATGGTGTAACCCGGGCCCTAGACAGCAGCTGAAGCCACTGACTGCAGGCAGAGAAGTCCCTCCTATGATGCTGGAAGGAACAGAAAGGAGAGAGCCTGGTAGAGCCTCGTGCTGAGGACTGCTGGAGGCTGGGCTGAGTAGAGTGTCGGCTCTAAAGGGAACCGCATTCCCAAACACCGACGGGGGACCATAGCTTCATGTTGGGATCCCTACCCTAAAGGACAGGCAGCTAAGTGACGCACTAGGACTCACAGAAGCCCGAGTCACCGCCATACTGTCCAGCGAACCACAGACCACCCGTACAGATGGAGACCGTAAACAGCCCAGAAAGGGACACTACAGACTGTGTGAGGGGTCACAGAGAGAGAGGCCTGGCTGCAGGGAGCAAAGGGAACCCGGAGAGGGAGAAAGAACCCGTGTATTAAGAACTGTGCTTGAACCTGTAAAGAGCTGCAAATGACTTGTAAACTGCTTGGAAAGAACAAAGAGTAAAGCTTTGGAAAACCCTGAATTGCCTCTCTTGTCTGCCTCTACCTGCACCCCATTCTCCCTCATACAGATCCAGCCTGTCAGCACCAGCCAGGAGGAGAAATCCCTGCAGCATCTGTGAAGTGTGCTACAACCTCACCATAGACTTAACTCTTACTGCCCTGGGGGATACAGTTCTTCCCACTGGAACTATACCATCTCCGCTGCCACTCCATCACCCCCGGAGGTTCTGCAGCAGCGGCGGCCCCCATCACTGGCCGCACCAAGTGGGTGGCGTCACACGTGACATTTCCCCTGTAAATATTCCCTCGTCCATTGTGTGGGCCCGGGACATGGTCCGGACCAAGCCACCTGTGACTTCCCTCGTACCGTCCGGTCCGGCACCGAGTACCCCCGTCCCGTGGGGCTCCACATTACTATATTAATTAAAATATAGTATTGGATATTGCTCTTAGTAAAGGTGAGGAATAAACAAAAAGGAAAAATGAAAAATTGCCAGTTGGTGAAGTGCTTAAATAAATAGATCAATATTTCCTATTCCCCTCTTCCTCAAGATGCCTGGACCATCATTGTAATAAGCCCCCATACTTAGTGTAACCCCTATCTCGTTGAATTGTAGCGTGTAAGCTCTTTTGAGCAGGGTCACTTTGGTTTTTGCTGTAATTATTGTATTATATTTTTTACATTGTTCCTCTGCTTTAATTATTGTATTGTATTTTTACATTGATTCGCTCCTTTAATTACTGTATTTTTTTTATAGTTGTTACCTATGACGGTCTGTATATGAACCGCTGAATTGTAAAGCACAGTGGAATATGTTGGCGTTATATAAATAAAGATTATTATTATATATTTGTATGGAGGAGTCAAGTATTTAAAACCAAACTGCATATTGATTTTGCGGAAGGATACTGTGAAAAAATTCTATTTCCTGGCAAAAAAATAAAAACAGGAATATCTAGACATATATGTAATTCAAAGTAATAGAAGACGTGTTAATATCTAACCTTGAATAAATGTTTCTTGTAATAAAGGACAAAAAAAGCATCATCTATAAAACTTCCTATAAATGTAACATTGTACCAAGACTAATAACTTTCTGGATAGTAATATTTCAAGAAAAAATGATACAATTTCCTCTTTCTGCACATTTCTACAAGAGACTAGCAGATCATCACAAATACAGCAATCAGCTCTGACACAGGGAAAAGCTGAAATGTTCATCTAAGCAATCCATTACCACAGGATATGCTCTGATGAACAGGCCATTCACAGGCATCACTAAACAGTAAAGTAATCATCGCTCGGGTTTACTTTCATAGCAAACTAAAAAATATTAAAATCTAAGAGTCCTCAGTGGTTGATACCTTTTTATGGCTAACTGAAAATATGGTAATGAATAACAAGCTTACGAGGCTCTAAGGTCTCTTCATCAGGCTAATGATGACACAAATTCTGAATACACACATATATACACAAGTAGAGGGTTGGATAATGTAGTAAATAAGACAGATGACGTGAAGCAGAACATAGAATGATCAGTGTTATGAGGGGGAAAGAAAAGGGAGCTGAGGCAGTAAATTTCAACATCCTGAGATATGAAGCAGATACTTTTATTGTCCTTTGATTAGTTGTTGGTCCTAGATTTGAAGATTCTTCAATTGATGTAAAAAGGCATAAATCAATGCGACACATTCATTCCTGCTCTGAATCTGTCAAAGGTCATCTTAAGTTTATATTCCCAGATTCTTCTGTCCCTTTTTGGTTTGAAATGACTTTTCATTGCTAGAACTTTCATATCCATTGTGGTGTGATGGGGACTACAGAAATGATAGGCCACAGGTACTGTAGATTCATTCTTCTTTCTTTTATTGTGTGGTGATGAGAATTAATTCTTGTTCTAAGTTTCGCCCTGTCTCCCCTATATACAGACCCCCTGTTGTACATTTGGTATATATAAATATGTACACAACATTAGTTCTTGTGCCACTGGACCTACCTGGGATCTTGAAGTCCTGGTGTGAGCTGGGAATCTTTGTCTTGTCCATTGTCATTATATTTGGACACCTTTTGCACCTCTTCTGGTTTGAAGGGGAATGTTCCATTTGTTTTTGGAGAGGACAGCAAAGCTTCTGAAAATTATACATTTTAGATTATCCTAAAACATAGAAGAGGGGGTCTGAATATATAAATTTTAGTCAGGCATCTTTTTGTAGTAGTGATTGTAATTTCCATGCAACTCCTCTTAACACCTCCAGATTTGGATTGTAGGTGACTACGAGAGTGACCCGGTTGTTTTCTTCTTTAGTTTTGTAATGTAGTAGATTATTTCTTGATATTCCGGTAGCTGTTATAATCTGGTTTTCAATTGCTCCTGGATGGTAACCTTGATTCAAAAAGGTATTTCTGAAGCCCCCACGTGATTGTCTTGATGGCAAACTAAAGGGAATCAGAGAAATACTTCACAATATAGACATCTAACCATCCTAAATTATGTATGTATTGATACTTTTATTATCAAAGTTTCATATAATAGGAATTTCAACATGTGAATAAAGAAGAGTCGATTCATTAAAACCTTTACACCAGAAACTGGGCAAAATACTTTGAAAAGTTGAAAATTCAATGGAGTTGTATCAAATATTCAGGACTTTTATCATTTTCTTGCAATTTTGAAGGAGCTCCACCACACAGGCACTGCTTGGATGATGCTGAATCTAGAAGAAAAATGGCTATATTTGCTTGTCAAATCATTTAAAAGTGACAGCTTTTATTATGCCAGAAATGTTACTCCAGTCCCTTTCTCAAGTAGCATTTTTGGTGAAGTGCTTGAAAGCACAGAGGAGATGCAAAAAATTTAATAAATTGCATGCACTTTTTTATGAATGACAAAAAGATGAAAAGCATGAATAGCGAGTCATATTTGACTGAATAAGGCACTGTGTGTACCATTTGGGTAGGTAGAGGTTCAGATCAGGGGCGGACAAATATCTGAGTGGGCCCATAACTAGATAACCATGGTAACAACTATGGTAGCTCACCTTAATAATGGGTATAGGGGAACCTCATAAGCTGACGCTGAAAACAGAACTACACATAGACCAATAATGATAGTACTGATATACGGTAACCACATAGTGGTAATTACTAGTCTTGTAGTACATTTAAGACAGTAAAGTACAGATAATAACATACATATGATGTTATTTCAAATAGAGTGGTTCACTTTTCCCATCTTTTTATCTGGCAAAGACTGACATGACACCTCTTTTATTACAGTTTTTCTCTATAGTAATATATTCTAAATCTGTGACCTACTATTCAGTAGACCTGTATGTCCCTTTTTTACTATACAGACCTTTCCTGTCCTAATCTTCGACTCAGCACGGTTACCATTTATATATATATATATATAAATATATATATATATTATCTACCATCCTTTTAGATTGAGCACGGTGGTTCTATATTTATTCAGAGTACAATCCCTCCTTTGTGCTCTATAACTGTAAAACTGTCCACTAACTATATGAGTGCCCTTTGCAACTTCCCTACAAAAGTTTTTACACTTTGCCACTAGAAAGTAATAATTCCCACTGTGAACCTTTCATGGTCACAATGCCTTGAGTGCCCCTACAGTATAATAATAATGCTTCTTAAGTGTCCATTTAATTTGTAATAGTCTCCTCTATACGTATACTGTATATATATTGTGGTGACGCACGCTTGGGGACCACTTGGCCACAGAAAACAGTGCAAACAACCGTAAAGTAAAACAAAGTCCAACTGTTTACTTTGCAAATTGCAGACATGGAGCCAGGAACTCCATATGTTATGCACAAAACAGAAAAAATTGCACATCACTCACAGACACAATGTGAACTGGTGCCAGCAGGGACGCTGGGTCAAACAACTAGAAAAAAATTCTCTGCAGCACTTAGCTACTACCAATGTGCAAACATGCTAACAAGCTATATATGTATGAGAAAAAATTTAAAAACTTACGTTTTTTTAAAAAAACTTGTATCGTGTGGAGTGGCTGGCTCCATTACTACAATGTGCACCCTCGTTGCCTACAGGTGATCTAGGGTCTAGATGGTGTCCGCCCACTTAGTAGTGGGGTAGGGTGGACAAGGAGGACTTGGGTGTCAGCGATAGGACTCGTCGGACCTGAAGTCACTTTGTCGCAGTCGATGAGCAAGCAGACATTGGCCAATGTGTGTACTAAGAACTTTAGATTTAAAAAAAATAATAAGAATTTTGAGTTTTTTGAAAAAAACGTAAGTTTTTAAATTTTTTCTCATATATATATAGCTTGTCAACATATGTACATCATTGGTAGTAGCTGAGTGCTGCAAGGTTTTTTTCTAGTATATTGACCCAGCATCCCTGCTGGCACCAGTTCACATTGTCTGTGAGTGCTGTGCAGTTTTTTTCTCTTTTGTATCTATCTATCTATCTATCTATCTATCTATCTATCTATCTATCTATCTATCTAAAGAAACCTTTTGAGCAGCAATGCCTTCTGGGTGCAGGACAGTTCGGCTTCCTTCACAGCCTTTCAATACATACAATCCAAAGAATTTCACTGCAGCTCTCCTGTCTGGTGTGTTCTCAGTAGTCTTTATTCAGGCATCTGATGGACAGGAATGGCCACGTATCGGGCACACACACCCTTTGTCACCACCTTTTGCTGCGATTACAGCTAAAAGTTACTTGGGGTATGTGTCTTTCAGTTTTGCACATCGAGAGCCTGAAATTCTTGCCCATTCTTCCTTGCAAAACTGGAGCTCAGTGAGGTTGGATGGAGAGCATTTGTGAACAGCAGTTTTCAGCTCTTTCCACAGATTCTCTATTGGATTCAGGTCTGGATTTTAACTTGGCCATTCTAACACCTGGATACGTTTATTTTTGAACCATTCCATTGTAGATTTTGCTTTATGTTTGGGATCATTGTCTTGTTGGAAGATAAATCTCCATCCCAGTTTCAGGTCTTTTGTAGACTCCAACAGGATTTCTTCCAGAATGGTTCTGTATTTGGCTCCATCCATCTTCCCATCAATTTTAATCATCTTCCCTGTCCCTGCTGCAGAAAAGTAGGCCCAAACCATGATACTGCCACCACCATGTTTGATAGTGGGAATGGTGTTTTGAGGGTGATGTTGCTTTTACGCCAAACATATCGTTTTGCATTGTGACCAAAAAGTTAGATTTTGGTTTCATCTGACCAGAACACCTTATTCCACATGTTTGGTGTGTCTCCCAGGTGGCTTGTGGCAAACTTCAAATGATACTTTTTATGGATATCTTTGAGAAATGGCTTTCTTCTTGCCACTCTTCCATAAAGGCCAGATTTCTGCAATGTATGACTGATTGTTGTCCTATGGACAGACTCTCCCACCTCAACTGTAGATCTCTGCAGTTCATCCAGAGTGATCATGGGCCTTTTGGCTGCATCTCAGATCAGTCTTCTCCTTGTTCGAGATGAAAGTTTAGAGGGACGGCCGGGTCTTGGTAGATTTGCAGTGCTCTGATACTCCTTCCATTTCAATATGATCGCTTGCACAGTGCTCCTTGAGATGTTTAAAACTTGGGAAATCTTTTTGTATCAAAATCCATCTTTAAACTTCGCCATAACAATATCTCGGACCTGCCTTGTATGTTCCTTGGTCTTCATGACGCTCTCTGCACTTGAAACAGAACCCTGAGACTATCACAGAGCAGGTGCATTTATACGGAGGCTTGATTACACATAGGTGGATTCTATCTATCATTAACAGTCATTTAGGACAACATTGGATCATTCAGAGATCCTCACTGAACTTTCTGGAGTGAGTTTGCTGCATTGAAAGTAAAGGGGCCCAATAATATTGCAGGCCCACTTTTCAGTTTTTTATTTGTTAAATAAGTTTAAAATATCTATTACATTTCATTTCACTTCACAATTGTGTCTGACTTGTTGTTGATTCTTTACAAAAAAAATTTGAATTTACATCTTTATGTTTGAAGCCTGAAATGTGGCAAAAGGTTGCAAAGGTCAAGGGGGCCAAATACTCTCACAAGGCACAGTATGTATATATATATATATATATATATATATTAATATATTAATTGAAAACACAGGCAGCACTGCAGAATTACCAAATGTTCTTCCTTATTGGCCAGTGACGGCGACATTTTGGTTCAAACAGAACCTTCCTCAAGCAGTCGTTCTGTTTGAACCGAAATGTCACGGTCACTGGGCCAATAAAGAAGAACATTTGGTAATTTTGGAGCAACAGAGGGAGAGGTTGCCAACAGGATTTTCACCGAATGCTATATTTTTGTTTCAGTGCTGCTCTAATTTTGATTCTTTCTCTCTCTCTCTCTCTCTCTCTCTCTCTCTCTCTCTCTCTCTCTCTCTCTCTCTCTCTCTATATATATATATATATATATATATGTGTGTTTATTTAATGCAGCTCCTCTATACAACATATGATAGGCCTGCACCTCTCCTATGCACAATGTAGAAGACCTACAGTTCTCTATACACAGTATGATATGCCCACAGCTCCCAATACACAGTATGATGAGTACAGATGAGCGATGTTCGATTTGAATTGTTCGACAATCTCAAATTTGAGCTGTTTTTGGCGGTTTTCGAGTCATTCGCCGAATTAGAACAATTTGCTTGAAATTCGGCAGTTCTAATATATGTTCGATAACGCTTCGATCGACAAAAGCCTAATCTTCCTAACCTTAAACCTAGCCCTAATACTGCAAATGAATGTTAATATCCAGTTTGTGTTTATAGTGTGCAGGGGGGCTTGTATCAGAGCTGCAGCAATAAGGTCGCACTTTTTTTTTTCTTTTCTTCTAAAGTATGTACAGTGGGGCGGTTCAGGCCGCTAGCCAATCACACTGCCACACTGCAAAGTGCATTTTTTCACACAACTAATGTCATCATTGGCTGTGTCTGTCACATATCCTAGCCCTATAAAACCCGGCCATCTTAAAGATCGCCATCATTTTGTTGATAGCTGCTGCAGGTGTTAGACGGCACCCGCGGCTGCTGCTTTGTGCGACAGGTAAACAGTGCAAACTACATTGTGTTCTCTCAATCAGCTAGTGAGCGAATACAAAGTTAGGCTAGGGTCACACATGCATATTTCACTTGCTTTTTTTGAGACCTGTGTTTTCTAAAAACGCATGTAAAAACGCACCCATAGGCCCCCATACAAAAACACATGCCCCAATAGCAAAAACGCATGCCGCAATAGCAAAAACGCATGCCTAAAGTGCCATGCATTTTTGGCATGCATTTTTGTGCTTAAGTGAGGAGCTGCCTTGAAAAACGTATGCAAAAACGCATGGTAACATTTAGTGCCATATAAAAACGCATGCGTTTCTCATAGGGGCCCATGTTAAAAAAACGCAAAAATTTTTAAAAACGCACCAAAAAACGCAGCTTGCAGTATTTTTTGGTGCTGATTCAAAAATGCATGCAAAAACGCAGGGTATCATAAAACACCTTAAAAAACGCATGCAGAAATGTAAAAACGCTTGGAAAAATGCATGCTTTTTTTTAAGGCACCAAAAAAACGTATGGCATGTGTGACCCTAGCCTTAGATAGATAGGTTTAGGGAGTAGGGACTAGTAATATCAGCCCTTTTTAGGGCTGCTCCATAGGAGTAGCGATTAAAGATAGGGACTTGGGACTAATAGTCTATCAGCCCTTTTCAGGGCTACTTCATAGAAGCAGGGACTAGTTTTAATTGCAGCCCTTATCAGGGCTAGGTTAGAGCAGTCTCTATTAGTTTTTGCCAGGCAGGTGTGTGTCAGGTGTGTGCCAGTGCTGTGCAACTCTTTCTCACAGCATCTGGCCTGAGTAATATAGCTCTTTGAATCCATTAGGGCAGGTAGTGTAGCACTGTTGTGAAGAAAGCTACACCACCTGTCTTAATTAGGCATTTTTTTTGCTGCAGATAGTCCAGGCACTTTGTTCGGGCTAGTAGCAGACTAGCAGTGTCCCACAGTGGAGTAGAACACTGGTGAGAGAAGCTACACCTTCAGTGTAGTTCATTCTACTATTTTTTTTACTGCAACAAGCTAACCTGTCAGTTTTTGCTTAAAAGCATTGTTCACTAAACCTTCACTGTAGGCCACGTTTAATACAACCAAATACACCTTGAGTATAGTTCAATCTAATAATTTTTTACTGGAACAAGCAAACATAATTTTTTATGCCTAGTACCACTGTCTGGCCAATCAGCTGTGCTCAATTTTCATCAGAATATTTTTTGCCAATAACTACAGAGTTGCCAATTTGTTCACATACAAAATGAGTGGCAAAAGGCACCATTACCAGACAGGCTTTGGGTGCAGGTGGAAGACCGAGACGAGGTTGAGGAGGCAGAAGCAGTGCAGGAACTTCTACATACAGAGGATTGACGCACAACTCGTGGGGATGGCAAGACTTGGACAGCAGCCCATTCCGCTGTCTTCATAGTTAGGCTAGGGTCACACTTGGCATGCGTTTTTTGGTGCCTTAAAAATAAGCATGTGTTTCTGCATGCTTTTTACATTTCTGCATGGTTTTTTTTCAGGTGCTTTTTGGCACCCATGCATTTTTCCATGCGTTTTTGAATCAGCTCCAAAAAATAGCGCATGCACCATTTTTCGGTGCTGTTTTAACAAAGCATGCATTTTTTAGAAAACGCATGCGTTTTTTAACATGGGCCCCTATGAGAAACACATGCGTTTTTGCATGGTACTTAATGGTACTAATGGTACCATGCGTTTTTGCATACGTTTTTGAAGGCAGCTCCTCACATAAGTGCAAAAATGCATGCCAAAAATGCATGGCACTTTAGGCATACATTTTTGCTATTGGGGCATGCCTTTTTGCTATTGGGGCATGCGTTTTTTGCATGGGGGCCTATGGGTGCGTTTTTACATGCGATTTTAAAAACACAGGTCTCCAAAAACGCATGTAAAATCTGCAAGTGTGACCCTAGCCTTACCCAGATTTTGACTTACATTTTAGTGACAAATCTTACAGATAACATGGGGAGACTAAAAGCTTGTGGATTTTGGAATGTGCTGCATGAAAGTCACCTCACCAACCATTTTCAGCTTGCAACTGTGGGGCAATTGATGCCACTGAAGTGGTGTCTGGGCCCAAATTTTTGGGAAAAATGGAGACTCTTGTTGTAGTCCCCTAAATGCGACACAATGCTCAGCGTGTGCACGAGGCCTTCTAGATGCTGTGTTAAAAACCGCACCAAATACTCATTGCCTGCACAAGGCCCTCCAGATACTGAGGTAAAACGCACCAAATTATCATCATCTGCACATGGCCTTACAGATACTGAAGTAAAACACACTAAATAATCATAATCTGCACATGGCCTCACAGATACTGAAGTGAAACGCATCAAATAATCATCATCTGCACATGGCCTTACAGATTCTGAAGTGAAACTCAACAAATACTCATTTTCTGAACGTGGCCTTACAGATACTGAAGTGAAATGCACTAAATAATCATAATCTGCACATGGCCTCACAGATACTGAAGTGAAACGCACCAAATTATCATCATCTGCACATGGCCTTACAGATACTGAAGTGAAACGCAACAAATAATCATCATTTGCGCATGGCCTTACAGATACTGAAGTGAAACGCACCAAATAATCATCATCTGCACATGGCTTTCCAGATACTGAAGTAAAATGCACCAGATACTCATCTTCTTCACGTGCCCTTACAGATACTGAAGTAAAACTCAACAACTACTCATCGTGTGCATGATGCCTTACAACTACTGTAGTAAAAACTGATTTTAGAAGGGCATGCCATGCCTATATCTGTGTCTCCTCCCCCTTTTATTCCTCTATCTCTTTTCTTTTCACATTATTATATGTAATTTTCACTTTTCCATATGTTTGTTGTATCTTCTGAGTAGTTTGTCACATTTTGGACACTTTACAAGGTGTTTTCTAGGTGTTTTCTATGTGTTTTTATGTTTTTGTGTTTGGCTGCCATTGTTTTCAATGGGATTCGACGGTGTTCGACGAACATTTGACGAACATTCGATGAACAAACGCCCAATTCGGCAAACCAAATCAAATTAGAACACTAGGGTGGTGGCTCATCTCTAATGATGAGCCTTAAGCACCCCTGTACACGGTATAACAGTATAATGGGCCCACAGCTCTGTTATACAAAATATGAAGTTTCTACAGCTCTCTTATAGACAGTGTAATGTTTACAGAGCTATACATCCACAGAATGATGAGCCCAGAATGCCTCTATACACAGTATGATGGACCCTCCGCAAACCATATGTAAAATTATGTTGGGCCCATAGCTTCCCTCTACACAGTATGATACAGAACGGAGCTCAATATATAAATACAGGAACAGAATGGTGCTTACTACATAGATATATAAACAGAACTGAGCATATTAAATATATGCAAGAACAGAACAGAGCTTACTACATTGATAAGGGTGCAGAACTGGGTATACTACATAAATACTAGAACAGAATGGCGCTTACTGAATAGATACAAGAACAGAACCAAGCTAACTGCAAAAATACAGGAAAAGAACATGCAGAAGATCTCTGATTTTGCACAGTGTTCCTTTGCAGCTCGGCAGTGTACCCCTGCCTACAGAGGCACAGTAACACTGCATAAATGAGCCGTTGCATGCACAGAGTTCCAGGAGCGAGCGAAGACACTGGATCTTGTAAATCATATTTTCATGCTTACAGGAACATAGTAACATTGAAAGAAAGCTGACTAGTCTGAGGAAACTAACACTACATTGACTACACAAAGGCCTAATTAGCATAGGAAAAGTATAGGTTAAAAATACTTTTATGAAACACTAGCTGTAGAGCCCGGCATTGCCTGGGCATAGTAACAGTTCTTAGTTATAAGCTGAGCGTATGTCTGTGTGGGTATGTGTGTCAAATATATGCATCAATTCTGCTCCCCCCCACACCTCAACCCCAACCTGCCCCATTGACCCCCTCTCTTGCCTCACTTTCTTGCATTTCTGAACTCATTTCTATAATTCTTGCCTCCCTTTCTTTCATTTCTGTAAGTCTTGCTCATTCACGCAACCTCCGCTCATCCCAAGAACTCCTCCTCTGCTCCCCCCTCATCACCTCTTCGCAGAACCGAGTCCAGGACTTCTCCCGGGCATCTGCGTTACTCTGGAACTCCCTGCCCGAACACGTCAGACACTCTCCTACCCTGAGTAGCTTCAAGTGTCACCTGAAGACTCACCTATTCCGTCAAGCCTACAACTTGCCATGAGACCCGGGCGACCGCCCCATACCTGTCATTCCCTCATCCCACTGTATCCTAACCCGCCCCTCATAGACTGTGAGCCCTCATGGACAGGGTCCCTGCCCCTCCTGTACCTGTACGTCCTGATCGACTAGATTTAGTGTATTTGCTCTTGTCTCCCTTATCCTCATGTAAAGCGCCATGGAACCTAATGGCGCTATATAAATAAATAATAATAATAATAATAATTTAGAAGTAATACAGCACATCTTTGTTGATTATTAAATATGATGTTATGATAATTTGAAGCTTTCTGGTATATATTTGGTAGTACTGTCCCCACTTAGGGATATACTGATGTGCCCCATCAGTTTATACCTCATCTACAGTAGTTGTTCAGGGAGCTTTTTTATATACTCTGGGCACCTTTTGCTGGTGTCTACAGATTATTATTGATTTGCCCTCAGTTGTGCCATTATTAAAGGTGGCGGCAGTTGAGTCCAAGCATGCGCAGTACGCAGCCAGAAACGACAATGACGCTGGTTTCTGGTCTGGTGGATCCCCGAGTCTCTTATGTCACTGGAATAGTTTTCCTCCCTCAGAATATCACACGTTGCCATGTGTTTTCTGGTTGTCTACTCATCACCAGGTACGGACTCCTGATCCCTTATTTGAAGGGTATATACATATGAATTTCTGACACACAACCCACACCCCCTGATAAAGTGCTTTCCAGCACGAAACATGTAGGAGTGACCCCTTGGTTCTTTCTGGTTAAATCTGAATATGAGTGAGTGCCCTTATGTTGCAAATCACAGGGCATTGTCAGTGTGGGCTGTTTACTAGGAGATGTAGGTTTCTGCACTATAGATATGCACCTTTTATAGGCTGTACTGATCGGCTGTGGTCACACATAGAAATCCATTTTTGGAAGTGATTTCCATGACCAATTTTTTTTGGGTGTTTTTTGAGCCTCCTGCACCCGTGAACGTTTTTGGACTTAGTCATTTTTTGACCAAAATTCAAGAAAAAACGGATCTGTTTTTTAAGGCCCCCCAAAAAATGGAGCCATTTTTCCATAGGGCCCATGTTAAAAAATGTTTTTTTTTGAAGAACGGACCCCAAAAACATTGCTATCAATGTTTTTGGCTCAAAACGCATTGCTATGTTTTTAGGTGCAGAAAAAAACGAACAGGGTGTTTATTACATCTAATCCGTTTTTCAATCAGTTTTTGGACTTAGAAAAAAAAAATGCCAAAAATGAAGCCAAAAACAGACCAAGGGCTTATGTGTGACCCTAGCCATCTTTTGCTTAGCAGTCCCTTGTTACCCTGTGTATTGTATCTCTAATTTTGGTCCTCATCATATAGCTGGATTCCCAGGGTGTCACTTTTCTCCTACCTCTCCATCTTCCTCTATCTGTAGTTGGATTCCAATCTGGATTCTATCTGTCCTTTTAACTATAATTAAAATATTGTAGTGTTTTACCTGTCCTACACATGTGCACATTTAGACTCAATAAACTATTTATATTTGCAGAAACTGATACTCAGTCTTCTTGTGTGACATATTTGGATGCAGGTTTAGGCTAGGGTCACACTTGCGTTTTTTCCATGCAGTTTTCACACATGTCTTTTGTGAAAAACGCATGGAAAAACGTATCCATAGACCCCCATACAAAAAAAATATGCCCCAATGCCAAAAACGCATGTCTAAAGTGCCATGCGTTTTTGGGATGCGTTTTTGGCTCAGCACCAAAAAATGCATCATGCTGAATTGTTTGGTGCTCTTTCAAAAACGCATGTGTTTTTTTAAAATTGGGCCCTATGGAAAATGCATGCGTTTTGCATGGCACTAAATGGCACCATGCTCTTTTTAAGGCTGGTCCAGACCTAACAGCAAAAACGCAGCCCAAAAATGCAGGCTGCCAAAAAGCACCTTAAAAAACGCATGCAAGTGTGACCCTAGCCTTAGACACACTTTCTGCTAACCACCAAGGAAAACCCATTTGTATATTTTTGGTTCTAGTTGCTAATTCTATGGGAGTGAGGTTTTTACGTATTATGGACCCATGTAATTTCCGGAATTTTGCATTTACCCTTTAATTTAATAGTTAAATCATTTTTCCAAAGTACTTTAATTAAAAATTCCAAAGGTTCATTAAAATTTCAATTCTGATCCCAAGTGCATGCTGGAATACTCAACCTGTACATCAGAGGACTGACGTTGCGGCCACCAATGATATCCATTTCAGGGGCTGCTCCCTGCTCTACTGTGTAGACATCATCTTTTGATTCTTGCATATAATCTGTACAAGCTCCTTTGTCACTTTGTGATATTACTTTGACTGTGCAGTGTGCACAGTCCCTCACCTGCTCTAATGAGTAGTGTTGAGTTGGCTAGAGAGCACACTATCAGTGCACATTGTAAAGTGACAACGTTGGCAAATAGTGACAAGTCATGCCCCTGAAACAAACATCACTGTTCTGTCATTAATTTTGTCAGGCTAGTCTGTGCTCACCACGTTTTCTCTTACACTTACAGTATGCTCTTTAGCCAATGTGTTAGCTATCATTAGAGGTAGTGTGCTGTCACAGTGCATAAAAGAGAATATTGAACAACAACAAGGGATCTTGCACTGAGCATACATCAGAAATCACATATTGTCATGCTCATTAGAGCACAAATTAGCTGCCCCTGAAATGGACATCGCTGATGGCACTTCGTTTTATGGTGGGGACAGAGACCGCAGCAGTAACCACAGCCTCTGTCTCCAGACTAAATCTGTTTTTTTAGATGAGTATCCCATCATGCACAGGAGGTTCTCAAATATAGGGTCATCAAGTATATTGAGCTGAAAAAGAAAGGCACAATATAGGCTAACCCTGTGTGGAACAGATTTCAAGTTGTGAGTTATGATTTGCTCACCTTTTTTGGTTGTGGAAGTCACAACTAACTTTAAACACCTGTGATATCTGCTTGATATCCTGAGATGATGTTCTGCAGCAGTATCCCTCCAAGAAACTGCAAAGATCCTGGAAGAAACGGAAAAGAGATTTGGTCTGCGCTTCCGTCACACTGTAATAAATCTACTGGAGAAATACATTCTTTATTGTGATTTTATTTCTACGCATTACGAGTTGCAGGACCCCTTCATCAGGAAAAATCACAGATGCACCATGGTACATCTTTTCCTGTTCCTTTTCTCCTCAAATCTTTGATATAACGTCATCACAGATATAAAGAAGCAAAAAAAGCTGAGTAGAGAAAGGTAGGGAATTTTTTAAAGAACATACATTAGAAATGAGAAAACTGATTATATTATTAAATTCAATAGACATTTAGGGTTAAATTCATATTTCCCTTTAACCTCTGCACACTGTCACATCCCAAAACTTCTCAACTGCTCAATAAAAATACAAGGAGCTCTTAACACGCAGTGTAAAAACACTCCCAGAACATCACACCACAGGCAATCAATGTACAACATTGAATTCATCCCCATTCCTCACACAGTATAGCATCCACCAGCCCTACAAAGTGCAACAAATAGTAGAGTGTAGTATTTCCCCAGACCATAACAGTGCAGTCTAATAGCCCCCAATCCCCCACACACATATATACACACACACACAACATACACCCATCACCTCATCATATACATATTCGCAGGC
Source organism: Allobates femoralis (assembly GCA_033576535.1). NCBI lineage: Eukaryota > Metazoa > Chordata > Amphibia > Anura > Aromobatidae > Allobates > Allobates femoralis. The sequence goes on along the minus strand of JARQOC010000002.1, from coordinate 550,304,782 downwards.
CCTTATAATATATAGAATTTATCAGAACCAAGTTTTGAAATCGCACCTAACAATACCTGGTACCCGTTCAAACTGCTGTTCCGAATTATGCTGCTGATGATGGGACTTTGTAATACCCATATGAGGCTAGGGTCACACATAAGCCCTTGGTCCGTTTTTGGCTTCATTTTTGTCATTTTTTTTTCTAAGTCCAAAAACTGACAGAAAAACGGATTGGATGTAATAAACACCCTGTCCGTTTTTTTCTGGACCTCAAAACATTGCTCTGTCCGTTTTTGAGCCAAAAACATTGCTAGCAACGTTTTTGGCATCAGTTAAAAAACGCATGCGTTTTTTTAACATGGGGCCCTATGGGAAACGCATGCGTTAACGCATGGCACATATAGGCACTTGTGTTAACGCATGCGTTAACGCACATGCGTTTTTAATGAAAAAATGACTAAGTCCAAAAACGTTCAGGGGTGCAGGAGGCTCAAAAAGCACCCTATAAAAAATGGATTGGTGATGAAAATCACTTCCAAAAACGGACTTCTATGTGTGACCCCAGCCTGATGGTGCTCAACCTGAAACCACCATCTATATAAATACTCCAATCACAAGTATAAGGAAAAAAAGGCGTCACTCACCTAGGTATGTATAAAATAAGTAAATTAGATTTTCTAAAAATATCTATGCTACTACATAGAGGGGAGTGATGCTGGAGATGTCGAACACCAGCCGTTTCACTCCTGATTTGCCATTCAACATTCTCCTTTGACATTAGGCAGCTTCCTTTTGAAGCACACCGCCCTCAAACATCATGAAATGGAAAACCAACAGCTAAGTAACAACAACAAAAATATTTTTTTATCGATTTGTATAATTTTAAAAACACTAACATATCATTCCTGTCAATAAGACCCAAACTGCTTTGTGTCTAATATTTTAGGATAAGTCTTGCTTCCCTTTGCACAAGAATATTATTTGTATTGCCTCCTTGTGGAGGAGGATTAAGTCTCAGTAATCTGAAAAAGATGAGGACTTTAGGACCCCTCTATGGTCCAATATGCTCTTTTAAATGTGGAGAGCCTTTGCCTAAAATAATAGAATTAACGTGTTCTTTAAATTTCATCTATAATAATCTGATCATTTTCCCAATAAAAAACCTTAATATATTTTATACAATTTTTAAAGGAGGTATAGCACTCACCACTAAATACTGTAATAAAGCTTTCTAGATGAGATGTCTTTCAAAGTAAGGGTCGGCACATGATTTAATTTATCTGTGTATAGACCAAAAATCATATCACATACTGTAATCTTTAGGCAAAACATAAACGTAGACAAAATTTATTTTATTTAGAAGGTTTCATCATTCATCATAGCAATGCTTAACTGAAGCTGGCGCTAAAGACAACAAAAATGTTTCATGTTTATGGAAAGTAGAGGTGACTCCCTGTTTAAGAAGGTAATTAGAATGTTTACAACTTAATAGATGGCAGAATAACAAAACATAAAGATACTTTACATTATACATTACTCAATGACACAATGTATGGAGTGAATCAACATAATAAGAGGACCGAATAAACTTTTCCTGCAAATGGTCATAAATGTACATCTTGATAGCAGTTGATTTCCTGCAATTGCATGTAAATTTACATGGAATGAATGGCACGGGTCTTTGAAGTTGTTCCCAATGCCATCGGGAGCAGGAGCTAGCTACCATCCACAGCCAAGCTCCTGCTGCAAGTGCTTAAGCTTGATATAGCGCCCATTTCAGCACTTTTACTCCTCAAAAGCTTAGTGATAGAAGCATGTGAGGAATCCAATAAAGCAAGATATTTCCCTCTGTTTGCCTATCGGCACCCTTCCAGTATAATTGCAGGGAGGACTTGATTACTATGACAAAAGAAAGGTTCGACAATGGACTCCCTGCCTACCATTGACCTCAGTTAACCAGTTTTCACCCGCTCTTGATTGTCCAATGATTAGTCAAAGACTGGCAGGTTAAATAACGCACTGTGCTACACAAATACTACAGTGTACAATTAATGTGGTCATAAGATCACAGGTCCAAGTCACTTGTGGGAATAGGAACTACTGTAAAAGAAAAATAATTTTAAGTGTTATGAAACAAAACTAAGACTAAAATCATAAAATCACAGTATCGATAATACAAAAAAAAGTTTTATCTGTAAAGACACCACAAAAACCTCATGTCTCTGCATTTGTACATGTACATAAATCTGTAAAAATGTTCAATTTACAGTAATTTTGTGTATGGCTGGCTATACAAATTATATCTCCCACCTTTTCCCCCTTCCTCCTGAAATGTGAATGTGTTCTCAATAGGAAAAGGAATGTGACCACTGCCAGACTGGTATAATAGGAAAAGATAAAAGCATTTCATGTGTGTGTCAGCAACATACATGTAACCAAGTAAATGTCTACAAAACTTAAAGTTGCGCTATTGGGTACAACACTGGAAACAGCTTGGGAAAACTCTTCTGAATTGGTGCTAAAACTTCTGCTGGGTACTACCACGCAAGACTTGTATAATGGCAGCTTATCAACATGAGAGCAAAAGGATCAAGTTGTTAAAATACACTTATCCATATTTTATCTCCCTTGACCTATTTGGTCATAAAAATGTTGGCCTAATCCATCTAAATTAGCAGATTCAGTAAATACAAAGATAATATGTACATTTAGTGCCGCATTGACATGTTACAGATTTATTTCTGCATTAAATCTGCAAGGCTAAAAACAGAAGTGTGCATAATACTGCAGAATTGTCATTGATATTGCTGGAATAAGGATTTGCACACAGGTTGTGACAAAGCTGCACTAATAACACATTAAAAACATATAAAAAATGCATTGTAGATTTTTGGAGCGGCCCCCTGCAGAAATAGGCCTACACATGTCACTGACCTGCCTAATTCTTTCAGTAGTACTCTGTGAACCTAATAGTTGTGCCACCTGAGTGTGGCGGAGCATAACATTTCTTGGAGCTATAGCATGTGGCATGAGGGCCCCCAGCCCACAAGGCCTACACATGAACCACCTATGAAGCTGATATTTGCGCAATGTGCGTGTGGCAGAGCATGCGATCTATTGGAGCTGTAGCATTAAGTATGAGGGCCCCTAGCCAACAAGGCCTACACATATCATGGGACTCAGCTGAATGATTCTTCCTGTAATATTCTTATAACTGATATTTGTGGCACCTGTGGTAAGTGTATCTAGAAGAAGTAATGTTTTAGGCTGTCTTGAAGGCGTAAAATGTGGTCACACAAAATATTGTTTTTATTTACATTTATTTTTTCTTTATCCACTTTGCATTTTGTTAGTTGTTAAAAATAAACAATTAATACTTCTATTTTTTTAAAGCATTCTTACTTTACAAAACATTCACTTTCTTTACACCTGCCCAAAACGTTTTCACAATATTGTATATAAAGTAGTGGTAGCTGAGAGAACTACAGCTGCTTGAGGCTATGTTCACACAGTGGGTTTTTGCTGTACTTTTGTGCTGCATCTTTACCTTGGTTTTAGGCAAATCTTTTCTAATCTAAACCTGCATTTTTGATTCCCAACAACACATGTTATTCAGTGAAAAGATGTCCAACACATTTCAATTTCTGCAAAGAAATAAAACCAACCTGCACTTGTTTTACTATGTTTAGATCAGAATGAGCATGTCAATTCTTTTCATAGGTTTTTCTTTACAGAGTTACAGCAAAAACATACTGTGTGAACATAGCTTTAGTGTTACCACAAGTTAGGCTGCTTTCATACCAGCATATTTTTTAATCCGAGGGCGTGCAGGAAAAGCCTTCAAACACTTGGATTACTCCATGATGAGAAACTGGATGCTCCAGCACCCCAAATGGGAGCATCCATTTGCATATTTTACTGGGTGTGGAGGATAGTAAATGACACTCCCATAGGGGGTGTGTCATTTAAAATTGTGTTTTGCACATGCTCTGCGCATGTGCAGTTCATAGAACACATATCCACTATGATACAGAGTCCCGTTGATTCCGTGTCACTTTGGCCCCAATTCAGATTTTCCAAGTCATGCCCTGGATCAGTGTGAATCCAAGGTTTTACGTTATTTTTCATGGAGAACAAAGTCGCACAAAGATGCAGATTTTGTCTCTGTGAAAAATATGTGAACACCTGCATCCACCCAGATTCAGGGCAAACTGGACACAACTGGATGAACCCGAAAGTGTCTCCGGCCCCATTGAAAGTAAATGGGGCTAAAAACAGATGCAGGTGCATCCAGTTTGTGACAAATTCACACTGATGGTGAAAAACACCAGTGTGAAACCAGCCTTAACCCATTATCTACCAATGTCCTTTTTTTGGGACGCCTAAACTTTTGCTTCTAGAAACTAAGGTCCAATTTTTTGTGTTGTGTTTGTAAAGTTAATGTTTTCGATACAGGAAATCATGTCATTGTCATTTTTAATTGAATATTCTTCCACCCAGAGAGCTTTCATACACCTATTTTCAAAAAGGAAAATTGCTAATTTGGCAAGTAATGGGTTAATAATAGTTGTTATGCAAAAGTTTGGACCTTTTTTGATCATAAAGTTATTTTGCATTCTTGCAACATGAAATCCAAAAGACCCAACCTTTTTTTACATTTAATATAAAAAAATAAATAAAAGTCTGCAGCATTTTTTTGTTGCTTAAAGTAGGAAAAATTTACAATAATGACTGAAATGACATTAGGCTGACAAAACTAATTGTTTATTTAAAGGAATCCCTTCACCTCCAAAATGTCTCCTAAGCTAGCAAAACACGTCCCTGCACCATCCTATCACTAATCTCACTCTTCTTTTGTCTCCTAAAAGCATCCTGTGAAAGTGCATAAAAACGTTTTACACTTACTCATTGGTGATTATAATTAGCAGGAGCTATATTCTTTAGTCACCAGGGCAGGCTGTTTTGCAGCCTCGAGGATCTACCCTCTCTCTGTCTGTGCTGCTGTTATGTGCAGCTGAAGGCAGGACTAATGATTTGTATTCTGTGAGTGATAGAGAGGGGGGAGGGTAAAGCCTGCACAAGCAGAGCACACAGACAGAAAGAGGGTGAATCCTGGAGCCTGCAAAACAGCCAGCTCTGGTGACTAAAGAATATAGCCCATACTAATTTTAATCACTAATGAGTAAGTATTAAAACGTTTTTATGCACTTTCACAGGATGCTTTTAGGAGACAAAAGAAGTGTGAGATTAGTGATGGGATGCTGCAGGGACATGTTTTGCTAGCTTAGGGGGCGTTTTGGTGGTGACAGGATCCCTTTAAATATCCTGGATATAAGCTAATGAAAAACAATCATTGCTATTGACCTGTAATTAAACAGAAAACTCGACTAAACAGAAAAGTAGACTAATGAAAATTACCTTAACAAAAATGGTGGTACCCCTAAAAAAGATTATAAGGCACAAAAAACTAAGGTGTCCCCTGTCATTATCATCATGGTTGTCTAAAAACTTGTATTCAGTCAGTCTGCTTAATTAAAGCATGAAAGGTAGTCAATATACTGTTTTGTGTCACGGTGTGTTCCACACTTAGCATGGATCAAAGAAAGCTATGGAAAGATTTGTCTCAGGAGATTAGAAAGAAAATTATAGATAAACATGTAAAGAGTAAAGGCTTTAAGACAATCTCAAAACAGCTTGATGTTCCGCTTATTACAGCTGCACAAATAAATCAGAAGTTTAAGGTCTATGGGATTGTAGCTAACCACCCTGGATGTCCATGAAAGAGGAAAGTTAATGATGACTTGAATGACAGATAATACAAATGATATCCAAAGAGCCTAGTGCAACTTCCAAAGAGATTAGAGGTGAACGCCAAGGTGAAGGTACATCAATGTCAGATTACGGATGGTTAATGTTGTGGCGCCCCTGCGGGTATTAGCCACAGTATAAGATCATAATAGTTGCACTCACTTAGAAAGCCATGCCACTGCACTACCACCTTTGGCCAGTAGGGGGAGCTCCAGAGACACCAGAGACTTCCCTAGAGATAAAACACTGGTTTGAGGTAAATTTTCAGACAGTTGGAGCCACGAGCTCAGAGTGACAGGAGCTGCATTGAGTTCCTGAGGACTGGCTGACAATTTCCAGGGCCAAGCCATCGGTCTGAGGAGGAGAAAACTGATAAGAGAAACACTTTCAGAATCGGGTAGCATCATTATCTACCCTAGATAAAAAGCGCAGATACGGATACCGGATCCGTGGCTGCATTAGTTATATACAATACAGCAACTGGAAAAACGTGAGGTAACAACAAGCTTCACAGGGCCAGACACAGCAACATACTAAGAGTTCAGCAGTACTCCCGGAGGGGGTAAGCAGAGAGAGACAAAGGACTCAAGTTGCCTGTTGAGTGGGACCCAGAGAGGACAGATTTGGGCCGGCAGCGAGTTCACACACGGCAGCAGGGCCACATAGACAGCGCAAGCAGGAGGTAAAGGACCCGGTGGGGCCTGAGCAACTGAACCCCTATTGCAGACTCCGGAGACGGGACTTGTTGTATTATAGTTTGGTTGAAAGTAAACCAGTTAAACCTCATCTGTGCCTCAGCCTCTGATTTAACAGCTACCATCTATCCAGGATTGGGACCATCACCGCTGAGAGAATTTGCTGTGAATCAAGTAAGTGTCTGTGCCCTTAACATCTCCTCACCATACTTCCATCTTCATCCATCATTAACTTTAACATCACCTGTCCAGGGGACCCTACAGCCCTACCCGGAAAAGGGCTATACCATCTCAGCTGCCTCTCACCATCATCCCCTGGCCAGTACAAGGCAGCGGTGGCCATATATAGCCACATTATTCTGGGTGGCGTCACGACAATAACATCTACAAACTTTATAAATTATATAAACTTCTAAATCCCCTGTAAATACCCCCTTTTAGGAGTGTGCCAGCCTGGGGCCACGGCCTGGGTCCAGCCACCAGTGACTCCCCCAAGGAAAGGGACCCTGCGCCGGGTATCCCGGTCCCCTAAGCTGGGCGGCACATCTCTCTTTGGCGTCACGAACAGGATTTACCGTACCTGGTTAAATCGGGTACTGTGTGCCGTGATTAATGCCGAAAATTGTGAGAAAATCCGAGAAAAATTGACTTTTTTATCAAAAAGTGATTTTCCCATTGGAAACCATTGAAATAGACTTTTCCCAATTGACTAACATTGAAACAAAATGGCCACCAGCCTCTGAGGTAAAATTGCATCATCACTAATTACCTCATAACTGCCACAGCACGAGACTGCTATTTGAACTGTGTCATAGCCCTGAGCTCTGATCTGACTGAAAAATTTCAGATTCCGCCATTACTGAGCTCGCGGCGAGCGGAAGCAGCAGGGGGCGTGTCTTTGTGGGCGGCACCAAGCTGAGAGCTCTGACGTCGGCAAAAGGGGAAAACCAATCCTGCTGCACAGCGGAACGATTATACGCCATCCCAACGGAAGCAGAGGACCGGAAGGGTCCGGATTAACTAAGGGGGCGCAACATGTCGCAGCACGGAGACGCCGAAACACCCGGCGACACAAATGCAGCTGAAGCACAAAACAGCGCGCTCGGCAGCACAGCGGCGCAAGGTGCAGCGCCCATTATGCCGATGTTGATGCCATATACCCCAGGTGCTCCATGGCTTCCAGTGTATGAAGGTAAGCCTAATACTTTTGATGATTTTAAAGAAAAACTGCTGGCCTATTTAAACATGTTTCCAATGGCAGAAGCTCAGCGTGTCGGTTTGCTGATGGCACAGTTAAGTGGTAATGCCAAGCGAGAAGTCACAGCATGGTCCACTGATCTAAAAGACACTGCTGAGCATATTCTAGCTGGATTAAAGGCAGTATTTGAAACTACTGCTGGTAGCAAAGCAAAGACCAAATTCTTCAATTGCAAACAAAAGGCCAATGAGAGTGTGAGAGACTTTGCCCTGAATTTACAAGAGGCCCTTAAAGCGCTTACACTGGCTGAACCAATGTTTAACACTGGCGCTGATAAATTGTTAAAAGATCAATTCATTGAGGGACTATTAACCCCTTCTCATCGAGGGCATGCGAGTATGCTGACTTTCAAGGACCCTGAAGTGACATTTCCCCAGTTAAAGGAGAGCGCTATTCGTCTCCAGCAGGCAGAGGCACTTTGGGATCAGGATCCTGAGCAATCCATTACAGAAACCCCTCAACAACAGAGAGTGCCAGTGACATCAGTTAAGCCCCTGGAGGCCAGTGCTAATGATGCTTTCCAGCAAAAGCTTGACTCTCTAACAGACATTGTCACCTCAATGGCTAAAACCATGCAGGAAATGAGAGAATCACAGACTACACCCAAGATGGAGTTGGCGAACCGCAGAGAGGATATTCCCTGGATGAGACCCCAGAGATACCCAGCGTGGAGAGGACGACCCAACGACCGTTACCAGCCGGATGGACAGCCTATTTGCCGCCGTTGCCGGAAGCCAGGCCACATCGCCCGCAATTGTGATTTAAACAAGGATCCCCTGGGAATGCGGGCCGCTTCGCAGGAGTGAACTTTCAAGGCCCAACATCCTGGCACGACAAGTACGTCGGAGGACGTCCCATTATCCCCATCGTGCTGGACGGTATTCCCCTCAATGCCTTGTTGGACACTGGTTCCCAGATTTCATCTATACCACATATCCTTTATAAGAGGTACTGGGCAGATTCAGACATTGATAAAAGACCATCTAATGTTGAGCTAAGTATATATGCTAGTAATGGAAAATTGGTACCGCAAGTAGGATTTGGAGAGATGACCATTAAGATTGGTAGAGCAGAATTAAAAAATCAGGGTATCATAATTGTTGATGTTAACCGACGGGAACCTTTTGTATTGGTAGGTATGAATGTTTTAGAAAATTGTTTTTCCGAGGTTATTACTATTTTACAGCAATTTGCGGAAACTGCCCAATCCTGCCAGCAGAGAATTCTCCGGAGAGAGATAAAAGCATTGGTGCTGAAGCAACAAGTAGAGGTTGCAGGTGGAGAAATCGGCAGTGTGAGGGTAAGTGACCCAACTCCTATAGTAATACCTCCAAAAACTGAAATGCTGGTATGGTGTAGAGCAGCCATTGGTATTAAAGGACGAGATTACCAAGCCTTGGTAGAGCCTGTGTACACTGATAGTAGACCCACAATATTAACGGCTAGAGGAATAGTCGAGGTACACAGGGGAAGAGTGCCCATACGTCTTTTGAATTGTGGAGAGGAAGAGGTCACTTTACCAAGGTACGCTACAATGGCCAAGCTATACACTGTTGACAACAATGCCATCACAGCCATTGGGCCCTTGAATCCGTCATGTCAGGCGGACGACAATGGTTCAAGTGGAGAATTAGAAGATTGGTGTCAGCAGCTGCATATAGGTACAGATTCAACACCTACCCACCAAAAACAAGGGGTGTACCGACTAGTAGAAGAATATGAACGGGTCTTCAGTAAACACCCATTAGACTTCGGACAGATTAAAGGGGTAGAACATACAATTTCTACCGGTAACCACCCACCAATAAAAGAGAGATATAGACCCATACCGCCCGCTCATTATCAATGTGCTAAAGACATGCTGAGAGAGATGAAACAGGCCGGGGTAATAAGAGACAGTTGTAGTCCCTGGGCAGCCCCTCTGGTAATAGTTAAAAAGAAAGACGGAACCATGAGAATGTGCGTAGACTACCGGCAGATTAATCACATTACCCATAAAGACGCCTACCCCTTACCTAGAATTGAAGAGTCATTAGCTGCTTTAAGATCTGCTAACTATTTTTCCACCTTAGACTTAACAAGTGGGTATTGGCAAGTCCCTGTGGCTGAGGAAGATAAAGAGAAGACAGCATTTACCACACCAATGGGTCTCTGTGAATTTAATTGTATGCCGTTCGGACTCTGCAACGCACCCGGTACCTTTCAGCGATTGATGGAATGCTGTCTCGGACACAAGAACTTCGAAGTCGTCCTTCTGTACCTAGATGATGTAATAGTCTACTCAAAGACTTACGAACAACATCTACAAGATCTAGCAGAAGTGTTCGAAGCCTTATCCCGGTATGGTATGAAGATCAAGCCATCAAAATGTCACCTTCTAAAGCCAAAGGTACAATACCTGGGACACGTTGTAAGTTCAGAAGGAGTAGCACCGGATCCCGAGAAAGTAACCGCAATAAGGGATTGGCCAAGACCTACCAGCGTGAAACAGGTGAGGCAATTCCTGGGACTGGTGGGCTACTATCGTAGATTCATCCAAGGGTTCACCAAGCTAGCAGCACCTCTACAAGACATCCTGGTAGGGCAGTCGAAGAAGCCTTCAAACCGCAATCCTCCTTTCCAGTGGAGTGATGAGAGGGAAGATTCCTTTGAAAAGTTGAAGAAGGCATTGACCGGAGAAGAAGTTCTGGCATACCCCGATTACCATCAACCTTTCATCCTTTACACAGATGCCAGTAATGTGGGACTGGGAGCAGTACTATCTCAGAAGCAAGGAGGCAAGGAGAAAGTCATCGCCTTTGCAAGTAGAAAGCTCCGGCCTACTGAAAGAAATCCTGAAAATTACAGCTCCTTCAAGTTAGAACTACTGGCAGTAGTCTGGGCTGTGACTGAGCGTTTCAAACACTACTTGGCAGCTGCAGAATTCACCGTCTATACTGATAACAACCCATTGACCCACCTGGATACAGCCAAGCTAGGTGCGCTGGAACAGCGATGGATAGCCCGGCTGTCTAATTACAACTTCGTGATCAAGTATAGAGCAGGCCGAAAGAATGGAAATGCAGACGCCTTATCCCGGATGCCGCACTTGAGAGACGTGGAAGAAGAACCGGTAGAACTTGAAGAAATTGAACTACCCGCCTTCCATCGTCCCAAGGTAGGACAGTATCAATCCAGTGCCTACCAGAAACATCAACAGGTGAATCTCAACCCATTAGCACACCACAGATGGGCTGACACTCAAGACAGCAATCCAGCTGTGAAGTTGGTGAAAGAACTGCTGACTGAGCAAAGTGCGTATCCCAATGAAAATGCACCGAAAGAGACACATCAACTCTGGAAAGAGAGAGGCAAAATGTTTCTGTACCAAGGAAAGCTGTGCAGAAGATATACCAATCCAAAGACGCATGAGCTAGTATGGCAGATCATTGTGCCTAAACAAGATGTAAAAATGGTCCTAGAAGCTTATCACAATGGTGCTGGTCACTTCGGGTGGAAAAAGCTAGAAGTACTGTTAAGAGAAAGATTCTACTGGGTTGGAATGAGAAGATCAATTGAAGAATGGTGCAGAAACTGTGGTCCGTGCAACCTCAGAAGAAAAGATCTAAAAAACCAAAGAGCACCACTCCAGCCAATAGTTACCAAGCAACCACTTGAGCTCGTAGCAATAGACCACGTGAAATTGACACCAAGCCGGTCCGGCTATGTCTATGCTTTAACCATAGTGGACCATTACTCACGTTTCTTGGTAGTAGTGCCCGTGAAAGATCTCACTGCAAAGACAGCAGCTAAGGCGTTCCAGACATACTTTTGCAGACCCCATGGATATCCGGAACAAGTACTCGCAGACCAAGGCACAGCATTTGAATCAGAGATCTTCAGAGAATTTTGCAATATGTATGGCTGCAAGAAGATCCGTACAACAGCCTATCATCCGCAAACAAATGGCTTATGCGAAAAAATGAACCATATTGTAATCGATCTCTTAAAGACTTTACCAGAGACAGAGAGAAACCTATGGCCAGAGAAATTGCCTGACTTGGTAGACCTCTATAACAATGTCCCGGTAAGCTCCACAAACTGTACCCCAGCTTACCTTATGCGTGCAAGACCTGGCAAGCTACCAATAGATCTAGAAATGGGCATCGTAAAACCTGACGCAGAAGTGCAGGATTCCAACTGGGACTCCCTACGCCAACAACAATATCGCCAAGTGCAAGAATGCGTAGAAAGGAATCTCCAGAAAACTAGAGAAAGACAAGAGCAATACTTCAACCGGAATGCTCTAGCAACCCCATTAAAACCTGGTGATCAAGTGCTCAAGAGAAACCGTCGCACTAATAAACTGGACAATCAGTGGGAATCCGTCCCATATACAGTTTTACCAATGAGAGTGAACAATCCTAAAATGTGTCTTATAAGCAAAGATGGTGGATTAACATCAGTACTAGTGTCAAGAGACAATCTAAAACTATGTCCAGAGACATTGAAAGAAAAAGAAGTCATTCAACCTGAACCAGAAGTTATTCAACCAGTACCGGTTCAACCTGTTAACGAAAAAGAAGAAGATGGAGTATATCACACCTATCTAGGAGACTTTCCTAAAACCTGGCCAACCTACAATGGTGCAGTAGTAGTTCCCATGATGGCCTTCTATCAAACACCAGAGCCTGTAATACCAGAAGTCCCAAGACAGGAAGAACAAATTCCTAGTAATAATAGTCCTGGACACGGTGGAATTGCCAATCCCACAAATGTGGAATTATCCCTAGCAGAACCAGAAGTACTTACTAGGTATACGTCCACTCACACCATCACATTGAGTACACCCAGTACACAAGCGTTACACAGATCACAGCGTAGTACTCAGGGTCAATTACCAGCAAGATATGCAGACTACCAAATGTAAATAGATATTTTAACCAGAAATATCTGAAAGGAACTTGATTAGTTGTTAATTAGTAGTTATTAGATGTAACGTTAAAAAAAAAAAAAAAAGCCCAGTACCTACAGAGACTATTCTGTATGAACTACTTGCATATTCTTGAACTCTTTTCTTCATTTATCAGCCCGGAGGCGGTAAATTAAAGCTCCGGAAAGACTGTTTTTTTGAACATTCTTAAATTATTCATAAACTTTGTTGTAAAAATGGACGCTAATTGCAGTGCCTTTCCTAACAAATAAATAGCCCTCAAGGACAGAGCTGTATTAATGGACGCTATTTGAAGTGACTTTTTACAAGACTCTATTTTTTTAAACTTGAGTGGTTTTTGTAACTTTTTATTTATTTTTAAGACTCTGTAGATATTATCTGTTATATCTTATGTTTATTGTCCCACAGTCCCGGAGTACTGTTCTTAACTAAGGGGGAATGTGGCGCCCCTGCGGGTATTAGCCACAGTATAAGATCATAATAGTTGCACTCACTTAGAAAGCCATGCCACTGCACTACCACCTTTGGCCAGTAGGGGGAGCTCCAGAGACACCAGAGACTTCCCTAGAGATAAAACACTGGTTTGAGGTAAATTTTCAGACAGTTGGAGCCACGAGCTCAGAGTGACAGGAGCTGCATTGAGTTCCTGAGGACTGGCTGACAATTTCCAGGGCCAAGCCATCGGTCTGAGGAGGAGAAAACTGATAAGAGAAACACTTTCAGAATCGGGTAGCATCATTATCTACCCTAGATAAAAAGCGCAGATACGGATACCGGATCCGTGGCTGCATTAGTTATATACAATACAGCAACTGGAAAAACGTGAGGTAACAACAAGCTTCACAGGGCCAGACACAGCAACATACTAAGAGTTCAGCAGTACTCCCGGAGGGGGTAAGCAGAGAGAGACAAAGGACTCAAGTTGCCTGTTGAGTGGGACCCAGAGAGGACAGATTTGGGCCGGCAGCGAGTTCACACACGGCAGCAGGGCCACATAGACAGCGCAAGCAGGAGGTAAAGGACCCGGTGGGGCCTGAGCAACTGAACCCCTATTGCAGACTCCGGAGACGGGACTTGTTGTATTATAGTTTGGTTGAAAGTAAACCAGTTAAACCTCATCTGTGCCTCAGCCTCTGATTTAACAGCTACCATCTATCCAGGATTGGGACCATCACCGCTGAGAGAATTTGCTGTGAATCAAGTAAGTGTCTGTGCCCTTAACATCTCCTCACCATACTTCCATCTTCATCCATCATTAACTTTAACATCACCTGTCCAGGGGACCCTACAGCCCTACCCGGAAAAGGGCTATACCATCTCAGCTGCCTCTCACCATCATCCCCTGGCCAGTACAAGGCAGCGGTGGCCATATATAGCCACATTATTCTGGGTGGCGTCACGACAATAACATCTACAAACTTTATAAATTATATAAACTTCTAAATCCCCTGTAAATACCCCCTTTTAGGAGTGTGCCAGCCTGGGGCCACGGCCTGGGTCCAGCCACCAGTGACTCCCCCAAGGAAAGGGACCCTGCGCCGGGTATCCCGGTCCCCTAAGGGTGCTTTCACATCAGCGTTTTTCGTAATTCGCGGCAGATGCGGTGAAAAAACCGCATCTGCCGCGATTGCCGCATAACCGTTCCACTTGCGGCGCGGTTTGCGGTTTTTTCTATGCAATGTATAGGCGTACTTGCGGCAGGTGCGGCAAGTGCGGTTTTGCACTTGCGGCAGGTGCGGCCGCGAAAAAAACCGCGGCTTACGCAGATGTGAAAGGGCCCTAAGCTGGGCGGCACAATGTCTTAGCCAAAGTGAATTTTGAAGTTGGAAAACTATGTTTGTTGGAAGACAAAAGAGTAAAATAATCAGAGTTGAAAGCAGATAGTAAAAAAGTGAGACTGGAATTTCCCCAAAATACAGTACATATTGTACAAGTCTTTGGGAACAATGTTTCTTGGACAGATGGTACAAAACTGTAACTTATTGGCAAGTCAAATCAGCTTTATGTTCATATATGCAATAATGACAGATAATAATATTGTATATGCTGAGAAAAATGGAGGAGGCTGGATTTGTTTTGGAGCTGCATTGCTTCATGCTGGCAAGGTGCATTGAAGCTGTACAATGTGCAATGCAATCTGAAACCTAGCAAAGCATTCTGGAGCAAAGTGTGCTGACTACTGTCAGGAAACTTCGTCTGAGTCAGAGGTTATGGCTCTTACAACAGGATAGTGACCTAAAACGCAGCTCAAAACATCCAAAAATGGCTAATATCAAAGCAATGGACTCTCAAGTTGGGGCCTTTTATAAGCCCTGATCTAAATCCTGATAACATTCTGAGGAAGGAACTGAAACAGTCTGGAGAAGACATTCTTTAAACCTAAGAAAGCTACTTTGCCCATGGAGAGTGTACTAACTTACACATGGACAAGTACAGAAGTCTCATTCAGAGTTATAGAAATTGTCTGATGGCAGTAATTGTCTCAAAAGGTTGTCCGACAAAATAATGTTATGTGTACCATCATTATCTCCAGGCCATTTTCATTAGTTTTTTTTATTATTATCATTTACTGTTGAACCACAATTCTGTCTGATTTTCATTAGCTGATATTCAGTAACTTTAAAGCAACACTCCAGCATTATTATTGCACAATTGGTAATACATGTCCTCCTAGCCCCTCTCTTAGGCTGGAGACACACTGAGTGAGATGAATGATAGATACCCGCATGAGTATTGCATGACTCACCTGGAATGGCTGCCATCTCTCTGGACCAGAACACATTAGCTACATGTCTTTTTATGCAGCTGACATGCTCCTTTCCAGAGGGACAGCAGCCGTTATGGGTGAGTCATGCGACACTTATGTCTCGCTCAGTGTGTCTCTGGCCTTATACTCACCTTTTGATGACTTCACCTAATATTGCTGTCACTTCATCAGGATATCGAAAAATTTACCTGCCAGCATGCTCCAGAGTGTCTTGGAGTGTGAAAGAGGTCAATTTTCATTGCATGTCTATGGGAGCCATGTTTCTGAGCTATTCTGATGTAACTTCTGACTTCTGGTCAGTCCAGTCAGACATTATGAGCATAAGATAGTGCCGTGGAACCAGAGCATCGTTGGTAAGAGGTGAAACGCTGAGAGTGGCCTTGTCCACACACCTGCGCTGTCAGTATTTAGCGCTTCTGCGCTAAATACTTAGATTTTGTGAGAAAAGCACAGGTGCGTGTGTGCGGGTGCTTTCTGCAGACGCTGTCCATGGTTACCCGATGTGTATCGTGGTAACCAGTTCATACAGTAGGCTGCCTAGTGACTGCTTATGCCGAGCGCACAGGGAAACGCTGCTTGCAGCGTTTCCCTGTGGGCTCGCGGAAAGCGCGCACTAGGCAGCCTGCTGTATGAACTGTGTACCACGATACACATCGGGTAACCATGGACAGCGTCTGCAGAAAGCACCCGCACACACGCACCTGTGCTTTTCTCACAAAATCTAAGTATTTAGCGCAGAAGCGCTAAATACTGACAGCGCAGGTGTGTGGACAAGGCCAGTGAGTATAAGATGGGTGTAGGGGCCTGAAATTTATAGCAGCACTCCAGCGCTGAAAAAAAAACCCTATGTATGGCTGGGGTCACACTTGGCATGAGTTTTTTTAGTGACTTAAAAAAACTCGTGTTTCTGCATGCTTTTTTCCATTTCTGCATGTGTTTTTTAAGGTGTCTGATGGCACCCTGCGTTTTTGCATGCGTTTTTAAAACTGCACCAAAAAATAGTGCATGCACTATTTTTTGGTGCCGTTTTAAAAACGCATGCGTTTTTTTAACATGGGCCCCTATGGAAAACGCATGCGTTTTTGGATGGTACTAAATGGTACTAATGTACCATGCGTTTTTGCATGCATTTTTGATGTCAGCTAATCACATAATTGCAAAAACGCACACAAAAACGCATAGTACTGTCACACATGCGTTTTTGCTATTAAGACATGCCTTTTTGCAATTAGGGCATGTGTTTTTTAACATGGGGGTCTATGGGTGCGTTTTTACATGCTTTTTTAAAAACGCAGGTTTCCAAAAATGCATGAAAAAAACGCAAGTGTGACCCCAGCCTATCAGTGCTTTAAATTGAGTTATTGCAGTTTCAAGTCATTTCAGTGACCATTGTGGTTTTTCATACTTTAACAAAAGGGTATAAATAGTTTTGTCCATGTCTACACACACGCATAACCACACATCAACCCCACATGCCCACATAAATACGTACATATGTGTGTATATATATATATATTTATTAAATATAAACATAACTCTATCTTGAATGCTCCACTGATGCAAAATGGAGATCCCAAGTGAACATCTGTTTAAGCTTTAAATAATGTGCTACCCCCGGCCTTCAGACTAGGAGATTAATTTGTTTGAAACAATCACAATGAAGGCATGTAGCCTGAAAAAATGTTCCTTTGATAATACACATTGAGGATTTAGCAAGAGTGTTGCATTTAATTCCAGTAGCTAGGAATAAATTAATTGTAGAGTGCAGATATATCCATGACAGCATGAGGGCAACACAAGATCATATATATGTTTCATGCATTGTAATGGTTACATATAGTAAACACATTTAAATTTGATTTTAGGGCAAATAATAATTACATTTTTGCTTTTAGAACTGTTTTTCCAAGGTAAATATGTCTTTTTATTTTATTAATGAATATTTAAATGTTTCACACACCTTATATAAATAGGAGATGAAATAATGCTTACAATTTGTTTTTTTCATCACGTAAACAGAAATAAAAACAGATATGAAGATTGTTCAATGTAGTTAGGCTGGTGCTTTTAATAATTTTATAAATGTGATGGGCTATAGGGTTTGTTTGTTAACAGAATAAAGCTGTCATATCATCTCCATTGTTTTTAATACAGTTCAATTAGTCTCTAAAAAATTTTCCAGTACACAAAAGTCTGGGATACTATGTCAGTTGCCACAACTGTTAAAGCATTAATTAATCATGAGGACCATAGTTGATTAGCAAAAAAGGGATTCCATTTATTAAGAACAATCCACAAAGTCAGGGTAAATACTGATAAGTAAGATTTCAAGGGTTATAAGTAAAGTGCTCAGTGATGATATGAACGATAGCATGCACAGAGCTACCTCATCAACATTGCAAGACTCAGCATGATCAAGTGAATTATAGCTCTTACAGGAATGTATACAGTTTTCAGGGGTTTGTACAGTATAGTGACATACACAGGTATATATACAGTGCTCAGTTTACAAACTCATAATGAATAAGACATATGTGCATACAATGGCCTAGGTTGACAAAGCAAGTAAACCTTAAATAAAGTAGTACTGTCACAACCTTAACCAAAGCACATAGTACTCTACATCATATAAGATGCCTTTGCACCATCAAAAACCACTGTTACCTGTTTGAAAGCGGTCCCCCAAATACACTGTCTAAAGTTCCCCATTCCTAAGCAGGATGCCTAGAGCTACAGACCATGTGTCAGCATTAAAGAGTCATACCCAGTGATGTTGGAGGGTCACTCCGTGCACGTGCCAGCCCCTACGTCGTTTCGCAGGTAAGCTTCGTCAGGGGCGTGGCTACGGCATCATTCCTCCCCCCTTTATACCATGTGACTACATACATGGTGTCTTTCAACCAATCACGGGGCCCTATATGGCGCATGCGCATCGCTCCGCTTCGGCTCCCATCCTCTTCCCAGCTCCGTCATGGCCGCGCACATACTTGTTTAAACTGTAGCCATGGAGACGGAGGTGGGCGGGATGAGGGTCGGCAGCGCGATGAGCCCTGCACACTTAACCCCTGACTGGCAGAAAGTAGAATACTGCCTACTAGGATAGCTATAGCCTTACATGTGCCTTTATGCATAACTCAATTGTACCGCAATTTTACCCCCATCTACAAATAACATCATGTTATACAGAGAACATAGATGATTATAGCCGCAACCATAGGGCATGACAGACAATTGCACATACAGTTTACATACATATCATCTCCCATTATGCAGAAAGTAAGTCTCACAATCACAATAGCGATGGTGTCATCATATATGTACAATTTATGTATATCTCATCCCCCATTATGCCTGGCATTAGTCTCATATTTAAAACAACAATGATGTCATCACAGATATTCTTCAATTTCTTTAGATGCATAGGAGGTAGTTGTCGTCCAATGTGTTTACCAGCATAGTTCTTTCAGCTGACATATATCCCAGTATAACAGTCATCATTTCAAAGAGGTTCCAGAAAAATGACGCAGCCTGTTCTATCCGAAAAAGTGAAAAAAAACGTGAATTTAAAATTCACTTGATCATGCTGAGTCTTGCAATGTTGAGGAGGTAGCTCTGTGCATGCTATCGTTTGTATCATCACTGAGCACTTTACTTATAACCCTTGAAATCTTGCTTATCAGTATTTACCCTGACTTTGTGGATTGTTCTTAATAAATGGAATCCCTTTTTTGCTAATCAACTATGGTCCTCTTGATTAATTAGTTCAATTAGTCTGTTGCTCTAGATTCACAAGGAGCCCAAAGGAAGGTATAGCAATGTTTTTGCAAGAGTTTTTTTCTATTTTAGTATTTTAAAAATACTGTAGCCAGTTTATTCTTTAACCTAGGTTACTACAGACTCTTTACTTATGCTTTTTCCTTCTTACAAAAGCCAAAATTCTATACATTTTTGCCAGCAAAACTATGTGAAAGCTTGTTTTGTGGTGTGCGATAGGTTGCAGATTTGAATGCCTCTATTTTTTCACAACGTAACATAAAATTTTTTTTTTACATTTTTAAGACATCTTTGGAGCAGGTGAATTCCAGTGTAATGGATGTAACAATTGCATGACATTTCTATTTCCGAAGCCTGAATGTCTTGTTTGAATGTAGAAGCTGAAACTTATAAATGTATTGCTATATATAGAGGACATAGATATAGTGTTTATGTGGAAAGATTATCAATTTAGCTTTTAAAATAACTAAAATATTTAATAGCAAACACTTTACAATGGATGTAAGATGAAATGGAAGCATGATTTGTCTTACAAAACCAATGCACAAGTGAATCTAAATCATGTTTATGGGTCATTCCATGTCAAGTGATCCAAAAATGAATATTTTTTTTCCCTGACGTCCTCAGATTTTTAAAAAAAATTTTCTATCTGAAGAACAACTTTATCTAATTACAAAAAAAAAAGTTTTGAATTTTTTTCTTTATCTGTTAATTTTTTACAGATTTTTAAAGTTTTAAAAAAGTGCGAATTTTGGCCTGGTATGGCTTTACATTTTCTATCATATCTCGGGCTAGAAATAAGATAGAGAAAGAAAATAAACACCAATCTACTCAGAACTGTCCAGGCTTTCATCAGATATGTCACAAGAGGATATTTGTTAATATTTTACCTATGTGATCGCAAGCGCAAAACTTTAAAACGCATTTCCGAAAAATCGGCGCACTTTAAATATTTCAAAAACTGCCCATGTGTCTGCTGTGCTCTTAGCCACATCTGTACCAAATTTCAAGTTGGGATCGCAATGGGATCATATTTTAACATATTTTACTAGTAAGAGCGTCAATGGGTCATTCCATATCAAGTGATCTAAATATGAATATTTTTTTTTACCTGACGTCTTTAGATTTTTTTTTTTTTTTTCCTTTATGAAGTACTACTTTAGTTAATTACAAATTAAAAGTTTGGAATTTTTTTCTTCATCAGTTAATTTTTTACAGATTTTTAAAGTTTAAAAAAAGGGTGAATTTTGGCCTGGTACGACTTTAAATTTTTTTATCTCAGGCTAGAAATAAGATAATGAAGTGGGAGAGGCATCATTTTACTCAGAACGGTAACAGCTTTCATTTGAGATGTTACAAGACTATGTTTCTTTATATCAAATTCAAACTATTGACGGGCAATTGTGAAAAAATGACTGATTGTGTTCTTGGTGACTTTTGAATTGACACTATAATAGTTAAATATTTTGCACTTAGGTCCAATGAATGCGTCCATGGGGTCAAGCTGGGACAGAGTCATCACAAATTAGCCTTATTTGCAGATGACCTGCTACTTTACATCTCCCAGCCCCTGGTCTCCATCCCTTCGGTCTTAATGGAGTTTGAACGGTTCGGACAATTGAGCAACTTTAAAGTGAATTGCTCCAAAACCGAGGCACTCAATATTTCTTTGCCTGGAGAATTGGTTTCTCATCTATCTAAACAGTTCCCATTTAAATGGAAAGTAGAAGCCATTAAGTACTTGGGAGTCCTTATACCAAAAGATCTTAAACAAATATTCAATTTAAATTATCAACCCCTTTTGACTAACGCGGAATCGGCATTTACCTCCTATAGACAATTAAAGCTATCCTGGTTCAGGAGAATAAACGTAGTCAAGATGGATGTCTTGCCCCGACTCTTATATACTTTTCAGACAGTTCCTGTTCTATTGGATAGAGGTTTCCTCTCCAAAATGCAATCTATGATCCTTAGATTTGTCTGGGGGGGCAAGAGGTCCAGATTGCGAATTAATATCCTATCCTTGCCCAAGACCAGAGGAGGGGTTGGACTACCCAACATACGAGCGTACTTTGTGGCTTCCTCTCTTGTTAGAGCTCTAGATTGGCATTATCATGCGTCCTCCAAGAAATGGGTAGGGGTGGAGCAAGAGGGTTTGGGGATTCCGCTGAAACACCTGCTTTGGATTTCCCCTAAAGACTCCACAGACCTAGTACCTTTGACAGACATGACCAGAAACACCTTGAAGGTATGGCACCTAGTGACGAAAACCCTCCGCTTAAACGACAGACTTAGCCCTTTGACTCCCCTTTTTCCCAACCCATCTTTCCCACCCAGATTTGACAGGCAGAGATTTTTATGTTGGCGGATTGTGGATGACACCCGAGTAGGACAGACTCTGTCCAGTGGTGGTTTGCCCCCGATGGCAGAGCTACAACTCAAAGAACCTACGAGACCTCTTAAGTGATTCGAATTTCTCCAATACAGAGCATAATTATATTCAGCTGACCACTCTTGCAGGGTAAGATTGACGCCCAACGTATTGGAGAGGTTATTCCAACTGGAGGCTCCACCGAGGCGCAAAATATCATTTCTATACCAGGCCTTAGGGTCCATGAGAGAGCAGGGCACCCTTTACTTCCAACGTGCTTGGGAGAGGGAATTGGGGTGTAGCATTTCAGAAGCTAATTGGCAGAAATGCTTTATATTTACTCACTCACTAGCTAGCGCTTGTTCTGCACAAGAAAGAAGCTATAAGCTGCTCACTAGATGGTACTTGTGCCCGACGACACTCCGGAACATGTTCCCTGGAACCAACCCCTGATACCTGCTGGCGCTGTGGGGAAGAGGAGGGTACAATGATACACATTTGGTGGAGTTGTGGGGAAATCCGGCGGTTCTGGTCTGAGGTTTTCAATGCATACGCCCGGATAACAGGTAAAGAAGCCGAATGCTGCCCAGAATCGGCAATGTTATCCATTTTTCCAGGTCCTATTGGGCTACAGAAGAGGGATATTCTCCGCTTTTGCATCTCGGCTGCTCGTGCTGTGATCCCGAGGTTCTGGAAATCAAGCCGGGCTCCATCTCTACTTGATTGGTTCAAAGAATTGATGGACACATATCGAATGGAGGAGCTCGCAGCTGATGCGTCGGGATCTCGGAACAAATTCTTAGGGATTTGGGTTGAATGGATTCTTTTTCACGACTCTGCAGAATTTAGGAGTATCTTTTCCAGCACAGATAATATGGCTTGACCTCTGGCTGATGGGGAGCCAGTGGGATGAGTACCCTTTCTCCTTCCCATACCTCACCCGTCCCCCCCCCCTCCTTTTTTTCTTTTTTTCTTACGTGGCTTTTCTTTCCCAGTATAACTTTTTCTAATGGTTTTTGTTTCTCTTCTCTCTCTCTCTTCTTTTCTATCTCTCTTTTCTTCCCATCTGATACATTCAGTCTAGGTATTTCCTTTCTACGCCTATACCTTCAGAATTCTAGTGAACATTAGACAGGTATCGAAAACTCTGAGCTGTGAGTAGATCATTAATATTTCGGCCTTCCTTTCCGGTACACCAGTCGATAGACTATTCCAACTAGGCCTCAACGGGTAATGACCCACTTACGTGGTCAACCTGTTAGAAGGGGCCAAGTAATAAAAAATCATTCTGCTGGGGCTGCTTGTCCCCTTGACATCAGAACATCTCAAAACCCTGAGAAAGGTTGTATACTTGAGTGTTTGGAATTATATTTAGATTGTAGTATATATTGCACCAGAGATAAGCGCAAAAGTAAATTTGCAGCTTATCTTAAAGTTACTAATAACTTTGTGAATTCTCTTTTTGTATATTTTATATGTCTCAAGATTTTGTTAAAAGATTGAATGTATGTCTTTCATATGTTTTTTCAAAATTTAATAAAAATGAGATTAACCATAGTTAAATATTTTAAAATATGATCCCATCACGATCCCAACTTGAAATTTGGTACAGATGTGGCTAAGAGCATAAAAGACACATGGGCAGTTTTGGAAAATTTTTTTAAAATGTTTTTTTTCGGAAATGCGTTTCAAAATGTTGCGTTTGCATTCGCATAGGTAAAAAATTAAAATTAACAAATATACTCTTGTGACATATCTGGTGAAAGCCTGGACAGTTCTGAGTAGAATGGTGTTTATTTTGTTTCTCTATCTTATTTCTAGCCCGAGATAAAAAAATTTAAAGTCGTACCAGGCCAAAATTCACCCTTTTTTTAAACTTTAAAAATCTGTAAAAAATTAACTGATGAAGAAAAAAATTCCAAACTTTTAATTTGTAATTAACTAAAGTAGTACTTCATAAAGGAAAAAAAAAAAAAAAATCTAAAGACGTCAGGTAAAAAAAAATATTCATATTTAGATCACTTGATATGGAATGACCCATTGACGCTCTTACTAGTAAAATATGTTAAAATATGATCCCATTGCGATCCCAACTTGAAATTTGGTACAGATGTGGCTAAGAGCAAAGCAGACACATGGGCAGTTTTTGAAATATTTAAAGCGCGCCGATTTTTCGGAAATACGTTTTAAAGTTTTGCGCTTGCGATCACATGGGTAAAATATTAACAAAGATCCTCTTGTGACATATCTGGTGAAAGCCTGTATAGTTCTGAGTAGAATGGTGTTTATTTTGTCTCTCTATCTTATTCCTAGCCTTAGTTATGAGGAGAAACGTAAAGGCAGGCAACAGCGAAATTCACACTTTTTCCGAACTTTGAAAATCATTTAAAAAAAAAATAAATTTTTAAAAAAAATTTTCTCTTCACATTTTGCATTGTCTGACATGCTATTATCAAATAACAAAATCTCAAAAGAATTAAAAATATAGAGGTAATAATCATTGGTTCACTTGACATGGAATGACCCTTATGGAACATACCCAAGTATGCTAAGAAAAAAAGTAGCTTTTTATGCAAAGATTTATGTTCACTGCATTAACAAAAAAAAGTATATAAACATGTAAATGATGTAACCCAGTTCACTTAATGACGTAATCTTTGATATATCCATCAATTGTCCAGATTGACCAGGGTCACACATAAGCCCTGAATCCACTAAAAGCATCTGGTTTTCAAGTTAGAATTTTGTGAAAAATGGATCTGTTAACTGATCCATAGGCTCCAATGCAAAGAAAGCATTATCTAAAGTGCACTAAAAAAGAGCTATAGCGTTTTTGGGATGCAAACATAGCATTTTCCAAAAACGGAATCAGTTTTTGGAAAGGCAGAAAAACAGACTGCCATGTGTGACCCTAGCCATAGTGGGACTAATGAAAGATAAAAACTTTATTTTACACATGCACTTGATGTGTCCACCTTGTGGATGACATCTGTTGCAGGATGCCACATGTCGTCCTTTGTGTGTAGCCAGATCAATCTATTTTTTATTTCCGGTATGGCATTGGCCATTACTTCCCCATGATCAGAAATAACAGTTAGGCTAGGGCAGTGGTGGCAAACCTATAGAAAGCATGCCACAGAGGGCACACAGTGCCCTTTCAGGTGGTACGTGGCCTCGCCGCTGCACTGCCTCTTTAACTCGCGCCAGCAGTTCAAAGACGTGTTGGAATGGAGGAGACATTTCTCCTCGCTCCAACACTGTCTGCTAGCCCTGACCGCTGGCTTCATATGACTGCAGTCATGTCACGTGCTCAGCGTCACGTGACCGCACTCAGCGCAAGAAGAACTGCAGATATGAGAGGAGCAGCAACCGGCGGTGGAAACAGGAATAGTAAGGTGAGTATGTTGGGGTTTTTTTAATCAGGAGGGGGCATTTACTACAAGCACTGAGGCAATATAAGGATGGGGGCTATACAAGGAGGGGGCATTTACTATAAGGATGGGGGCTATACAAGGAGGGTGCATTTACCTTAAGGATGGGGGCAATACAAGAAGGGAGCATTTACTATAAAGATGGGGGTATACAAGGAGGGGGCATTTACTATAAGGATGGGGATTACAAGGAGAGGGCATTTACTACAAGGATGGGGTATTTTCTACAAGGATGGGGCATTACAAGGAGGGGCATTTACTACCAGGATGGGGCATTACAAAGAGGGGGCATTTACTACAAGGATGGAGGCATTAAAAGGAGGGGACATTTACTACAAGGATGGGGGCATTACAAGGAGAGGACATTTACTATAAGGAGGGGGCATGATGTGACTGTTATTAGAAGGAGGTGGCATGATAGGGCATTTATTACAAGGAGGGGCATGATGGGGCATTACTGCAAGGAGGGGACATGATGGGGCATTTCTGCAATGAGGGTGCATGATGGAACATTGCTCCAAGCAGGGGGCATGATGGGGCATTATTGCAAGGGGACAAGGATGGGTCATTACTGGAAGGGGACAAGGATGATGCATTAATGAAAGGGGAGAAGAAAGGGCCATTACTGAATGTGGACAAAGATGGGGCATTACTACAAGAAATGGGGCAGAATGGAGACATTACTGCAGGAGAGGGTCAGGATGGAACAAATAACTACAAGGAGAGATCAGGATGAGCACTTAACTAAAGGGTAAGGATGGAATACATAGCTACAAGGAGAGGGTCAGGATGAAGCACATAACTACAACGAGAAGGTCAGGATGGAGAGATTACTACAAGAAGACGGTCAGTATGGACCACGTACCTACAAGGAGAGGGTAAGGATGGAGCACATAACTACAAGGAGTAGGTCAGGATTGAGACATTACTTACAAGGAGATAGTCAGGATGGAGCTCAGAACTAAAAGAAGAGGGTCAGGATGGAGCACATAGCTACAAGGAGATGGTCAAGATAGAGCACATAACTACAAGGAGAGGGTCAGGATGCACACATTGCTACAAGATGATGGTCAGGATGGAAGACCGTACCTACAAGGAGAGGGTCAGGATGGACCACGTACCTACAAGGAGAGGGTCAGGATAGAACACATTACTACAAGGAGAGGATCATGATGGAGCACATAACTAAAAGAAGAGGTTCAGGATGGAGCACATAGCTACAGGAGAGGGTCAAGATAGAGCACATAACTACAAGGAGAGGGTCAGGATGGACACATTGCTACAAGATGATGGTCAGGATGGAAGACCGTACCTACAAGGAGAGGGTCAGGATGGACCATGTACCTACAAGGAGAGGGTCTGGATAGAACACATTACTACAAGGAGAGGGTCATGATGGAGCACATAACTAAAAGAAGAGGGTCAGGATGGAGACAATGGTACAAGATAATATCTATCTATCTATCTATTCTATCTATATCTAGCTATCTAAAAAATAAAGAATGGAATAGCACAGAAAATTACCACTTACGGGTGCAGCCTTCTACGACAAATCCATAAGCTCAGTGAATAGATGAAAAAAATGGGCGTGGCAGATGCACTTCCTACATAAGTGAAAAACGTGGATCTATTTTCCCCAGGACCGTAGGATCTATCTATGTATCTATCTATCTCTAATATTCTTCCATTTTTTTCTTCATACAGATCAGTCCACCTGCTCTGTCTGGAAAGGGCAGTGGGAGCAGCTCAGCTTTATTGTGAAGTAAATTCACATGAGCTGGATGACCACTGCTGAAGAGAAGAGAAGAGAAGACTGCAAAGGTAAGTTTAAAATCAATTCATTGTTAAAATAATAGATGCTATGATCAAGGTGTCAAGACTACAAGCGCTGTACAGGCAAGAGAGTTGTCAGCTGCTGACTCTCCCCCTGTGCAGCTCTTTTGACGGCCACTGCTGTAATTTAGGATAAATTGTCCTATTGGCACTTCACTATAAAGAATTAGGTTTTAGGTTGCAGATTGGGCACTCGGTCTCGTAAAGGTTTGCCATCACTGGGCTAGGGTCATACATGCCCATCAGTTTTTTTCCATTTCCAATGACGAATTCTGTTTTTTGAAAATGCTATTTTTACACCTAAAAAACGCTATGCATTAACACATGGTACTTATATATACCATGCGTTAATGGATGCGTTTCCCATAAGGCCCCATGTTAAAAAAACGCTATGCATTTTTTACTGCACCCTAAAACGCTGCCAGCAGTGTTTATAATGCAGTTTCAAAAACGCATAGCGTTTTTTAGTGCACTTTTGACAATGCGTTTTTTGCATTGGAGCCTATGGATCAGTTAACGCATGCATTTTTCACAAAATTCTAAGTTGAAAAACTGATGCTTTTAACGGATCCAGGGCTCATGTGTGACCCTGGCCATACAATAATACTCTTGTGCATTGTAGTGAACAACAGCAAAGTCCCAAACCGTCACAGAAGCTACAGAAACTGATTCCTCTGCGGAACCTCCAGACATCTCTCTCATACTAAAGTAAGGTTTGTCAAGATATTGTGATACGACAGCAACATTTCTGCTCATCTACATTTCCTGCCTTCTCTTTCATTTTTCAAAGTTTCTTTTTACATGTAAACCACAGAGATTATGTCAGATGTGGAACAAGAAACATTGTAAAACTCAGTTGTTGAGTTTACTACTATTTTACTTTGTTGAATACACTTCCAAACGGCTCACTTGATAATCCTAAATACACTGTCAACTGGACACTTAAAATGGGTAATTGAGTATCCATGTTAGAAGTAATTGACATACATTTATACTGTATTTACATACATGCTAGAATGTTAACATTACAGGACTCACTGTGTCAGTAGTATACAGACTTTGTAACATTGCATTTCTTGGATCCCATTTTAATCCCATGTGATACTACGGTGCTATTGGCTGAGTCACAGTACCTAGTAATGTTTTCATTAAAGTAAAGATTTGGCAGGTATTCAGGGTTCTTATATTACCGTATATATTTTTTTCATATAAATGTTGGGCAGAAGTTAGAAATATATGACTCTAATCGACACAATGATTGTTATGTTACATCCATTATATTTTTACGGCGCATCACTTACGTCCATTTCTGTATCATTGCTTAAACTAACAAAAAAAAAAAAGACAAATATGTACCGAAAGCAGAAAACTAGAACTTCTGTGAATGTGTTTCTGAGACTGAGCTGTGGTAACAATAAAAAGCTGATAGAAATTAAAACATATGTAAAAACAGTTAACACAGTTTTGTTACTTGCCAATATCTCTAAGCACAACTTTTGGTGGGATGATCTACTTACATAATTACGAGTTTTTCATTTCCGGCCACTGTGCCACTATTCCAGCATCCTTTGCGGCGCTGCGAGCGATGGCGTGCATGCACCATCTCGAGCCGCTGCTTGCCTCACACTTGCGGCGTCCTAGCAACCGCTGCGCATGCACCGTGGCCACCGCACCACACTAGCGATGGCGCACATGCGCCATCGCGAGCCGTATTTTCCCTCAGTCTCCTCCATGCACGGCCGCTTCACCCACCCTGCCGGTGACGTCACACGCCTCACCACAGCTGGCCAGCCTCTACCCGCCTACGGACCGCCCCGCCGGTGACGTTCTCCTCTGCAGCCTATCACCGGCTACACACCGCCCCTCCGGTGACGTATATGTATGTGACGTTCTCCTCTCCAGCCGGTCGCTGCCTACCCTATGCTGACGTATATGTTTTCTCCTCATTTCAGCTGCCTCACAAGAACTACGGCCTGCCCCACCTACCTCAGTTTCCCGCCAACAGTCTCAGAAAGCCGCCCAGCTGTTTCTTTGCCGTCCTCTCACAGCTGCCACTGCGTCCTATCTTCCTTCAGCCAACTACTTCTCCTAGGGGACCGCAGTGAACCTGTCAACAACTCAGTAAGTCACCCAGTGAATCAGTCTAAAACTGTCTAAGTCCTCCTGGCCTCTGCCATTAACTCTCTCTGCCTCATAAGTGACTGCTGCCAGCTTATTTCACCACTCTAACACTCTCTCAGTTGCGCACAGAATCAGTCAAAAACTATCTACGTTGCCCTGGGCTCTGCCATTAACTCTCTCTGGAAAGGAAGGTTGTCACGTCCCGCTGCCAAGAATCCGCTCGTATAACGTAGTAGTCAGTATCCAAATTTATCCTCTTTATCATCCAACGCGTTTCAACGCCCTCTGGGTCTTCTAAGTCACTCAACCAGTCCTAAACTCTCTAAGTCACAGTATGATGCTTTGCCATTATTTTGGACATCTTAATAAAAAGTATTCTTTAACTTCTTTACTGTTTTTTTCAAATGCAAAACCATCACATAAAACAGGTTTTTACCTAACCACAAAGAGTGTCAGACATCTCTACTGCTCGGTTTCCACCACTAAACATACACAATATTAATTTCACCGCCTTTTTAATAGTAATATGCAGATGAAGTCCATGGAGCCTCATGGGTTTCACTGTGTTTGAGTGCTTTAACTGGTGCCCGCAGTGTTATCCACCGCTGGTCTCCACAAGGTCAGTGGTTGCTTTGTGATGTCTGTCTATCAAGCATTGCTCCCACCCAGCCAGAATCCTGCACCACACTGATGAGGGCAACAACCCCGAAACAGCTGTCTGTGGTTGGATACCTAGTCCATGGTAAACCCCTGGCCATATCTTCAAGTTCGCAAGGGCTGGATAGTGACTTAAGGGCTACTAATACCCTGGGCTAGGTCCTTCCCTGGTGGGATAACTGGCTGGTGTCCAAGTTGTAGGCTCTTAACCGAGACTCCATGGACTTCATCTGCATATTCAAATTCTAGGGAGCAATGCACCTTGGGTTTCACTGTGTTTGAGTGCTTTAACTGGTGCCTGCAGTGTTATCCTCCACTGGTCTCCACAAGGTCAGTGGTTGCTTTGTGATGTCTTTTTAATAGTAAGTATAATAAATAGGAGATATCTTATTTTGCGCATTCATGTATTTTACAGTACTTCATTTGCATGATTTGTCATGATGGCACCTAAAAATAGAGCTAATTTCTTTACTCCTAAGCATCCATACATACAGGATCACAAATTCCAAGATGTCTGGTAATGTGATTTGGGGTTTGCCATCTGCACTTTTTCAGACAATTCAGTGCGTTAGTAACATGAGTAACTTTCTCAAAAATCTGGGAAATAATTCTTTGGTGTTAGGCCCTATTCACACACTGCTTTTTTTGCTGCGTATTTTTAAGCACAAGCTCATCACATATCAGGAGTGGGCGATTAAACATATAAGTAGAGCACTTGTTTCTATTAGACCTTTCCTCTGAGTGTGCCACTCGGGGTTTTGAGCTTGTGCGTAGAACTACGCAGCAAAAAAAGCAGTGTGTGAATGGGGCCTGAGATTCCTTTTTTTGCTGGAATGAACCAGCACAATATAGCAGACGTGGGCATTTCATGTAGGTCATTGCCTGCCAAGACAACATTAATGGCACCTGGGATAGGGGGGAGGTGATAGATACCATCTAAGTGGTTACATTTTATCTCGGATCACTGCAAGTTATAACCTGCCAAGTGTAAGAATACAGTCTGCTCCAAACAATGGGATCCACTATGTGATGTACATGCACTTCACGTCTGAAATGCAATATTGTAATATTTATATAAGGCTAGGGTCACATTTGGGAGATTGCATCCATTTGAGGGATGCATTAATGTATGCTTTTTTTCCCCTTGCCATTTCCATGACATGTGTGTTCATTTTTAGTGCATGCTTTAATGTATGCATTAATGCATGGTACATCTATGTACCATGCATTAACCATGACAGTGTTTTTGGTAGTGCACCCAAAAACACGGTCTGCAGCGTTTTTTTTACATGGGTGTCTATGGGAAACACATACGTTAATGCATGGTACATCTATGTATCGTGCATTAACGCATGTGTTTCCCATAGACACCCATCTAAAAACAACGCTGCAGACCGTGTTTTTGGGTGCAGTACCAAAAATGCATAGCGTCAAACACATTGCACTTTTGCAATGTGTTTTATTGCATTGGAGCCCATGGGTGTGTTAATGCATGCGTTTCTACACATTTGCACATGAAAATAATGCATGCATTTAGCAAATGCATGATGCAAGCCTGACCCTAGCCTGACAGTGCTTTTTTAAGTTTTTCTATTTTGTGTTGTTATTCACATTTTTAAGCATTTTTTAGTTTCTTTTTTTTTACAATTTGGCACACTATGGTGGGATTTTTATAGATATATGGTTATAAAATATGTCAACAGCCCGTTATCGTATTTCAATAAATTTCTAACATTGTGAGTTTGTATAAACAACATTAAAAATCTCACATTCTTAAATAATTTTGTCCCTAACTGCATACGGCATATTACATTTTTACCCTATGATGAGAGTCACTCTTCAAATAAGTTTTTTCCAGCCTACAGCTATATATTTTTTTTACATCTTTTTCAAAACAATTGTTTGTTTTTAAGTCTTTTTTAATTAGATCTTTAGAAAATTAAAAACTCATAATATTAATCTACAGAGTGGGCCATTTATATTAATTCACCTAAATAAAATGGGAATAGTTGGTGATATCAACTTCCTGTTTGTGGCACATTAGTATATGGGAGGGGGAAAACTTTTCCAGATGGGTGGTGACCATGGTGGCCATTTTGTAGTCAGCCATATTTGATCCAACTTTATTTTTTTCAATAGGAAGAGGGTCATATGACACAACATATTGAGAATTTCATAAGAAAAACAATGGTGTGCTTGGTTTTAATGTAACTTTATTCTTTCATGAGTTATTACAAGTTTATAACCACTTATAAAATGTGTTCAAAGTGCTGCCCATTGTGTTGGATTGTCAATGCAACCCTCTTCTCCCACTCTTGACACACTGATAGCAACACCACAGAGGAAATGCTAGCACATACTTCCAGTATCCGTTGTTTCAGATGCTGCACATCTCGTATCTTTACTGCATAGACAATTGCCTTCAGATGAGTGATGAGGTATGAAAAACATAAACATTATTGGGTTGGCAATGCACTAGTTATGCACCAACTGCTAAAAGAAACCCTAACCTCATATTTTCTAAATTTCCTACAGTCTCTTGCAGCATTACAAAATTTGATTTAAATGGTCTCAGACTAGAGGTTGGCAATATGCTAGCACAATTGTACAGTGATGTAAAATACAATCAATAGCAGAAAAAGAAAGAGTAATATTTTTCCCAAATAACAGAGGAAAATCAATATAGTTGGTACTTTTATATGACCTTGGTTACTGCTATGCTATGAATATTGTTTTTAAAAACACTTAACCAGTTTTCTCTCTGCATTGTAAAAGCTATTGGAGCAAGAGCAAGATCTACTGAAAATTATTTTCAGTTCATATCTTGATGAATGAGAAAATCAATCTTAGCTAAGTACAATATTTCTAAATATAAAAGGAAAACATTGATAAACAAGAAACAGAAATAGAATGATGTACAATAAAGTAGACTATGAGAGAAGGTTACCCAAGATAGATTGCTGTGTTTATACCTTTCATAATATAATATGTAAAACAATATATGTGTATATATATATATATATATATATATATATATATATATATATTATATATAATTTATAATTATTTAAAGTTTATGTCATACTTATGATGATATCTGGATTATTTTTTAGATATTTCAGTTCTCCAAAAAAAAAAATGCTTTAAAAAGCGAGAACTGGCAATCTTGGGGACAATATATTTATTTTTACTTACATGCATGTATTTGGGGCTAAAGATGAATTTTACAATTGGGTTCTTAATTGCCTATTGTTTCTTTGTACATTGAACCTTGATGAGTCTGTGATTATAAATCAATGGAGAGTTGCTCTGGAAAAGGCAGGTAAATAAATTACAAACTCCTAATTATATTGGCAAAGTGGGATGACTTACAGATTCTAAGTTAGCCAGACAATGTAAAACAGAGGATGTAGAAAGCTAGCAGTGCAACATTTTTAATGAGACCCAACTACAAACATTATTTTATCCCCTAATACATAGATTTAAGTAAAAATGATTGTTCTATAAGACGGACAATCCCTTTAAAAATTGTTTCCACAATAAAAAAACTGCTAATTCCTCATTCTACAATGAACATTCACAAGCAACTTGGCAAAGTAAAGCACTTTTAGGCCCCCTTCAGATATTCATTTAAAAATGAGTGCATGGCATATTCCATTTTTAATATCCGTGTAGCTATCCTAGTTTGCCAACTGTGTGACATCCATGTGACACATACTGGAAAAAAGGCACGGCACTAAATTGAATAGTTTTCATGTCTTAAAGATTTGCAGAGATAGATAGATGATAGATAAAACTATGAACAAAATAAATAAATAATGAAAAAACAACAACTTGGTGTTACGCCCATTTTTATAGCCAGAAAAGGTAAATCAGACAGCTGTGATATTATCAGGCTACGAAACTCCATGGTAATTGGGCCGCACCTGCGTGAAAATTGGCACATCATTTTAGATGAACCAACTCTGGCACTTCACCTCAGCTCTTTCCAATTGCCATAACGCAGTGGCAATTGATATAATGGTTGATTAAGTTAATGTCTACCCTGTTGTATTAAATGAATGGTCTCCCACAGTACATCATGACTAGGAATTGACTGTAAGCAAAGTCTATGAAGTGTCAGAATGATGCTCCTAAAGGTACCTTTACACGCCGCAACTTTTAGTGGCGATCAGAGGCAACCTAACATGCGCATGCATGCTTTTCATGGTTGCTTCAGAACGCCGATGGCGCTTTTACATGCTGCAATTTTGCACTCAACCTAAGGTGATGTGTCGTTTCGGAAGTTCCCACACCAACAGTGGGAAACATCTGGTTGACTCCCAACGCCGCTTCACACGCCACAATCCCCAAGGGAATGTGGGCGTACCTGTTCAGCGCGGCGAGAACATAGGCGTGCCAGATTGTTTTCCACCGCGCCCCAAACATGCTGATTAGACAATGCAATAGCATTATGATTGGCCAGCCTACGCAGGAAGGCTGGCTAATACATGACGCCATTGCCATTGTGTAGTGTGAATGGACAGCTGTTCAAATATGGCACCCTGTGAAGGGACAGCCAATGGAAACACAGAAGCCACCACCAATCATCGCGCATGGGGCGCTGTATCCAGCACGCTGTGGCACGCCTCTGGGAAATCAGTAGGCGATGCAGATTTCATCCCTATCTCCTGTTCACCACTCAAAACCTGGGAAAATCACGTTCAGGCTTGCGTCTGGATTGCCTCTCAGTTTCCACACCGTAGTTGCGGTGTGTAAAGGTACCCTTAGACTTTTCTCACCAGATCACTTTGGGCTATGTATAATCAGCTGGGATATTTTTATTTTTTTGAAAAAAGTGGTGAATGAAGGACAGGTGTCTTGTTTTATTTGGCTGGTATTGCATGTTTGTGTTTTTTCTCAAATATCCTTTATTGGACCATGAATGAGAAAAAGTTTTATGGAGTGCTTATTTAAATAAATTATTTTTTGTGTGTATTTTTTTGTAATTACAGAGCTAGCAATGGAGCTGTCTGATAGTCACCTCCCCATTACTAACACCAGTGCTTGATAACAGCTCACACTGCACAGCTTACATTAACTCTAATAACCATTACCCTATTTGACATTGCCTTAACACAATCAAGAAAAATCAAGGTAAAAGGAAAGAATTGGTGTATGTTATGTGATGGATCACTTCTGGAGCTGTTGTGGGCTTTTCTTTTTAAGCTGAGTAGGGCTCAATAATCATGGATCTTTGCAGCCTGATATTATCATCTCACAGCTGTCTGCTTTATCTTTTCTGGTTATTAAAAATGTAGTTTTTTCTTTTTAATTATGTATTTATTTGGCTAAAAGCTATAAGTTCTATCTATGTATCTATGTATCTATCATCTATCTATCTCACTATAATCTTTGCACATGTTTAACACTTAAATGCATTCTAGAAATGTAAGATTTTTAATTCTGGTCCTTGTCACAAGGATGTGATCTTTGTGCTATACTTAATTTTCAAGGACCCAAAGACTTCTATTCATCCTTTTCATTCATGCTGATGCTAAAAAATGGAAATATGTCCATCTTAATCACATGGACAAACATGTGTAGAGGTGAGCAGATCTATGGATGTTTGAGTTCCCTGGCTTTGGCTGCACTAGAAAAAAGTATGGTTCGGTAACCAAATTTGACCCAATCTTGAGTACAACAAACCACATAAAAGTCAAAGGAAACCTAAATTATGTGCGCAAAAATGGCTGTAAAATACTTGTAGTAACGGCCCATGGGCTGCAAATGTAAGCAAAATGGAGGTAAGAGAATGTCTATTGCTCTACAAACAAATGTAGATAGATAAATGACAGTTTTTCTGTCATTCTAAAAATCCTGTTACATAGTAAGTAAATGAATAAACTAAAAATGTTAACAGTCACCCCACAGAGATGGATTTCAGAGTTTTCATACAGAGCAACTATGAAATGTAGGCTCCAACAGAGCTTCTTTCCTAAATATAATCATACAGCCCAGATTAACCACAAAGCATACATTTTAAATAAAGGCTACAAACACAAACGCACAAGAGACATTACCAAAATTAGTGTTCAAAGAAGGCAGCCACGACAGAATACTACAGATATGAATATTGCAATAAGACTCTGTTTCTATTTTTTTGGTTTTTTGGTACTGTGGCCATGATGAAGAGAGGTCTCTGTCATACTTCAGTGATGGAAGTATGCATGGCACCTTGGCCTAGTAGAGGGCCACTCAGTAATCAGGACTGCTAATAATCAGATTAACTTGGCAGTCACTTACTTGTTCGTGTAAGTCAGGCTTACCAGAGGCAACAATATTCTACTGTATAATTGGTGGAAAGTGTATTGTCATGTAAAATTTGAAGATTCTTCCCCCAGAGAACTATTTTTAAAAAAAGGCCTGTAAAGAGCATGTAGTCAGATTATACACCCACAGCCACAATTTGAAGATCTTTCCCCCAGAACACTAATTGTTAAAAAGCCTGCAGAGACTGACTAGATAGACATTACCCTAACAGCAAAAATTTGAAAACTCCCCTTCAGAGAATTACTCTTAAACAGCCCACCAGAAAACATTTTATCAAAATTCCCTCCCCCCCCCTCCCACAGTCAAAATGTGAAGTTCCCCACACAGAGAAACACTTTTAAAAGCCCACCAATCCCCATTTATCAGAATAGACCCTCACAGCCAAAATGTGAAGAACCCTCCCCCCAGGGAAACACTTTTAGAAAGACATCAAAAGAGCGCCTTTTCAGAATTCACCTCCCTCGTCAAAATTCAAAGATTTCCTCACCAAAGGGATATACCGTATATACTCGTGTAAAAGCCGACCCGTGTATAAGCCGACCCCCCCTACTTTTGCCCCAAAACCTGGGAAAATCTATTGACTCGCGTATAAGCCGAGGGTGGACTCCAGCACAGGTATACAACCCCCAGCAGTGAGGTATACAGCAGCCTCCCCAGTGGTAGTATACAGCAGCCTCCCCAGTGGTAGTATACAGCAGCAGCCCCAGTGGTAGTATACAGCAGCCCCAGAGGTATATGCAGCCCCAGAGGTATATGCAGCCCCAGAGGTGTATACAGCAGCCCCAATATACAGCAGCCCCAGTGGTATTGCAGCCCCAGTGGTATTGCAGCCCCTATATACAGCAGCCCCAGTGGTATTGCAGCCCCTATATACAGCAGCCCCAGTGGTATTGCAGCCCCAGTGGTGTATACAGCAGCCCCTATATACAGCAGCCCCAGTGGTATTGCAGCCCCTATATACAGCAGCACCAGTGGTATTGCAGCCCCAGTGGTATTGCAGCCCCTATATACAGCAGCCCCAGTGGTATTGCAGCCCCAGTAATGCAGGGCCCCTATATACAGCAACCCCAGTGGTATTGCAGCCCCTATATACAGCAGCCCCAGTGGTATTGCAGCCCCAGTGGTGTATACAGCAGCCCCTTATATACAGCAGCCCCAGTGGTATTGCAGCCCAGTGGTATTGCAGCCCCTATATACAGCAGCCCCAGTGGTATTGCAGCCCCAGTGGTATTGCAGCCCCTATATACAGCAGCCCCAGTGGTATTGCAGCCCCAGTAATGCAGGGCCCCTATATACAGCAGTCCCAGTGGTAGTATACAGGCAGCCTCAGTAATGCAGGGCCCCCCCCTCATGCTCCGGTCTCCTGTAAAGCAAGTTATACTTATCAGTGCCCGCTGCCGTCCGCGCCCGCCGCTGCCGACATCCCGATCCTCCGTCTTCATGCATCTTCTTCCTGTTTCCTGTGCGCGTCGCCGGTAATGACGTCACTGCCTGCGACGCGCACAGAGCAGGAAGAAGATGAATGAAGATGGAGGATCGCATGTCGGCAGCGGCGGGCGCGGACGGCAGCGGGCACTGATAAGTATAACTTGCTTTACAGGTGACCGGAGCATGAGGGGGGGGCCCTGCATTACTGGGGATGCGGGGGCTGCTGTATACCGCTGTATACAGCAGCCCCCGCACTGACTCGCGTATAAGCCGAGGGGGGTACTTTTCAGCCCAATTTTTGGGCTGAAAAACTCGGCTTATACGCGAGTATATACGGTAGTTTTAAAATGCCCACCAATGGATGTTTTGTCAGAATAGAACCCCACAGCTAAAAATTGAAAATTCTCCTTCCCCAGGAAAACACTTTTTAAAAAGCTCACCAAAGAGTGTCTTGACAGATTCCTCCCCAGCCAAAATTTAAAAACTTCCGCCCAGTGGAAGCACTTAAAAAAAGATCACCAAAAGTATCTTGTTATAACTCACCCCACACAGCCATATTTAAAAGATTTCCTCCCCAGGAATCCACTTTTAAAATGCCCACATCTTTTAAGAATTCACCCTCCACAGTCAAAATGTTACAATTCTTCCCCCAAGGAAATACTTTTAAAAAGTCCACTAAATAGTGTGTTGTCAAAATAGACAAAGCCAAGTTTGGCAAAGTTTACCACAGAGCATAAATTTTAAATAAGGGCTTCAACAGAGCCTTATTCCATAGTTGACCAACAAAGCCATTCTTGGCAGAATTCTCGCCAAAGGGCAACTATTATCCAAAATAGCACCTACAGAGTCTTTTTCTGAGTTGATGCAAAACAGCCTATATCGTGAGAATTCCCCTCATCATTCATACTGTGGTACTTCAGCCTACGAAAGGATGCAGAAATAGCCTGTGACCTGTGTGCAGTAACAGAAGGTGTTCCATTTTGGCACATAGCAGGTACTGATCTACCATATCCTTACCATGAAGCAGCTCCACCATCAGCACCAAAAATTGCACATCGTTAGACAGCCTGTACACAGAGAGACACTGAAAAGCAGTTATTAGAATGCCTGCATGCTGAGTGACCCCACAGGCCCTTTTCAAGGAGTACCAAAACAAATTTTTTTTCTTAGTACCCACATAGAACCTGGTGCAGCGGAGCAGCAAAGGTTTTTTTGAGTGACGCTAGGCCCACATTACATTCTTGTCTGTATTCGGTGTCTGCCTGGATGGCTGCGTTTGTCATCATCATTAACGCAATGTAATGATCACGTTCACTTGCGTGAACGCTGCCATAGCAATGCATTGATGAAGGCATGGTGAACGCGTCCAAATGCAAGCACAAAAGTGCTTGCATTTGAAAGCATGCATTTTGTTAAGCATACAGTTGAACGCTGCTATCTGTGTTTAGCTGTGCACTTAAAAAAACACATAATTTCAAATGCAAGCACTTTTGTGCTTGCGTTTGCATGCGTTCTCCATGCATTCATCAATGTATTGCTATGGCAGCGTTCACGCAAGTGAACGTGATCATTACATTGCGTTAATGATGACTTACGTTGCATTAATGATGATGACAAGTGCATCCGTCCAGGCGGAAACCGAATGCAGAGGAGAGTATGATGTGGACCTAGCCTTAGGCTGTCAGAAACAGAAATGTTAAATATAGCTTGCTGTTATATATTAGGCACATAGGGTCTCCTGTTTAAAAAGTAGGGCCACAGAACCTGCTGATGAGTGGTGTGGTATGGTGGCCACCCATGGTCTGCATGGATGGTATACACCACACAGGCAGAAGTCTGCTGCACTGTTTTTGTGAATGTCTTGCCAGTGCCTGGAAGCCAAAGTCTGCTTAACAGCATAGCAAGAGTTAAGCTTGCAACTTGCTGGAGATGTGGGTGTGTCTCAGGATATCTTAATAGAGTCTGGTTTTGGCATGGGAGAGACAGACAGAGACTGGACATGGAGAGCTCAGGTCCTGGAGGCCTGTGTGGACTGTCTACAGGCCATGTGTGAGGTAACAGACTGTATGCTGTTAGAAAGCCGAAGAAAGGCTTATGTCTAATTTGCAAAGTGTGGTTTATGCTGTCCTGAATAAACCAGCTGGACCTATTTCCTAGAAGAGACTATTGCTGTGTTTATGACTTTGTGCTGTTAAGTGTGTGTACCCCGGCCCGCTCCGTGATCGCCTTATCACAGTGGCTACAGATTTTTTTGGGGGGGAAATTTAACCCTCAAATCCTGGTGCACAGAGGTCACAGATTGATTTAAAAACAATTAAGACCTCAGACCAGAAATTCAGGAGGTTGATTTGTTTTGTAAAATTAAGTGAACAGATCCTAGAGCATAATGGGCAGCTTGAAAAACCTATTAGATTTCGGGCTTCATGGGAAAATGCCCTCCTTATTATAGTTGTAAACAATATTAATTACACTCATAATATTTATGTTATTTATTGTTGTTAACCCCTGAGATATCCTCAGAGGATGAAGCTCTATTTATTGTGTGGAGCTTAGTAGCAGATGACGGGCGAGCTATGAGTGGGCGCCCGGTTGCTGGGTTTTTTTGTGTACAGCCCTGGGATTGGCTGAGGAGTTTGAATGCGAATCTGCGCTATTTAAATTCATCAGCTGGTCTGACAGAGCGTCAGTCAGCTGGTCAGTTGAG
Source organism: Allobates femoralis (assembly GCA_033576535.1). Classification (NCBI taxonomy): domain Eukaryota; kingdom Metazoa; phylum Chordata; class Amphibia; order Anura; family Aromobatidae; genus Allobates; species Allobates femoralis. Next base: position 550,264,708 of record JARQOC010000002.1, on the reverse strand, counting down.
GAGAATAAATCACCATGGACGCACTTCTCTCAGCATTTAGGGACAGATTAAATGCGGATGGAGGCATAGAGTAGCTCAAGAACTGCCTAGATAATGCCCCACTGCCTGCTATTCAAACAACGGTGCCTGCTACAGCTATCACTACCATTACTGACGGTGTCCTGTCAGGAATAGATACAACTGCAGGTCTGTTGTGTGAGACTGTAAGTGTGGCTCATATTTTACCTCAGGAAGAAGTGGTTTCACAAGGCCCTGCAGCAGCTAGAAAGAGACCCGCAAGTGTACATTATTCACCCAGACATTCTCCTGCTCGTCGTCGGTCAGGGTTTCGTCAGAAAAAATCGGATGCCAGTGGTTCTGTGGAGACAGGGGCTGGAGCTACAGCAGCAACTAAAGGGAAGCAGAGGAAGAAATCACAGGATAAGAGGTCCGGACCCGCCCTCGACAAGCAACACATGATGACAGCCCCTCCTCACATGATGGCAGCCCCTCCTCAGCCTGGAGGGTTGGGTAATATCACAGGGGATTTTTGTATTGCAGAGTTTTTACCTCAGCATTACCCCAGTGGAGGGATTAACATAAGGGCTTTTGAGCCCTCTGATAGGGCTAATAGTATGCCAGCAGCATTACCTCAGAATGTGGTAACAGCTGAACATCAGTCATTACATGATTTACAGGCTGCTAAAGTCTGGGATTTGGCCCCCCAATCATCAGATGATGAAGGGAGGTTATCTCCTGGGGCCGAGTCACTGTGCAGCCAACAAAATTCTGTGGTTATTGAACCACAGGAATTTCTTGGTACCCCCATGAATTCAATTATGACTTTTCCAGCTTATGGTGATCATAATACGTTTAATTTTCAAGAAATGGTTAAAAAAGCTGTGGCGGAAGTGTTAGTGGGTGTAAGCAAAACACACATGTTGTCACCTCAGCTTGAAAATACAAACAAACAGGTAGTTATTGATGAGTTTTTAATGAAAGAGGCATTGACTTGTCAAATGTCTCCTTTAGGGTTTCACCTCTCAATGTCTGTCAAAAATAAAATTTGGCAGCATGAAGTTATTGATTTGTTTACCCTTCTCCCTACAATGAGAATGGTTTCAGTCAATAATGACAAAAAAGAAGATAAAATAGAGGCTGATAGTGATAAAAGAGTACTTATAAGTCGTTTCAAAATTGGCTTCAGGCTTTTACTATCTACGCAGCAGTGCTGGGTGAGCGGGAGCCTTCTTTATGTTCGGGCTTGTTTCAGCACCTAGAAATTATTTTAGAGGCATATAGAAATTTTGGTGGAAATTCATGGCTGCTTTACGATGAAGCCTTCCGCCAAAAATTATCAGTTCACTCTAACGTTCATTGGGGCACAAGGACGTGGGATTATGGATGAACTTAATGCTGCCCCAGACATCATCAGTGACTAAGTCAGCTTCTGCCCAAATTCCCAAAAAAGGCTTTTGTTTCGCTTATAATGATTTAGCTTGTAAATGGCCGAATACATGCCGTTTTCGCCACGAGGGCTCACATTGCGGTGGAGGACATCCTGCAGCCAAATGCTATAAGAAGCAAGGTTTTACATACGGAGCTACAAGCTCTAAGGATGCTGGGCAAAAAGGGGTCGACGCCAGTGAGGCTGTACGCAATGCGTCCACTATTAAATATGTTTCCAGATCAGGCGAAAGCACAAATGCTCGTTAATTCTCGTCTCTTCAGGTTTCTATGTCCCCACTTTTCAGGGTGAAGGTTGTTCTATTTTTTAATAATTTAGGTTCAGTCTATTTGCACCCCAACTCAATAATTGAGTACATTTCTAAAGAGTTGAGGCTGGGTAGGATTTCAGGTCCTTTTCAAATTCCGCCGTTCACAAATTTTTGTGTTTCCCCATTAGGGGTGGTCCCCAAGAAGGAACCAGGTTCCTTTAGGGTCATACACCATTTATCATTCCCGTTCGGCGGTTCTTTGAATGATGAAGTGGCTTCTGATTTACCTAAAGTACATTATACATCCTTTTTATGTGGCCATTTCTCATTTACAGTATTACAGCCGAGGTGCTTTGCTAGCCAAAGTAGATATTAAATCTGCTTTCCGCCTCTTACCTGTTTCTCCCTAGGGTTTTAACTCTTTAGGTTTTTATTTAATGATGCTTTTTTCTTTGATCATTGCCTTCCTATGGGTTTTTCTTTATCTTGTTATTATTTCGAAGCATTCTCTTCTTTTTTGGAATGGGCCGCTATGTATACGGTTTCTAGGGGTATAATAGTACATTATCTTGATGATTTTTTATTTTTAGGTCCTCCACATTCTGATGATTGCCATCAAGTTTTGAACGGTTTCTGTGATATTGCCTACGCATTTGGTGTCCCATTAGCAGCTGAAAAAACTGTGTTGCCTAGTTTTAGTTTAGAGTTTTTAGGGATCCACATTGATTCTTGTAAAATGGAATTGAGCCTTCCATGGGAAAAGCGGAATGGGATTTTTTTTAAGATTTTTGAAGTTTTGAATCAAGAAAAGGTGACGTTGAAAAACTCCAATCCCTTTTGGGAAGCTTGAAATTTGCCCTTAAAATTATGCCAATGGGTAGAGCATTCTGCACGCGTCTTTATGACGGTACGCTTGGCATAACCTCCCCTGGTTCACATATTAGAATTTCTAAAGAGATGAGGGAAGATCTTTTGGTATGGTTGCGTCTTATGAAGAATTTTAATGGCAGAGGTGTGCAAGAAAATTTTGTTAAGGCTTCCGATTTGAGTTTTTTCATTAATGAGACAGACTGTGAAGTTTTAACAATTTCTTTTGGGTCACATTGGTTGTTGACGCCTTGGCCTGTTTGGTGGAACACGAGTTCACTGAATTTTAGTTTTTGCCATCCTAGTAGCCCTATCATTATGGGGTATTGAATTTTCAAACAAGCGGTGCCTAATAGAATCTTCTGATAAAGGTTTGGTAATGGCCTTGAATACGTTGTCATCAAGAAACAGATTAATTAATTTTCTTTTATGGCAAGTGGTATTTGAGTGTTTATCTTTTAATGTATGGGTTAAAGGCCAGTTTGAATCGGATATCGATATTTTTTTTCTTCTTCTGTTTATCAGAATCCATCGACAGAAATTGGTTGCCTTTCCAGAATGGACTCGGAATGTACGGTACTCCCTGGTGACCTCTGGACTCTTTTGCAAGTGTAGCTGGAGAACATATTAGAGTGTCAATTGACTCTTCTACATAGTCAGCTTATTCAGCTGCATGGGAAGCTTGGTGCAATTTTTGCATTTATGCACAAGCAGATGTACTAGCTCTTACAATACAACAAGTCATAGTTTTCATTAATACACTAATGTCTAAAGGTTCTGGTTTTTGGCATATTCACAAAATCATTTCTGGAGTCTCATTCTTTTTGAAACTGAGCGGTAAGGCGTCTTTATTTTCTTTGTTCGCAGTTAAACAGTTCTTTAAGGGATTTAGGAAATCACATGTGTGTAAAGATAAACGGAAGGCTATTTCAGTTTCGTTGTTGCTAAGATTGTGGTCAATTCTACCAATGGTGTGTTTCGATGGTTTCGAAGTACATTTTTTCTGGGCATTTTTTTGCTTAACATTTTTTGCCGCGTTCCGCATTAGCGAAGTATTGAGTCGTAATAAGAAAGAAATGTCTGGTTTATTTTTTACTGACATCCATTTGCATAAATATTTTTAGTAATCCAGGTAAGGCAGTCAAAGACGGATCGAACAGGTAAGGGGTAGTGATGGGCGAATCCTAAATTACTCGGAATCGCTTGACTCTAGCGAGTCCGAGCCCAGGACTCGCTACTCGTTGCGAGTCTAGCGAGTCCAATGTTAATGAATGGGGAAGCGAGTAATAGCGAGTAGTGTGAGATTTACAAATCGCAGATGTGTCTTGGAAGCTTCAGCCTGAAGCAATCCTAGTTTTGTCATTTATTTGCATTGCTCGTTTACTTTGTAAGTAATCGCTGACTCGCACAGATAAGATCCTGTCTTCTCTGTGTTCTGGCTGCCCCAGCTCCAGGGTCCTAGAGCCCGCCTGCTGCCTGATGTAGCAGTGCTGAGATTGTTCTCAGTCTGCTCATTCCCTGTGTACAGACATGAATGTCTGTGCACAGAGATGATGTAGCAGAGCTGAGATTGTTCTCAGTCTGCTCATTCCCTGTGCATAGAGATCTATATATATGCACAGGGGATGTAGCAGAGAGGACATCGCGTTTTGGATTGCGTCGGACGGAAGAGGATTTTTTTAATTAAAGATGGAGTCCCTAATGGCTTTTTTTTTTATTTCTAATAAAATTCATGGCGGTCATGTCTAATATTGGCGTGACCGCCATAAATTTCGGGCTTAGGGCCAGCTGATAATACAAAGCTGGCCCTAACCCCTTTATTACCCAGCGTGCCACCGCTACCAGGGCCGCTGGAAGAGCGGGGTTCAGCGCCAGAGGATGGCGCTTCAATGAACGCGCCATCTTCTGGGCGGCTGCGGGCTGCAATTTGCAGTGGGGGGTGCCCAGAAAGCTTGGGCATCCCTGCGCTGCGGATTCCAGCCCCCAGCTGCTTAGCTGTACCTGGCTAGACATAGAAATTGCGCGGAGCCCCACTCATTTTTTTTAAATTATTTCATGAAATTCTGAGATTCTGACTCTGAGACTCTGAGATTCTGACTCTGACTCTGAAATTCATGAAATAATTTGAAAAAAATGCGTGGGGCTCCGCGCAATTTCTATGTCTAGCCAGGTACAGCTAAGCAGCTGGGGGCTGGAATCCGCAGCGCAGGGATGCCCAAGCTTTCTGGGCACCCCCCACTGCAAATTGCAGCCCGCAGCCGCCCCAGAAGATGGCGCGTTCATTGAAGCGCCATCCTCTGGCGCTGAACCCCGCTCTTCCAGCGGCCCTGGTGGCGGTAGCACGCTGGGTAATAAAGGGGTTAATACCAGCTTTGTTATACAAGCTGGTATTAAGCCCGAGATTCTTAATGTCAGGCCACATTTGACCCAGCCACTAAGAATCTCCAATAAAGGGTTAAAAAAACACAGAGAAAAATTTTTATTTGAAATAAAAAAAAAGCCATTAGGGACTCCATCTTTAATTAAAAAAATCCTCTTCCGTCCGACGTAGTCCAAAACGCGATGTCCTCTCTGCTCATCCCTGTGAATAGATAGATGTCTATGCACAGGGATGAGCAGACTGAGAACAATCTCAGCACTGCTACATCATCTCTGTGAGCAGGCGGGCTCTAGGACCCTGGAGCTGCACAGAGAAGACAGCTGGACTCGGCTCGCAATGTAACAGCAGTTATTTGCGAGTTTCCCTGCTATCACTGGCACAGTAGCCGAGTCTAATGCAAACAATGGCAATCCTAGTTTTGTCAGCGTTTCTGACAAAACTAGGATTGATATTGATTTGCATTGGACTCGTGCGAGTAATCACTGGGAAACTCGCAGAGTACCGAGTCCTGCGAGTCCCTTACTACTCGCCGAGTAACGAGTCCTAGCGAGTAGATTCGCCCATCCCTAGTAAGGGGACATCTATCTGCTTGAATGCAAGTCCCGGTTCTGATCTTTGCCTGTTTCTAACATGTGGCTTTGGTTTGAATTTAGGCCGTTGGAATTTCAACCTTTGTTTATCCACGCGGATGGATCCCAGTTAACCATTTTTCAGTTTCAGTTTCTCTTTAATGCTGGTAAGCAATTGATCCATCTCGGTCTTGATGGTCTCAAGGACAGACGTATTCTGGCCACTCAGGAGTCTGAGGAAGCCCGCTGAACAATTGTCAGCAAGCTCCTCCCATTCTGCCTTGAATGTTACATCCTCTATGGGGAATGAAGAGAACACTTGAACGTGTGAACATCGTGGAATCAGCCCCTTAAGAATATACTGATCCAAAAAAGCACTATTCCACCATGTCCTCGTCCTCTTTTGTAATAAATCTCTATATCGTGCTATCGCCTCCTTTGGGATGTCCTCACCTCGGTCTCCAAACCTCCAGTGCCAACGTCCTCCAATGCCTTCGTGAGGTTAGTGAGCCAAACATCGTCATGGGCTCTGTAGTCCATCTTTGGTACTGGATTAGCTGTGGAAAACACAGAAATAATGCATGTAAATACAAACTACTCCATATATAAAGCAGAAACCAACACTCCGTAGTATCATGAATCTGCACCTACAACTCACTTGCATGTTTTTGCTATATACAACAACTCTGTAATGCCACTGTAAATTTTACTGTCCAGTGTCAAACAACCTTCTATGTCTTTAAACAAAGAAGGTTGGATTGAAAAAATAAAAAAACATAATAAGAATCGTATTTCCTTGTTTCAACTCAAATTTCTCTTGTGAACAATTGCATAGTGTGTCAAGGTGTTACAGTATATTTTATCAAAGAGACCTAGTCTAATGAAACTGACCATTATAGATCATGTTAACGAAAAAGGTCAAGACCGTATGAGCAGCTTAATAAAAAAAAATTTCTGGATGTATAAGCTGGGTACACTTGCCCCATAAGGACACAACCTGATGATTGAAAATGTTGCCAAACATTAATCTCAGATCTGTATTTTTAGGGGACATCATGCATGTAGAATATTAATTTTATAATATATATACAGGGAAAAAATGTTTTGGGTGAGATATCTAAGATTATTGATTGTATATACAATTTTATATTGTATATACATTTTTTATATTTTTATGTGATTTTTTTATAATAGTTTTTAATATTTAATTTTTTTAGAATATATTGTTGATATATGGTACTGGTATATTTACTGTTTTTTGAAAAAAGGATACCACAACTTTTTTTTTATCTATTATTGATTATTTTTAACCAAAAATTGTTTTTAATCTATTGTGTTGTAGTAGCAATTGTGTGGTTAATGGTGTTACTATAATTGTCCAATCAGTGTTAGCCAAATCCCTATATATGTCACTTCCTATGAAGTTTCTCTGTTTCACCTGATAAAGAAAGGGATATCTGTTGAAATGTGTAGAGGATGTGCAGAGGATAAATAAAGGTCTGTTTTAATACTTTATGTAAAAGAAAAAACAACAACAGCTTGTAGTGCGCCTATACACATGGGGCTGTTAAGCGGGCGGTTCTTTTGCATTTAAACTCACCTGGTCTGGTTATAAACCACAGCCCGTAGATAAGCTTATTAATTTGAAGCAGCAGAATCCTCCGGTTCCGTCCTCGTGCTTCCTACGAGGTCTTCTCCGGGGAAACACAGTGCCGGGGGGCGTCACGTGTCTAGTAAAGGGGCCGATCCAGCTGGCGTCTTTTCAGTCCTCTCCCTCCTCTGCAGCTCACTCCACCACTCTCCCCATAGGGAGTCAGAATGATACAAAAAGATGGAAGCGTGATGTATGGCTCTCAAAACCCACGATGCATTTCGACGTGCATACACGTCTTTCTCAAGTGAATCACTTGAGAAAGACGTGTATGCACGTCGAAATGCATCGTGGATTTTGAGAGCCTTAAGCTTGAATAATTATAACTGCAATTATTTTAATAAAGTCCGGAAAAGAAGCCAGCATCAGAGATCTTCCTTACCTCACGCCCCCCCTCTGAAGTCATCACAGGTCCTGTCAAAAGAGATCCCACTTGGAATCAGAGATCGCACAGCGGCAGAAGGCGTCGGAGAGGTGAAGTATTGATTCTTTTTTATTTTTCATTAACTTGCTTTTGTTTAATTTAGATTTCACAGTGTATATTAATACACTGTGAAGTCTAATGGGGCGGTCACACATGTCACAGAGGGGAGGAAGAAGCAGGATTCTTCCTCCCCTCTGTGACATCACTGCGCTTTCTGGGGGAAAGAAAGCGCAGTGTGTGAAAGCCCCTGCGAATTTTGCTGCGCTTTTTTGCGCGGCGGAAAAACGCGGCAAAAAGCGCGAGCAAAAAAGCAGCAGCAAAATACGCAAATGTGTGAACGTAGCCTAAAAAAGAAAAATATTGACTTACTTAACTTTTCATACTTGTAGTAATGTAAAATATACATTTGTTAGAAACATAACACTTTACACCAAGTGTCAAGCCTTCTTACTTGTTACGTACAATTTCTGATAAAAATCTCAAAATAAAAAAAGTACTTGAAAAAATATAAAAACTTGATCATTACTTAAATTATGAAATTAGGCTACTGTTTTTATTATTGGTATTTTATTATTTTGTGCTTTCAAACACATCTCAGATCAGTGAATGCAAATTGTACATGAACATTAAGTAATTTTATGCTTATAATTAGTGTATTTGTTTTATTTTATTATTTTTTTAAGTATTGCATCAATACTTATAATACATTCATGTAAGGCTCCGACGTTCTAGAAAAAGTAAGAGTTTGAACTCTTGGTTTGGGGGAACCCATTATGCAGAATAGGATCCCAAAACCCTACTAGACTCTTTTTATCATCACAGAAGGAAGTATACGTTACTAAGCCATTAATAAGCACTAATGATGCTAAAGATGAAACAAATCGGTAACAGCCACAAGATCTTGCACTTTTATGAAGAGATCAACCACAGAGGGTAAAAGGATCCTGTTATGCATGCCAAGATTCCACCGCATGGAGATTTATACCCAACATTTTGACCTTTGTAACCACTTTTTCTAGTAGGTGCTATTAAGAAAAATCCCAAGTCTACAGCTGTAAACTCTATCAAATGAAAAGGCCAACCCTTGTCTGGTGATAGGTACTCTGTAAGTAACTGGAGGATTATTTGTAGGGGCTAAAGGTACAAATCACCCAATCCCTTAAGGTACCGTCACACAGGGACATATCGCCGGCGATGTTGCCGGGGATCGCGGGAGCGCGCATCCCTGACAACATCGCCGTGAGATGTCACACTGAGCAACTTACCGGCGATTTCGCCGGCTAGTTGCCGCGGCTATCGCTCGCTGGGTTGCCCAGCAACCCAGCGAGCGATAACTCGCAATGTTGGATATAGGCGGAATCGCCCGCAACATTGCAGGTTGCCGCGTTACACAGGGCGATCAGGCAGGATCGCCTGAGCAACATCGCCAGGTTTCCCAACATTGTTGGGAAACCTGGCGATGTGACTCAGGCGATTCATCGCCTGATTATTGCCCTGTCACACGAGGCAACTCGCCGGCGATGTCGCCGCAACCTGACCACGCCCCTCAGTTGCCGGCAACATCGCCGGCGATATGTCCCTGTGTGACGGTACTTTTAGAGGTTGCTCCCTGGTTTTGCTTGGTTCCAGTTATTTAGTGACCAGTACACATAAATAATTGGCCGCTGCTCCAGAAACAAAGGATTTACAGGGCCACAAAGCAATCCATATCCGAAAAGGTTCTAAAATCACAGCGTAAATTCTAAAAATAAAACTTTTAAAACATATGAAATAATTTAAAATCTTTTTCTTAGTCTTCAAAGCTGTGATTAAATGGTAGCTCATATTTAATTCTTCCTTTCTTTCAAATTAACATTTGGTAAAAGTAAATGACAGATGGCTTTTAAAAATAAAAACAATCACATTTGGATTGCAGCAGAATGGCCCAAAGGATATACACAATCTCTTTGATAAAATTTAAATTATTTTTCGCAAATAAATGTGCAACATCTAAAAAAATAAAAAATGGAACATCACAAAAATTAACACTTCGGGGGCAAGTCTTCCTACGACAAATCCATAGGCTCGGTGTATAGATGAAAAAATGGGCTGCAGCACTTCCTTCATAAGTGAAAAACATGCATTTATTTTCCCCAAGACCGCAACGTTCTGGAGTGATAGTCTATCTAGCTAGCTATCTAGCTATCTATATCTGTCGTTCAAAGAAACAACAAAAATAGGAAACAGCACAAACTTTCTTATAAGTGTCGGGTGCAAAAAATCCTGTAACATGCAATGTCCACTTGCATATTAATATACTTCCCAAAAATCAGGCAGAAAGCTTGAGAAAGATCTCATAGAGATCGAAACGTTGCGCCACGAGGGGCTACATTAAAGCTGTCCTGGTTGACTGAATTTTGGAGTGCTGCCTAATTTTTGGGAAGTATATGTCTGTCGGTCAAGCGATTCATTTTTCTAAACTTATATCTACTTATAGAAATATATGGAGTCATAATTATAGACAGCAATTTTAGCTTGTTGTTCTGCAGAATAAAAATAATTCTTATTTTTGACTATTTTCATGGATAATGTTAATGAAGATTTGAGATATAATAAGGAAGATGTTGCTGTTTCTTATTCTTGTATTCATTACATGTGTGTTTTTAGGGCATAGTTTAGATTTGTCAGTAAGAACCAATTATTTATGTTAAGTGTTAAGCATATTATGACAACATTTTCATGCTCTGTTCTGAGATACCATGTGTAATTAGTAAAATGACAAGTGCTACATCTGTATTTAATTATGTAATGAAACATGTTAATTATACACGCAATGAAGAACTAAGAAACAAACAAACAGGAAGACAGCAATTTACATTACAAATCAGGCATTTAATTTAATGTTATTAAAATCAGGGTCTTTTTTGTTCATTAAACACAGTATCATATCATCGTGTAATGGACACACATGTATTATTTTTACATAACAGCACCTAACTTCCTAATGACCCAATCATATGTGCAATCTTATTTCAACCAAACATACTGTATATTTTCCAAAAGCGAGAAATCCAGTGGCACATAGTCTTCTTAAAATCCAGTCTTTATTGGAAAAAGTTAAAAAAAAAAACTTACACGTGATGGTACCTTTACGCGCCGCTACAGAAGGTTAGAAACAACCGGGTGTCGATACAAATGTATCTTGCACCGTCAAAACAACCCGAGGTAGCGGCATGTAAATCAGGTTGTTGCCACCCGTCACTTTTCAGCACTGCTCTAAAACAGGTTGGTTTCAACCCGATGGTAGCAGCGTCTAAATGAGGTACAGGTAGTTTTTTTTGTCACCTAGTTAACTCCCTGGGGCGTGACACAGCCTCCAGGATACCGCCTCCCTTCAGCAATCATTGGTGGAAGCTCCTGCGTTACGATTGGTTGTCGCTGCATAGGGCGGCATATTTAAGGAGCTGACCAGTCACACCATACAATACTCTGGCACGCCTATGTGTTGTCCCTGCTGCCCCAGGTCCTCCCATATTACCTTCTGTAGCGGCGTGTAAATGAGGGAAGGTGCTCTACAGAAGGTAAACTGCGGCACCTGGCGGCGCCTCCAGAGATAGATTAAACCTTCTGGAGAGCACTTTGTAGCGGCGTGTAAAGGCGGTATCGGGTACCGTTTGCAACCGTTGGAATGTGTTCGTGTACGTGAGACACCCGGTTGTTTCTAACCTTCTGTAGTGGCGTGTAAAGGTAACATCAGGCATGCCAGTGCAGCAAGCTGAGGTACGCCATGTGCAGCGGTGAGCTTTCAGACATGTATGTTTTATAGTGAAAGAACAAGCAGCTGCATGACTTCTTTCACAAAGCTCCCCTTAAGAACAAATGCATAAGCCTTCACACCTACTCATGGATATAGAGCTTTGTTGACGTATTAGATATTATTATGATATACAGTGGTGTGAAAAAGTTCTCTCTCTCCCCTTCAGAAGCATGACAGCCAGGAATGAAAATGAAAATTACCCTACACTAACAATGAGACACAGAGAAGGGAGGGGAGGGACAGAATAACATCTTGGATAGGTGTGGTTATTTATATAACATGTACATATGCTGGACTACTCGGCAATTAATGAAATGAACCAAACTAGTAAACCAGCTGCCCTCAGGATGTGCAGATGCTTATAGCAAGAAAACTACAAAGGGTATAGTAAGAATTTTTACATGTTTCAAAAGACCTGACAGAGTCCCTTTAAGGGGTTTTAATCTTTGGTAAACATATCTATCTAATATATAAAGCTGAATGTGTGTATGTATGTCCAGGATTGGCATCTACACCGTCGCAACTACAGTCACAAAATTTTGCACAGTCACACGTCTGGACCCCGACAGCATCATAGGCTATGTTGTGAGGTGAAATTTTAACCCCACATGTTCCAATTCACCAAACAATTTTGGCCCTGTCTACATAATAGAGAGAAAGTGTCAGTTACCAGTTGACAGTTGTGAATGAGAGGGGCTTAATGACAGCACCAAAGACTAACAGCATATACCAGCATATAGTGACTAAGGTGGGGCCCTTACATGGAATATTCACCACGCACAGGAATATGTATACACACTACATGCACACAAAGAGTAACAGCTAAGGTAGAGCCAAAACATTGGATACTCACCACGCACTCGAACACAAACAACACACACCACAAAGAGACGCACACAACACAGAGACACACACCACACAGACACCCCCCCACAGGGACACACACACATACATACCTGATAGGGACATGTGCACTCACCCCACAGGGACACACACACCACAAGGACATACACACATACACACCCCACAGGGACACAGAGACACACACACACCCCACAGGAACATACAGACCCCATTGGGATGGGCACACACCACAGAGACACCCCACCCCCTAAAAGAAGACACACCACAGGGACTCCCCCACAGGGACACATGCACACCACTGGGATACACACACACACCCCAGGGACACACAGACAGACACAGATGTGCACAAATCGCCTCACGCAATTCACCTCATACGTCTGGTATCTTTAATTTCCAAAAATAAACATCGGATTAAAAACAGCCAATGTGCAACACATGTGCCATATAGGGAATTAAGGCAGATGTCAGTCACATGAGCTGTCTTTTATGTGTATGTGTGAGGTAATATATACTGCCCGGCCGGGGGAAGGGTTTACTGTTGGCTGGAGATTTATTAGGCTGCCTATAGCAACCATTCACCGCTCAGCTTCTATTTTCCTACAGGTCATTAATATGACTTATTCAAATTCTATTTTGTTATAGCTAACATAAGTTATTTATTAACCTGGGCGTAGCCGGGTAGTACAGCTGGTATCTAAATAAAGTAGATATTAATTGATGAGGTTTTAGATATCTCTTTAATTAATGTTGAAATTTCTTTTCAAAACTTTATTAATTTTGATTATTGCCAAAACATAAACATAAGGATATGTTTATCTCCGAAATTCCTCCAACATCGATCCGACTCCTACTCTAGCCAAGTGTAATCTAGATGGGGTAAAATCTGGTGAGTTTTTTTATAATAGGTATCATGAAGTAGGGCACAAGCTGAGGAAGTATATGAATATTTAAATTTTGATTACCATTCATCAATTGTGAAAGTCAGTTGCAGGCTTCTCTACTAATTGATAATCTATTTTCTCTATGAGAAAATGATATAAGGATTGTATTTTTATTGATGTTGATTATAATGTCTATACCTTTTTCATCCATATCTTTAGAGACAGATTGGGAATGATTATTTCCATGAATAAAAGGAATTTTATCTATTATTTTATATACCTTTGGTATTTTTGAGAAGAGTATTCCATTCTATAATAATGTTTTCTAGGGTAAGGTAAGTTAGACTGGATATTGTCCACTGTGTGCAGAATTATTAGGCAAATGAGTATTTTGATCACATGATACTTTTTATACATGTTGTCCTACTCCAAGCTGTATAGGCTTCAGAGCCAACTACCAATTAAGTAAGTCAGGTGATGTGCATCTCTGTGATGAGGAGGGGTGTGGTCTAAGGACATCAACACCCTATATAAAGTGTGCTTAATTATTATGCAACTTCCTTTCCTTTGGCAAAATGGGGCAGAAGAGAGATTTGACGGGCTCTGAAAAGTCCAAAATTGTGAGATGTCTTGCAGAGGCATGCAGCAGTCTTGAAATTGCCAAACTTTTGAAGCTTGATCACCAAACAATCAAGCATTTCATGGCAAATAACCAACAGGTGGCAAGAAGCGTGTTGGGCAAAAAAGAATTAAAATAACTGTCCATGAATTGAGGAAAATCAAGCGTGAAGCTGCCAAGATGTCATTTGCCAGCGGTTTTGCAATATTTCAGAGCTTCCACATTACTGGAGTATCAAAAAGCACAAGGTGTTCTATACTCAGGGACATAGCCAAGGTAAGAAAGGCAAAAAATGACCACCTTTGAACAAGAAACATAAGATAAAACGTCAAGACTGGGCCAAGAAATATTTTAAGACTGATTTTTCAAAGATTTTATGAACTGATGAAATGAGAGTGACTCTTGATGGGCCAGATGGATGGGCCAGAGGCTGGATCAGTAAAGGGCAGAGAGCTCCACTCTGACTCAGATAGCAGCAAGGTGGAGGTGGGTACTGGTATGGGCTGGTACCATCAAAGATGAACTTTTGGGACCTTTTAAGGTTGAGGATGGAGTGAAGCTCAACTCCCAGACCTACTGCCAGATTCTGGAAGACAACTTCTTCAAGCAGTGGTACAGGAAGAAGTCGGTGTCGTTGAAGAAAAACATGATTTTCATGCAGGACAATGCTCCATCATATGCATCCAACTACTCCACAGTGTGTCTGGCCAGTAAAGGTCTAAAAGAAGAAAAACTAATGACAAGGCCCTCTTGTTCACCTGATCTGAACCCCATAGATAACTTGTGGCCGCTCCTAAAATGTAAGATCTACAGAGAGTGAAAACAGTACACCTCTCGGAACAGTGTCTGGGAGGCTGTGGTGGCTGCTGCACGCAATGTTGATCGTAAACAGATCAAGCAACTGACAGAATCTATGGATAGAAGGCTGTTGAGTGTCATCATAAAGAAGGTGGCTCTATTGGTCATTAATTTTTTGGGGTTTTGTTTCTGCATTTCAGAAATGTTTATTTGTAAATTTTGTGCTGTTATATTGGTTTACCTGGTGAAAATAAACAAGTGAGATGGGAATATATTTGGTTTTTATTAAGTTGCCTAATAATTCTGCACAGTAATAGTTACCTGCAAAAACAGATATCCTCCTAAGATAGCCAAATCTAAAAAAAAAACACTCCAACTTCCAAAAATATTAAGCTGTGATATTTAAGTCTTTTGGGTGGATTGAGAACATAGTTGTTGATCAATAATAATAAAAATAATCCTCTACAATACAATTTTCCTAATAATTCTGCACACAGTGTATTGTTCAAAATATTTGCTAAAATGAAAGAGGGAGTATTAAATCATTGTTAAAATGGGATTATATATTTACCCAGGTAGGTTTGGATTGCCAAACCAGCCAAACCAGGGTTGGCATAATTTGATTGTAGTGGCAAAATAATTAGTTATATTAGGGAAACTAAGGCCCAGTTACACACACAGATTATTGTGCAGAGATTGCTCGCAGATCACTGGTTGCATAAAAATCCCAAATGGAACAGCCAAGAATGCTCCTTCCCCCCCTTTTTTCAAAATAGTAATGGTAGTTTGCGAAAGTTTTTGGAATTAATGACCTATAAGGGGGTATTCATACGTTAATCTGATGACAATTTAAAAATAAATGGGAAAAGAAAAAAATAGAAAATCAAGCCTTTCAACTAAACCAAATCTTTTTGTCAATATACATGATTACAATTTTAAAAATACACATCCCAATTTCCAAACTGACGTCTTCAGATTACAAAAAAATTCCTTGGAAAAAAATGTTATTTGAAACAATGCTTCTTCCAAAAATCTTACACATTTTCATAATTTTTAAATTACATTGGTTTTTAAAGGGCCAGTTCCCCCCCCACAAATAATTGGCAGAGATTGTTCGCATTTTGTTGCAGTGAAAAATGGACACATTGTTCCATTTTTTGGGGTTGTGTACAAAGTAACAATTTTTTTTTCCATGATTCACTGCAACCAGTGATGCGAGCAATCTCTGCACAATAATCTGTTTGTAACTGGGCCTTAGTTTTTCCCCAATATAACTAATTATTTTTCCACTACAATCAAATTATGCCAACCCTGGTTTGGCTGGTTGGCATCCAAACCTACCTGGTAAAAAATTAATCCCATTTAACAATGATTTTAAAACTCCCTCTTTTTATTTTAGCAAATATTTTGAAACAATACACTGTGTTTAGAATTATTAGGAAATTGTATTGTAGAGGATTATTTTTATTTTTTATTTATCAACACTAGTTCTCATCCACCCAAAGAAATTAAAAAATCACGCTTAATATTTTTGGAAGTTGGAGTGTTTTTTTTTTAGATTGGCTATCTTAGGAGGAATCTTTTTTGCAGGAACTTACTGTGGGAGAATTATTAGGAACCCTTTAAAAAAAACCAATATATTCCCATCTCACTTGTTTATTTTCACCAGTAAACCAAAATAACAGGGACAAAATTTTTCAAATAAAAATTCTAATGCAGAAACAAAACCCCAAAAAATTAATGACCAATAGAGCCACCTTCTTTATGATGACACTCAACAGCCTTCTATCCATAGATTCTGTCAGTTGCTTGATCTGTTTCGATCAAAATTGCGTTCAGCACCACCACAGCCTCCCAGACACTGTCGAGAGGTACTGTTTTCACTCTCGGTAGATCTTTTCATTTTAGGGGCGGCCACAAGTTATCTAGGGGTTCAGATCAGGTGAACAAAGGCCTTGTCATTAGTTTTCTTCTTTTAGACCTTTTCTGGCCAACCACTGTGGGGTTTGTTGGATGCATAAAAGGGAAAAAAAAGGGGCATTGTCCGCATAAAATCATGTTTTTTTTCCCAAAGACACAGACTTTTTTCCTGTACCACTGCTTAAGAAGTTCTTCCCCGAATCCCGGCAGTAGGGCTGGGATTGAGCTTCACTCATCCTCAACCTTAAAGGTCCAAAATTCCCTTGATGGTACCAGCCCAACCATACCCCACCTCCCCTTGCTGCTATCTGGGGTCAGAGTGGAGCCTCTGCCCTTTACTGATCCACCTCTGGCCCATCCATCTGGCCCTCAAAGTCACCCTTTATTTCATCAGTTCATAAAATCTTTGAAATCAGTCTTAAAATATTTCCTGGGCCCCCTCCCCCACGTTTTATCTTATGTTTCTTGTTTAAAGGTGGGCATTTTTTGCCTTTCTTAAACCCTTGCTATGTCCCCCGATATAGAACCCTGTTTCTTTTTTTTATTCTCCATAATGTGAAGCTTGAAATATTGCAAAACCGCTGCCCAAATGACTCTGGCAGCTTCACCTGATTTTCCTCCCAAATTTAAAGGAAAAGTTATTTTTTTCTTTTTGCCCAACACGCTTCTTGCCACCTTTTGTTATTTGCCATGAAATGCTTGATTGTTTTTGGGGATCAGCTTCAAAAGTTTGGCAATTTCAAGACTGCTGCATGCCTCTGCAAGACATCTCACAATTTTGGACTTTCAGAGCCCGTCAAATTCTCTCTTCTGCCCCATTTTGCCAAAGGAAAGGAATTGCATAATAATTAAGCACACTTTATATAGGTGTTGATGTCCTTAGACCACCCCCCCTCCTCATCACAGAGATGCACATCACCTGACTTACTTAATTGTAGTTGGCCTGAAGCCTATACAGCTTGGAGTAGGACAACATGTAAAAAAGTATCATGTATCAAAATACTCTTTTGCCTAATAATTCTGCTCACAGTGGAAATATCCATCTAACTTACCTTACCCTAAAAACATTATATAGAAGGGAATACTTTTCTCAAAAAATAAAAAGGGTATATAAAAAAATAGATAAAATTCCTTTTTTTCATGGAAATAATCATTCCCAATCTGTCTCTAAAGATATGGATGAAAAAGGTATAGACATTAAAATTCAACATCAATAAAAATACAATCCTTATATCATTTTCTCATAGAGAAAAAAGATTATCAATTAGTAAGAAGCCTGCAACTGACTTTCACAATTGATGAAGGGTAATCAAAATTTAAATATTCAATACTTCCTCAGCTTGTGCCCCCCTTCATAAATACCTATTAAAAAAATCACCAGTTTTAAAACCCCATCTAGATTACACTTGGCTAGAGTAGGAGTCGGATCGATGTTGGAGGAATTCGGAGATAAACAACCCTTTATGTTTATGTTTTGGCAATAATCAAAATTAATAAAGTTTGAAAAAAAATTTTTCAACATTAATTAAAGAGATATCTAAAACCCCCATCAATTAATATCTATTTTTATTTAGATACCACTGTACTACCCGGGCACGCCCAGGTTATAAATAACTTATTTTAGCTATAACAAAATAAAATTTTTAATAAGTCATATTTAATGACCTTAGGAAAATAGAAGCTGAGGGGTAAAAGGGTTGCTATAGGCAGCCTAATAAATTTTCCAGCCAACAGTAAACCCTTCCCCCGGCGGCAGTAAAATATTACCTTCACACATACACATAAAAACACCCTCATGTGACGGGAAAATCTGCCTTAATTCCCTATATGGCAAAAGTGTTGCACTTTGGGGCTGTTTTAATCCGATTTTTATTTTGAAATTAAAGATACCAACGTATGGAAGGTGAATTGCGTGAGGCGATTTGTGCACATCTGTGTCTGTCTGTGTGTCCCCTGGGTGTGTGGTGTATCCCAGTGGTGGTGCATTGTCCCTGTGGGGAGTCCTGGGGGTGTGTCTTCTTTTAGGGGTGGGGTGTCCCCTTGGTGTGTGCCCATCCAATGGGTCTGAGTTCCTGTGGGTGTGTGTGGTCTCTGTGTCCCTGTGGGGTGTGTATGTGTGTATGTCCTTGTGGTGGGGTGTGTCCCTGTGGGGTGAGTGACATGTCCCCACAGGTATGTATGTGTGTGTTGTCCCGTGGGGGGGTGTCTGTGTGGTGTGTGTCTCTGTGTTTGTGCGTTTTCTTTGTGGGGTGTGTGTTTGTGTTCAGAGGCGTGGGGGAGTATCCAATGTTTTGGCTCCCACCCCTTTGCTGTTTTCTCTTTGTGTCATGTAGTGTTGTATACATATTCCTGTGCGGGTGAATATTCCATGTAAAAGGGGCCCCACCTTAGGCACTATATGCTGGTAATGCTGTTAGTCTTTGGTGCTGTCATTAAGCCCCTCCATTCACAACTGTCAACTGGTAACTGACACTTTCCCCCTCTATTATGTAGACAGGGGCCCAAAATTTTTTTGGTGAATTTTTAACCCTGTGGGGTTAATAATTTCACCTCACAAAAACCTAGATGCTGTCCCGGGGGCCAGACGTGTGACTGTGCAAAATTTTGTGACTGTAGTTGCGACGGTGTAGATGCCAATCCTGGGCATACTACACACATTCAGCTTTATATATTAGATAGATATGGTTTACCAAGATTAAAACCCCTTAAAGGGAATCTGTTTAGGTCTTTTTTAAACATGTAAAAATTCTTACTATACCCTTTGTAGTTTCTTGCTATAAGCATCTGCACATCCTGAGGCAGCTGGTTTTCTAGTTTGGTTCATTTCATTTAAATTTCCGAGTAGTCCAGCATATGTAAAAATGTTATAAAAATAACCACACCCTATCCAAGATGTTATTCTGTCCCTCCCCTCCCTTTCTCTGTGTCTCATTGTTAGTGTAGGGTAATTTTCATTTTCATTCCTGGCGTGTCATCTTCTGAAAGGGAGAGAGAGAACTTTTTCACACCACTGTATATCATAATAATATCTAATACGTCAACAAAGCTCTATATCCTATGAGTAGGTGTGAAGGCTTATGCATTTGTTCTTAAGGGGAGCTTTGTGAAAGAAGTCATGCAGCTGCTTGTTCTTTCACTATAAAACATACATGTCTGAAAGGCTCACCGCTGCACATGGCGTACCTCAGCTTGCTGCACTGGCATGCCTGATGTTACCTTTACACGCCACTACAGAAGGTTAGAAACAACCGGGTGTCTCACGTACACGAACAATTCCAACGGTTGCAAACGGTACCCGATACCGCCTTTACACGCCGCTACAAAGTGCCTTCCAGAAGTTATAATCTATCTCTGGAGGCGCCGCCAGGTTGCCGCAGTTTACCTTCTGTAGAGCACCTTCCCTCATTTACACGCCGCTACAGAAGGTAATATGGAGGACCTGGGGCCAGCAGGGACAACACATAGGCGTGCCAGAGTATGTATGTGGTGACTGGTCAGCTCCTTAAATATGCCGCCTATGCAGCGACAACCAATCGTAACGCAGGAGCTTCCACCAATGATTGCTGAAGAGGGAGGCGGTATCCTGGAGGCTGTGTCACGCCCCATGGAAGTTAACTAGGTGACAAAAAAAACTACCTTTACCTCATTTAGACGCTGCTACATCGGGTTTGAAACCAACCTGTTTTAGAGCAGTGCTGAAAAGTGACGGGTGGCAACAACCTGATTTACTATGCCGCTAACTCGGGTTGTTTTTGACGGTGCAAGATACATTTGTATCCGACATCCCGGTTGTTTCTAAACCTTCTTAGGGGGCGCGTAATAGGTACCATCACGTGTAAGTTTTTTTTTTTAACTTTTTCCAATAAAGACTGGATTTTAAGAAGACTATTGCCACTGGATTTCTCGCTTTTGGAAAATATACAGTATGTTTGTTGAAATAAGATTGCACATATGATTGGGTCATTTAGGAAGTTAGGTGCTGTATGTAAAATAATACATGTGTGTCCATTACACGATGATATGATACTGTGTTTAATTGAACAAAAAAGACCCTGATTTTAATAACATTAAATTAAATGCCTGATTTGTAATGTAAATTGCTTGTCTTCCTGTTTGTTTGTTCTTAGTTCTTCATTGCGTGTATAATTTAACATGTTTCATTACATAATTAAATACAGATGTAGCACTTGTCATTTACTAATTACACATGGTATCTCAGTAACAGAGCATGAAAATGTTGTCATAATATGCTTAACACTTAACATAAATAATTGGTTCTTACTGACAAATCTAAACTATGCCCTAAAAACACACATGTAATGAATACAAGAATAAGAAAACAGCAACATCTTCCTTATTATATCTCAAATCTTCATAACATTATCCATGAAAATAGTCAAAAATAAGAATTTATTTTTATTCTGCAGAACAACAAGCTAAAATTGTCTGTCTATAATTATGAACTCCATATATTTCTATAAGTAGATATAAGTTTAGAAAAATGAATCGCTTGACCGACAACCATATACTTCCCAAAAATTAGGCAGCACTCCAAAATTCAGTCAACCAGGACAGCTTTAATGTAGCCCCTCGTGGCGCAACGTTTCGATCTCTATGAGATCTTTCTCAAGCTTTCTGCCTGATTTTTGGGAAGTATATTAATATGCAAGTGGACATTGCATGTTACAGGATTTTTGCACCCGACACTTATGAAGAAAGTTTGTGCTGTTTCCTATTTTTGGTTGTTTTCTTTGAACGACAGATATAGATAGCTAGATAGCTAGCTAGATAGACTATCACTCAGAAACGTTGCGGTCTTGGGGAAAATAAATGCATGTTTTTCACTTATGAAGGAAGTGCTTGCAGCCCATTTTTTTCATCTATACACCGAGCCTATGGATTTGTCGTAGGAAGACTTGCCCCCGAAGTGTTAATTTTTGTGATGTTCCATTTTTATTTTTTAGATGTTGCACATTTATTTGCGAAAAATAATTTAAATTATTATCAAAGAGATTTGTTGTATATCCTTTGGCATTCTGCTGCAATCCAAATGTGATTGTTTTTATTTTTAAAAGCCATCTGTCATTTTACTTTTACCAAATGTTAATTTGAAAGAAAGGAAGAATTAAATATGAGCTACCATTTAATCACGCTTTGAAGACTAAGAAAAAGATTTTTAAAATTTTTTCATTGTTTTAAAAATTTTATTTTTAGAATTTACGCTGTGATTTTTGAACCTTTGGATTTTGGATTTTCTTTTGTGCCCTGTAAATCCTTTGTTTTTTGGAGCAGCGGCCAATTATTTATGTGTACTGTCACTAAATAACTGGAACCAAGCAAAACCAGGGAGCAACCTCTAAAAGTACCGTCACACAGGGACATATCGCCGGCGAGGTTGCCGGCAACTGAGGGCGTGGTCCCGGTTTCGGCGACATCGCCGGCAGTTTCCTCTGTGACAGGGCAATAATCAGGGGGAGAATCGCCTGAGTCACATCGCCAGGTTTCCCAACAATGTTGGGAAACCTGGCGATGTTTTCTCAGGCGATTTCCCGCCTGATCGCCCTGTGTAACGCGGCAACCGCAATGTTGGCGGGCGATTCCGCCTATATCCAACATTGGGGGTTTATCCCCTCCTGTTGCTGGGCAACCCCCGAGGGATAGCCGCGGCAACTAGCCGGCGAAATCGCCGGTAAGTTGCTCAGGTACATCTCCACCGGCATTTGTCAGGGAGCGCGCTCCCGCCCATCCCCGCAACATCGCCGGCGATATGTCCCGTGTGACGGTACCTTAAGGGATTGGTTTATTTGTACCTTTAGCCCCAAAAAATAATCCTCCAGTTAATTTCAGAGTACCTATCACCAGACAAGGGGTTGGCCTTTTCATTTGATAGAGTTTACAGCTGTAGACTTGGGATTTTTTTTATAGGGCCCCCTTAGAAAAAGTGGTTACAAGGTCAAAATGTTGGGTAATAAATCTCCATGCGGTGGGGAAACTTTTGGGATGCATAACAGGATCCTTTTACCCTCTGTGGTTGATCTCTTCATAAAAGTGCAAGATCCTTGTGGCCTGTTACCGATTTGTTTCATCTTTAAACATATTAGTGCTTATTAATGGCTTATAACGTATACTTCTTTTTGTGATGATAAAAAAAGTCTGTAGGGTTTTTTTGGGGTCTATTCTGCATAATGGGTTTCCCCAAACAAAGTTCAAACATCTTTTTTCTAGACGTCGGAGCCTTTCATTAATGATTAAAGTATTGATGCAATACTTAAAAAAATAATAAATAAAACAAATACCTAATTATAAGCATAAAATTACTTATTCATGTACATTTTGCTTTTCACTGATCTGAGATGTTTTTTGAAGCACAAAATAATAAAATCCAAATAAAACAGTACCAAATTTTTCATATTTAAGTAATGATCAATTTTTTATATTTTTTCAGTACTTTTTTTATTTTGAGATTTTTATCAAAAATTGTACGTAACAAGAAAGGAAGGGCTTGACACTTGGTGTAAAGTGTAATTTTTTCTAACAAATTATTTTTTACATTACAAACAAGTATAAAAAGTTAAGTAATCAATATTTTCTTTTTGGGCTACTTCCCACACATTTTCGTTTTTTCTGTGTTTTTTTTGCTCGCGCTTTTTTGCCGCTTTTTTTCCCCGCCGCCCCAAAAAGCGCAGCAAAATTCGCAGGGCTTCACACACTGCGCTTTCTTTCCCCCAGAAAGGCCGTGAAGCCCACAGAGGGGGGAAGACCCCTCTTCTTCCTCCCCTCTGTGACATGTGTGACCGCCCCATTAGACTTCACATGTTTAAATTTATACACTGTGAAATCTAAATTAAACAAAAAGTAAATGAAAAATAAAAAAAAAATCAATACTTCACCTCCCGACGCCTTCTGCCCGCTGGGCGATCTCTGATTCCAGGGGGGATCACTTTTGACGGACTGTGATACTTCAGAGGGGGCGTGAGTAAGGAAGATCCTGATGCTGGCTTCTTTCCGATTTTTATTAAAATAATTGCATTTAAATAATTTTTCAAGCTTAAGCTCTCAAAACCCCAAAAATGCATTTCAAAGGCATACACTTCTTTCTCAGTGATTCCTTAGAAAGACGTGTATGAAACGTCGAAATGCATCGTTTTTTTGAGAGCCTACATCACGTTTCCATTTTTTTTGTATCATCTGACCCCCCAAAGGGAAGTGGTGGAGTGAGCTGCAGAGGGGGGGGGGGGGAAAAGGGGGGGGAAAACCGAAAAAGCCAGCTGGATCGGGCCCCTTTACTAACAGGACGCCGCCCGGCCTAGTGTTTCCCCGGAGAAAGACCTCGTAGAAGCACGAGACGGGAAACCGGGGGATTTTGCTGCTTCAATAATAAGCTTATCTACGGGGTGTGGTTTAATAACCAGACCAGGTGAGTTTAAATGCAAAAGACCCGCCCGCTAACAGCCCATGTTATAGGCCACTACAAGCCCGTTGTTGTTTTTTCTTTTACTAAAGTATAAAAAAACCTTTATTTTTTCCTCCCGCACATCCTCTACACATTTCAACAATATCCCCTTTTTTTTTATCAGGTGAAACGAGAAACTTCATAGAAGTGACATATATAGGGATTTTGGGTAACACTGATTGGGGCAATTATAGTAACACCCTTAACACACAATTGCTACTACAACACAATAGAAAAAACAATTTGGTAAAATAATCAATAATAGATAAAAAAAAAGTTGTGGTATCCTTTTTTCCCCAAAAAAAAGTAAAATAAACCCGACCAAAATCAACAATATATTCTAAAAAAAATTAAATATTAAAAAATTTATAAAAAAAATCCCCATAAAAAATAAAAATGTATATACAATATAAAATTGTATATACAATTTAATAATCTTAGATATCTCACCCAAACATTTTTCCCTGTATATATATTATAAAAAATTAATATTCTACATGCATGATGTCCCCAAAAAAAAAAGATCTAGATAATGTTTTGGCAACATTTCAAACATCAGGGTTTTGTCCTTAGGGCAAGTTTTACCCAGCTTATACATCCAGAAATTTTTTTTATTAAGCTGCTCCCTACGGTCTTGACCTTTTTCGTTACATATCTATAATGTTTAGTTTTTATTAGACTATTTTCTTTGATAAAATATACTGTAACACCTTGACACCTATGCAATTGTTCACAAGAGAAATTTGAGTTGAAACAAGGAAATACATTCTTATTATTTTTTTTTATTTTTTTCAATCCCAAACCTCTTTTTTTTAAAGACATAGAAGGTTGTTTGACACGGCAGTAAAAATTTAAAAGTGCATTAAGAGTTTTTTGTATATAGCAAAAAAATGATGATTTTAGGTGCAGATCATGAAAACACGGAGTGTTGGTTTCTGCTTTATAATGGAGAGTTTTTTTATTTACAGGGATTATTTCTGTGTTTTCCCCCAGCTACTCCAGTACCAAAGATGGACTACAGACCCCCTGACGATGTTTTGGGTCACTAACCTCACTAAGGCATTTGGAAAGGGCGTTTTGGGACTGGAGGTTTGGAGACCGAGGTGGGACACCAAAGAGGCCATAGCACATATAGAGATTTATTACAAAAAAGGACGAGGGGCATGGTGGAATAGTGCTTTTTGGGTCATATTCTTAAGGGGCTATTCCACGATGTTCACACGTTTTAAGTGTTCTCTTCATTCCCCATAGAGGATGTAAAAATTCAAGGCAAATGGGAGGAGCTTGCTGACAATTGTTCACGCTTCCTCAAAACTCCCCGAGTGGCCAAATAAAGTCTGTCCTTTTAGACACAAGACGGATGGATCAATGCTTTCCACAAATTTAAAAAGAAACTGAACTGAAAAAAGGTTAAAATGGGATCCCCTCCCCGGGGAAAAAACAAAGGTTGAAATCAACGGGCCCAAATTCAAACCAAAACACAGTTAAAACAGGCAAAGATCAGACCGTGACTTGCATTCAAGCAGATAATGTCCCTTACTGGATGGCGAATCTACTCGCTAGGGCTCGTTACTCGGGGAGTAGAAGGGAACTCGGCTTTTTTTTAAATAAAAATTTTTCTCTTTTTTGGTTTTTTTTTCCCCTTTATTGGTTTTTTCTTGGGGCCCGGGTCAAACCGGCCTGACATTAAAAAAATCTCGGTTTAAAAACCAGCTTGTATAACAAAGCTGGTTTTAAAACCCCTTTACCCCCCAGCGTGCCCCCGCCACCGGGGCCCGCGGGAAGAGCGGGGTTCAGCCCCAGGGGTTTGGCGCTTCCAATGAACGCCCCAAATCTTCTGGGCGGTGCGGCTGAAATTTGCAGGGGGTGCCCAAAAAACCCTTGGGGCCTCCCTCCCGCTGCGGTTTTCCAGCCCCAGTTTTTAAAGGTATAGGGGCTAGAATAAAAAATTGGCGGAGCCCCAGCATTTTTTTTTTATTATTTCATGAAATTCATTAAAAAAATTAAAAAAAAGGGCCCCCCTATATTTTAGTGCCCGGCCAGGTACAAATAGGCACCTGGGGTTTGGGGGGCAGCCCGTCGCTGCCTGCTGGATCCGGCTGGTTCCGAAAACGGCGAAGCCCACGTTTTTTTTTTTCTGAAAATTCAATAAAAAACCCCTAAAAAAGGGACGGCATCTTTTTTAAACCCTGCCATGGCCCAAGGGTTAATAAAGATGCATTTCCTTTTTTTTCATTTTTTTATGGATTTGTCAAAAAAAAATTTGACGGGGGCTTCCCTTTTTTTTGGGGAACCGCCGGATCCAGCGGGCAGCGAGGGGCTCCCCCCAACCCCCCCGGGTGCTATTTGAAAACCCGGGCCAAAACAAAATTTTTGGGGGCCCTTTTTTTTTTTTTAAATATTTATGAAAATAAATAAAAAAAAATGCTGGGGCTCCGCCCAATTTAGTCTAAAAGGTAAGCAAGAAATGGGGGTGGAACCGAAAAAAGGGGGGGCCCCAACTTTCCCCCCCCCCCGCTAAAAACACCCCCAAACCCCCCCAAAGAGGGGGCGTTCATTAAGGCCTTTTCTGGGCTAAACCCCCTCTTCCAGGGCCCCCTGGTGGCGGGGGGCACGCTGGGTAAAAAAGGGGGTTTTTACCACTTTGTTCAAGCTGGTTTCCCCCCGAGATTCTAATGTCGGGCCCCACGTTTGCCCGGGAAATAAGAATCCCCAAATTTAAAGGGTTAAAAAACACAACAAAAGAGAATTTTTTTTATTAGAAATAAAAAAAAAACCCATTGGGGACCCCAAAATTTAATTAAAAAAATCCTCTTCCGTCCGACGTTGTCCAAAACGCGTAGTCCTCTCTGCTACATCCATCGTGCATAGATATAGATGTCTATATAAAAAAAAAAAAAGCCAGGGAATGAGCAAGACTGAGAAACAATCCTCAGCTCTAGCTACTTCATCTCGTGCACCAGGGAGAGAGGAGGGCTCTAGGACCCTGGAGCTGCGGCAGCCTGCAGGACGAGCCCGACACAGAGGAAGATCAGGCTGACTCGTCTTACTGTGCGAGTTACACTGCGATTACTTGCACAGGTAACGGTCCACTATGCAAGTCAATGGCAATCTCGTTTTGTCCAGAGTCTCTGACAAAACTAGGATTGCCATTGATTTGCATTGGACTCGTTACTGTGCGTGTAATCGCTGGCGAAACTCAGGCAGCCAGTACCGAGTTCCTGCGAGTCCCTTACAACTCGCCGAGTAATCGAGTCTCTAGCGAGTAGGACTCGCCCCATTCCCTTTATGATATAGGCATTATTAGTCCAAATATTCATGGAAGCCTTGAGCCAACTTTATGTTAATATTATTGAAATATTGAAGGGTATTCAATTTGCATTTGGAATGGAAGTGGTCTTTTAGTGGCTTCAATTACGCAGTACATTACCTTATTGGCATATTCATTGAAAAATTGCATGAAATTTTGGGACTATTTTTTTACTTCATTTAAAGGAATTATCCTGCTTACACATAAATACTTTACAGTATTGGGCTACATAGATACAAGTAGATTGTTGGTAATTAACTACCTGTTTGCTGTAAGCCTTCTCTTCGTGTCAGCACCTTTCTCAGAGCGGATCACATGACCTTCCTGCAGTGATTTTGCTGGCTTCTGTGATGTCACGTCATGACCACAACAGATTAGCTTATCCCGCCTGTACAACCTGCATCACAGCCGAGCCACTGTGAGTAACCAGCCGACTCCCCTCTGCTAACCTAGCCCATGTGTGCTGAGCAGAGGAGCTGTTTGAGGCAGCGTTTGCATGGACCCTGCAGTACACTGAGCAGCTCCCAGACAAGTGGCCTCTGTATGCAGTGTCCAGCTTCTCCCCAATTGTTCCTACTTGCCACTTTCAGGTTGCATTGCTGTAGGAGTGCTTGCCTGGACCCTGTTTGTGTAATAATGATGAGTTGTTTGCTGAATGATCCTTCACCTGCCTGTAGAACTGAGACACTAGAGAATGGCCACTCAGGGTGCAAGTTGAGTCGCAGAGAGGAGTGTCGAGGGGGCAGAGGGTTGTACAGGGGGGGTGGTGTCAGCACAGGCTGTAAGAGGGAAAAAAACTCAGGAAGTACCTAAATCATGAAATGTGCAATGTAAGCACTCCTCATGGAGGGCACTGATACACAGAAATTGAGGAAATGATGGTTGGAAACAAAAAAAAAACACTTGTGGGAGGCTTTTTTAATACAATTCAGGCACAGCATTTGCTTTTTTTTTCAAATTCGTATAACCTTCTTTCTGTGTATAAGCCGGTTTTTCAGCACATACTAAAAATTGTGCTGAAAGTGCCCCCCCTCCGGCTTATACACGACGTACCACTAATACAGCTGAGTGGGGGGGGCCGGTTGTCCGGGGCTGGAGGAGGCAGGGGGAGGCTGCTCTATGAGCGGCCGGTCACGTGGGGCCTCGTATTAGTGCAATGCAATATGCAAGGATCCCCCTGTCCATCCAGCGGCTGGGGGGAGGAACCGTGCATTTTACATTGCTCTCCCCCGGAGTTTAATACTCGGCCCCGATCCCCCCCCACCCCCCGTAGTTTATTACAGGCCCCCCGATCCCCCCGGCCAGTGAGTATATACAGGCCCCCGTATTTTATGCAGGCCTCTCCGATCCACCCCCGTAGTATTATACAGGCCCCCCCGATTCCCACACCTCTATGTAGTATATACAGGCCCCCCCACGCGCTACTATATACAGGCACCCAGGTTGCAGCACAGACCTGTCAAGAGAATCGCTTTCATAACTCTACCTCCTCGCTGTTACACGCGCTCCTCCGGTTCCTTCCCGACTTGTAACCGGCGCGTACACAATGACGTCATTGTGGATGCGCCGGGAAGATAGCTGGAAGGACCGAGGACGGCTGCGATGACAGTGAGGAGGGTAAGTTGAAAGGATTCTCTTACAGGTCTGTGGCTACAAACGGGGGCCTGTATATAGATGCCGCGGGGGGCCTTTATACTACATAGAGGGTGGGAATCCGGGGGGGCCTGTATTTACTACGGGGGGGGGCGTGATCGGGTGGCCTGCATAAAACCTACGGGGTGCGATCATCGTAGTGGCGTAATCGGGGGGGGCTGTATATACCACACTGCGGGGGATGCTGCTGTATATACCACACTGCTGGGGGCTGCTGCCTGTATATACCACACTGCTGGCGCTTAGTGAGGCTGCTGTTACCACACTCTGCGGGGAGGCTGCTGTTTACCACACTGCTGGGGAGCTGCTGCCTGTATATACCTCACTGATGGGGGCTGCTGCCTGTATAATACCACCACTGCTGTGGGGCTGCTGCCTGATATATAACCACACTGCTGGGGGCTGCTGCCTGTATAGAACACACTGCTGGGGGCTGCTGCCTTGTATATACAACACTGTCTGGGGGCTGCTGACCTGTATATATTCCTCATGGCTGGGAGGCTGCTGCTGTATATACACACAATGCTGGGCGGCTGCTGCCCTGTATATACCACACTGCTGGGGGCTGCTGCCTGTTATATACCACAGTGCTGGGGGCTGCTGCCTGTATATACCACACTGACTGGGGGCTAGCTGCCTGTATATACCTCACTGCTGGGGGTGCTGCCTGTATATTACCAACACTGCTGGGGGCTTGCCGCCCTGCTTTATACATCACTGCTTGGGGGCTGCTGCCTGTATTTACCACACTGCTGGGGCTGCCTGCCTGTATATACCAACTGCTGGCGGGAGCTGCCTGTATATTACCACACCTGCTGGGTGGCTGCTGCCTTGTATATACCACACTGCTGGAGGGCTGATGCCTGTAAATACCACACTGCGGGGGGCTGACTGCCTGTTTATCCCACACTGCTGGTGGCTGCTGCTGTATTTACCACACTGATGGGGGTGTTTTTTTTGGGTGGGGGCACCTGATATCCTCAATTGTCTGGGGGCTGCGCTGTATATATCACACGCTGGGGGCTGCTGCCTGTATATATCCACACTGCTGGGGGCTGCTGCCTGTATATACCACACTGATGGGAGTGCTGCCTGTATTATTACCACACTGCTTGGGGGTGCTGCCCTTTATATACACCATGTTGGGGGCATGCTTCGAATTGTATATACACAATGATGGGGGCTGCTGCCTGTATATACCTCACTGCTGGGGGCTGCTGCCTGGGTTTACCTATACCACATGCTGGGGGCTGCTGCCTGTATATACCACATGTGGGGCTGCTGCCTGGTATTATACCACTCTGCTGGAGGGTGCTGCTGTTTATACCACATGCTGGTGGCTGCTTGCCTGTATATACCACATGCTGGGGCTGACTGCCTGTATTACCTCACTGCTGGGGGCTGTCTGCCTGTATATACCACACTGCTGTGGGCATGCTGCCTGTATATACCACACTGCTGGGGGGCTGCTGCCTGATATACCACACTGTGGGGGCTGCTGCCTGTATATACCACACTGTGGGGGCTTGCTGCCCTGTATATACCACACCTGCTGGGGGCTGGCTGCCATGTATATACCACACTGCTGGGGGCTGCTGCCTGTATATACTCACTTTTTGCTGGGGCTGCTGCCTGTATTACCACAATGCTGGGGGGCTGCTGCCTGTCAATATACAACACTGCTGGGGGCCTGTAAACTCTGTGCTGGAGTCCACCCTCGGCTTCTACACGAGGTCAATAGGTTTTCACCAGGTTTTGGGGGCAAAAGTAGGGGGGTGGCTTTATACACGGGTCGGATTATACACGAGTATATACGGTAACAGGTTTTTTGGTCGGATAGGTCCTTTATAGATGAAGTTTCATGGTACCTCTCAGGTCCATAATTTTCGTACAAAATATTTCCAGAGGATGACGAAATGTTTCTTACCTTCTTGAAAAACCTCACTCTGGACACTTGATATATTTATCTCTAGAACCCTCTTAAGTTAAAAGCATTGCAATAAAATCACCCCTATATAAATGGCATGTGAGCTTCTGCGAAAATTTGAATCCATTCGACGATAGTAGGAGCATCTTAGATTAAGATGAGTTGAAAAATCCTCAGCTATTTTTAATTGTTTCTTTTTTCTTTTTTCCTACTCTTTACCATTGAGCCACAACTTTTTTACTTTTCCATCTACTTACCAAGATGGCTTGTTTTTTTTGAGGGGCGTCTTTGCATGTTGGAATTTACACCATTTCATTATTATGTAATGAAGTGGAAAAAAAATTTAAGTGCATTGAAATGTCAGACTTACGCTAAAACTTCTTTAGAATAGGATTCTCCAGATCAGTACAATTTCATAGATATAACCAATAAAGTAATAGATTTTTTTTTAAATACTCTTTTTTGACTTGGAGCCACATTTTCCGAGGACCTGAAATTTTCACAATATATGAGACACATACGCTGTGTGAGTGTGATGTGAGTTATTACAGAAAATACCGTGTTAGCCAAAAGTGGGAAAGATAAGACTACAATTACAAATCAGTAATAATGTTATAGTATTCATACGGAATAAGTAAAAGGAGAACAATCGATCCAAGGTTCAGGTCAGGAAATGGTGGCAGTACAACAAGGAGTAGTCAGAAGACGAAATCCAATTCATGAGCCTTGTGGGTCAGGAAAACAGAAATTACAAGGACCAGTATAAGGGAGCAAGGCATAAAAGAGTAGTTAGGTCACAGGCAAATGGTCAAAGTCCAGTGAAGGGAATGAAGTGAGGCAGGGTCAGGCTCTGAGAAATCAGTCTTAACACAGGCAAGCAACAAGTGTACAATTGCCACTGGAGGAGGAGCTAAATGCTTATGTACGAGGACTAATCCAAGGGTAGTGGAAACACAGATGATTGCAGCACAAACCCAGCCACAACCAAAACAGACTGACCAGCTTTCACACAATAGCACAACTAAAGCAGACACAAGAACAGTGTGGAGAATCATGACAGAGGACTTTATAACAGGTTTATTTTCATTTTCATTCAAACTGGGCAAATTGTCTTTGTTCAACTCTGTGGTAGTTAATACACTTTCCACTCACTATTATGTGTCCCAACATTAAAAATGCAGCATATGATAAAAAAAAAAATAGAAGCCACCCTTTGTTCGGATCAAAATGAAATGCCTAAATAAAAGAAGGTAAAAAACTTGTGCCAGCTTAATACTCCTTAACCCCTTCAGGACCCAGCCTACTTTTGAACCTAAAGACCTTTGGCCTTTTTAGCAATTCTGCCAGTGTACCTTTATGAGGTTTTTCACTCGGCGAACGCTTCAACCGACTCCTAGGCGATTCTGAGATGTTTTTTCGTGACCATTGGGCTTCATTGCTAGTATTAAATTTAAGTCGATATTTTTTGTGTTTATTTGTTGAAAAAATCAAAAATATGGCAAAAATTTTGGAAAATTTCATAATTTTCACATTTTTATTTTTTTTTTTATGATTTACAAGATAGATATGTGACAGACAAAAAGTTAATTATAATATTTTCCCACATGCTCTACTTAACATCAGCACAATTTTGGAAAAAAAAAAAAATTTTGTTAGGACGTTATAAGGTGTTCAAAGTTCCATGAGCAATTTTTGCACTTTTTAAACCCAAATTTACAAAATCATTTTTTTAGTGACCACATACATTTTTGAAGTCCTTTTGAGGGGTGTACATGAAGAAAAACACCCCAAAAATTGTGACACCTATTCCAAAAAACGGCACCCCACATAATACTTCAAAACTACATTCAAGAAGATTATTAACCCTTCAGGTGCTTCAACAGGAACTATAGGAAAAAGTGGAAACACAAAAATGGATATTTTAATTTTTTTATCAAATATGTTCTTTTAGAATCAATTCTTTCATTTTCACATGGGAAAACAGGATGAAAATGATCTTAAAATGTGTTGTGCCCAAATTACTCCGAGTAAATCGTTACTCATATGTGGTCATAACCTTGTTGGGCGCACGGCAGGGGCTCCAGAAGTGAAGGAGCGCAATTAGGCTTTTGGAGCCTAATTTTACAATTCAAAAAGTGAATTGAGTCCTTCCATTCTGACCCATGCCGTGCGGCCCCAAACAGTGGTTTATGACCACATATGAGGTTGAGGTGTACTCAGGGAAATTGCCCAACAAAATTTTAGGATGAAATTTTATGCTGTTGCCATGTGAAAACGAAAAAATTTAGGCTAAAAGGAAATTTTTTGTGAAAAAAAAAAGGTACTATTTCATTTTCACTGATCATTTTGTAAAGCAACCTGGGGGTTCAATATTGCTCATTACCATCTAGATTATGTTCCCTGGGGGGTTAGTTTCCAAAATGGGGTACACTTGTGGGGGAGACTCCAATGTTTAGGCACAAAGGGGAACTCTCCCTAACGCGACATGGTTACGCTAACAATTTAGAATAACAAATCATGCTACTAATTGTTGCAGGTAACCATGTTGTGTTTAGTGTGCCCTGTGTGCATAAAAATTGGGGGCTCCCCCACAAGTGACCCCATTTGGAAACACACTTGACCCCCCTAAGGAACGTTCTTGATGGCATTAGTGGAGCCTTTGAACCCCAGGTGCTTCAAATAAATTCTTTATAATAAAATGTATAAAAGCACTTTTTGTGCGACATAAAGTCTTCTTTTTTCATTGTATTATGGATTCATTTTGTGAAGATCCTGGGGGTTGAAAGTGAC
Organism: Allobates femoralis; assembly: GCA_033576535.1. Classification (NCBI taxonomy): domain Eukaryota; kingdom Metazoa; phylum Chordata; class Amphibia; order Anura; family Aromobatidae; genus Allobates; species Allobates femoralis. Next base: position 550,231,106 of record JARQOC010000002.1, on the reverse strand, counting down.
TCACTATGCATCTTGATACGTTCTTTGGGGGTCTAGTTTCCACAAATAGGGTCAACTTGTGGGGGATGCTCTTAATGTGGAGACGCACAGGGTCTCTTTTTCCCCCCAACAAGTGGACATGGTGCTCACGATAAACAATTAGAACTGCAAAATGAGATCAAATTGTTAGCGACAACCATGTTGCGTTTGGGAGAGCCCACCTGTGGTATACAACATTGGAGCTCCCCCACAAGTGACCCCATTTTGGAAACTAGACCCCCAAGGGAACGTACTAGATGCATAGTGAGGAACTTTGTAACCCACAAGGTGCTTCACAAGTAATCTGTAAAAAGATGAAAATTACTTTTTCCGCATAAATCTTTTTTTATCATTTAATTTGTGAAAGAACCTGGGCGTTCAATATAGCGCATACCCATCTAGATATATTCCACTGGGGGGTCTAAAAAAAAATTTTTCTCCTAAAAAACTTATTTTAAACAACCACACAAAAAAAACTTGTCCAAACTGGGGGTTCTCTTGTGGGGAGCTCCATTGTTTACGCACACAGGGGCTCTCCAAACGCAACATGGTGTCGCTAACAATTGGAATAAAATCAGCTCAAATTGTTAAGCTTGTCACATGTTGCGTTGGAGAGCCCCTGTGTGCTTAATTGGAGCTCCCCCACAAGTGACCACATTTTGGAAACTAGACCCCCAAGGGATCTTAATTTAGATGCTAGTGAGCTACTTTGAACCCCTGGGTGCTTCACAAATTCATCCGTAACAATGAAAAAGTACTTCTATTTCCACTAAACTTTTATTTTTCCATTTTTAAACGATGATTAATTTGTGAAGCACGGGATGTTCAAAAATGCCTCACCACCCATCTAGGTAAGTTCCCTGGGGGGGTCTAGTTTCACAATATGGGTCATTGTAGGGGAGCTCCAATGTTTAGGCACACTAGGGCTCTCCAACGTGACTTGGTGACAGGCTAACAATATTGAGCTGATTTTTTATTCAAATTGTTAGCCGGACACCATGTCGCGTTAGGAGGAGCCCTGTGTGCATAAAACATTGGAGCTCCCCCACAAGTCGAACCCCATTTTGGAATCTAGACCCCCCAAAGGAATTATTTAGATGCCATAGTGAGGCACTTAGATCCCCAGGTGCTTTCACACAATTCATCCGTAACATATGAAAAAGTACTTCTATTTCACTTAAATGTTCTTTTTCATTTTTAAATATTAATTTGTGAAGCATGGATGTTCAAAGTTGCTCACCAACCCATCTAAGTGTAAGTTTCACTGGGGTCTAGGCTTTCCAAAATGGGGGTCACTTGTAGGGGAGCTCCAAAGTTTAGGACAATAGGGGCTCTCCAAAACGTGAATGTGACAGCTTATAACAAATTTGGCATGATTTTGTTATTCAAATGTTAGCTCGGACACCATGTCGCTTGATGAGCCCCTGTTGTGCCTAAAACATTGGAGGCTCCTCCACCAAGTGACCCATTTTGGAAAACTAGACCCCCACAAGGAACATTATTTAGATCGCATAGTGAGCACTTGAACCCCCATGTGCTTCACAAATTGATCCGTAAAAATGAAAAAAAGTACTTATGTTTCCACAATAAAATTTATTTTTCATCATTTAAGGATCAATTTGTGAGCACCTGGGGGTTCAAAGTGCTAACTATGCATTAGATACGTTCCTTGGGGGGTGTAGTTTCCAAAATGGGGTCACATTGGTGGGGGAAGCTCAATGTTTAGGCTCTTTAGCGGGCTCTCCTTACGCGACATGGTGTCCGCTAACAATTGGATTGTTAGCGCGATACAATGTTGCGTATGGAGAGACGCTGTAGTGACGTAAAACATTAGAGCTCACCAAATGTGGACCCCATTTTGGAAACTAGACCCCAAGGACGTACCTAGATGCATAGTGAGCACTTTGGAAACCCCCACCCAGGTGCATACAAATTGATCACGTTAAAATAATGAAAAGAACAAATATTTTTTTTTGTGGAAAAAAAAGTTAACTTTTTTATTTTATGGATCAATTTGGTGAACCACTTGGGGTTTCTAGTGCTCACTATGCATTCTAGATACTTTTCATTGGGGGGTGTAGTTTCAAAATGGTGTTCACTTGTGGGGGGCCCAATGTTTAGGCACACAGGGGCTCTCATACGCGAGACATGGTGTTCCAGCTACAACTTGGAAAGTGTTAGCGGACACCATGTTGCGTATGGGAGCCGCTGTGTGGACTAAAATTAGAGCTCCCCCCCAGTGACCCCATTTTGGAAACTAAGACTCCCAAAGGTGAAGTATCTAGATGATAGTGAGCACTTTGAACCCCTGGTGTCTTCACAAATATTGATCCGTAATAAATGAAAAAAACAAATTTTTTTGTGGGAAAAAAAAAAAGTACTTTTTTAATTTTATGATCATTTGTGAACACTTGGGGGTTCAAGTGCTCAACTAGATCTAGATACATTCCGTTGGGGGGTGTAGTTCCAATCATGGGGTCAATTGTGGGGAGCTCCAATGTTTAGGCACACAGGGGCTCTCCATACACGAATGTGTCCTCTAATATTGGAGTAATTTTCCATTCAACTTGTTAGCGGACACCATGTCACGTTATGGGTGCCCATCGGTGTGCACCCCAGACAAGGGCAACTGGAAGAGTTGGGTACAGCACCAGAAAATGGCACCTCTTAATGTGTATTTTCTGGGGTGGCTCGTGAGTGTGCAAATTGCAGTGTGGGGGGCCACAACATTTGGTCTCTCCACGATGGGATGCAGACCCCCAAACTGCAAAGTTGTACCTGGATGGTCATCCAAAAATAAAGCCAAAGCTCTTGTCATTTTATTGGTAGGACGTAAAAAATAAAAATGGCGTGGGGCTCGACATATTTTTGGTCCTCAGCCAGGTCAAACTTGGCAGCCTCCTCTTTATTTTTTTTCCTTTTTTTTCGACTTTTTTTTAAGGACTGCCAGCAACCCCCAGCTGCCTCGTCTGTACCTGGCTGGTACCAAAATCAGCAAAAAGCCCTTTTTTTTTTCTTTCATAGTAACTAAGCTAGTTAAAATTAAAAATTACTGTAGGGCTCCGCCATATATGTTTGGTCCAGTCAGGACAAAATTGCCAGCTACGGACTGCCAGCAACCCCCAGCTGACTCGTTGTACCTGGCTGGTACCAATATCACACGACAAAGCCTTTTTTTTGTTCTTTCTAGAACTAATTCTAGAAAAAAATAATGACGTAGGGCTCCGCCATCTTTTTGGTTTCAGCCAGGTACAACTAGGCAGCTGGGGGCTGGATTCCACAGACATGGAGAGGCCCAAGCGTTCTGGGCACACCCATGTGCGAATTGCAGCCCGCAGCAGCCCTCAAATAATGGCGCTATTATTGAAGCGCATTTGCTGGCGCTGTACCCCAGAATCTTCCAAGTTGCCCTGGGTTGCCGGTGCAAATGGGTAATAAAGGGGTTAATGCCAGCTTGTTACTTGCAGCTGGCAATAAGCCCGCGATTACATCAATTTAGGGCATTGTAGACCCGCCATAGGAATCTCTGGTAAATAGTCAGAAAATACACACGAAGAAAAATCATTTTTATTTGATAAAAAAAAACAAACAAAATTTGGACTCATCTTTACTTATAAAGATCCGATCGTAGTCCAACAACGTGGTCCCAGGCACTCGACCGCCTTCCGACGTGGTCTCACAACGAAGGTCCCACCGACGCTCGATCGCCTCATGCTCAATCCAGAGTTTGCGCAAGGGGATCAAGTGTCCTTTTCCTACCGCCTATGGGGTACAGGTTATGTTGCCACTGTATATGACAATGATCTTGTACATACAGTTGCACCATGACTATCGATCCCAGAGACTACAACAAGAAGGATACATTGATCCTTTGTGCACCCATCCAATTCACCTATGCACCCATCAACCATGCACACACACAATCACGCCCCTCGCTGACATCCACGCTCGTCTGACATCCAAGCACGCAGTACAGCCCCTCGCACGCAGACAGGCCACGCACGCAGTCAGCACGCACGCAGACTAAGACATGCAGCAGTCAGCCTACGCTACACAGGTCAGCCACGCACGCAGGACAGCACACGCAGGCAGTCAAGCCACGCACGCAGACAGCCATGCACGCAGAACAAGCCACGCACGCAGACACGCCAGCCCAGACAGCCCACGCATGCAGATCAGGCACAGCAAGCGACAGCCACGCACGCAGACAGCCACGCATCGCAGTCGCCACGCACGCAGACAGCCACGCAAGCAGTCAGCCACGCACGCAAGACAGCCACGCACGCTGACAGCACATGCACGCACAAGTGACGCACCGCAGTCAGACACGAGCACAGTCAGCCACGCACGCAGTCAGCCACGCACGCACGACAAGCCACGCACCAGTCTGCGACGCACGCAGTACTGCCCGCATGACAGGTCAGCTCCACGCACGCAGACAGCCACGCACGCAGACAATCATTCATTTCATGGATACATACAAACATACATGCATATACATAATACATGATAATTACTACAATACATATACATGCATCATACTACTATACATTACATTCATTCATACACACATACTACATTACATTACATACTACTTTACATTACTACATACATGATACATTCACATCATACAACACATACAAAAAAACAAACCCCAACACAAAATAAATTACACATACATTACATACATACATACTACATAACATACTACCTACTCCATAATAGATTAATTCATTCATTAACATCAATAATACATACATTACATACTACTCATACATTCATTCATTCATTCATTCAACTTAGTTACCCTGATCCAGGAGGAGGAGCCCGGAAGAGGAGGAGCCCACACTGGAGGCTGGACCGCGGCTGCACACCGGCAAGCGCCCACGCACGGGTAGGTGAGAGAGTGGCATGTGGGGGTGATATGGGGCATGGGGTGTTACTTCATCCGCCCCCTCCGTGATCGCACGGAGGGGATGTGGAAGACTGGACAGGCGCGGAGGTATTGTCATTTACCGCCAGGTGGGCATTCAGCCAGGCGGTAAAATGACAATCACCGCGCCGCCTGTCCAGCTCCACATGCCCCTCCGTGCCGAATCAACGGAGGGGGTGATGAAGTAACACCCAATGTCCCCATAATCCACACCCCCCATCCCTCTCTACACCTACCGGCTGGGCCTGCCGGTGCAGCCGCGGTCCAGGGCTCCCGGTGTGGGACCTACTCCTCACTTACCGGGCTCCTCCTCACTGGAAATCAGAGTAATATGTGTGAATGAATGGAATGAAAGTATGTATGTAGTATGTTATGTAATGTAGTATGTGTGAATGAATGAATGTATCTACTGTATGTAGTATGTAGTATTGTATGTAGTATGTCATGTAGTTGTAGTATGGTGATGTATGAATGAATGTTATATATGTCTGTAGTTTGTATGTAGTATGTTATGTAGTATGGTAGTATGTGTTGATGAAATGTAATTGTACTGTATGTGTATGTCATGCATTATGGTATGTAGATGTATGCATGTATGTATTGTTGTATGCATGTTTGTTTGTATGTATCAGATGAATGACATGGATGTCTGCTCGTGCGTGGCTGGTCTCGAAGATTAATTCAGTGGCTGTTGCCGTGCAGTGGCTGTCTTGCGTGCGGTGGCTGTCTGCGTTCGTCGATGACTGCTGTGCGTGCGTGGCTGTCTGCTGTGCGGAGGGCTGATGACTCAGTGCGGTGGCTGAATGCGTGCGTGGCTGACTGCGTTGAGTCACGGTCTGCGTGCATGGCTGTCTGCGTGCTGTGGCTGTCTGCCTGCGTGGCTGACTGCGTGCGTGGCTGTCTGCGGGCGTGGTGACTGCGTGCGTGGCATGTTCTGCCGTGCGTGGCTGTCTGCGTGCGTGGCTGACTGCATGCTCGTCGGCTTGTCTGTGTGCGTGGCTGTCTGCGCGTGCGTGGCTGTCTGCGTGCATGGCTGTCTGCGTGCGTCGGCTGACCTAGCCGTGCGTGGATGTCCTGCGTGCGTGGATGACTGCGTGCGTTGCTGACTGCAGTGTGTCGATTGGTCTGTCTGATTGTGCGTGGCTGGACTGAGTGCGTGCTGTCTGCGTGGTGGCTGTCTGCGTGCGTGGATGTCAGCGAGCGTGATGTCAGCGAGCTACCGCGGGGCGTGGAGGTGTGTGTGCCCATGGCTGAAGGGTGCATAGGTGACTTGGATGGGTTGCAACAACAGGATCAAGTATCCTCTTGTTGTAGTCTTGGGATCATATCATGGTTGCACTGTATGACAGATCATTGTCATACAGCTTGCAACATCAAACTCTGACCCCATAGGCTGTAGGAAAAGGACAACTTGATCCTTGCATGCCAATCTCTGGATTGAGCAGAGGCGATCGAGTCGTCGTGGGACCTTCGTTGTGGACCAGTCGGAGGCGGCTCGAGTGCCGTGGGACCCTTCGTTGATGGACTAGTCGGATTTTTATAATAAAGATGGGGGGAGTCCAATATTTGTTTGTTTTTTTTTTCAAATAAAAAGATTTTTCTCTGTGTGTATTTTCTGACTATTTACCAGAGATTCCTAATGGCGGGTCTACAATTGGTCCCTAAATTTGAATCTCGGGGCTAGTGACCAGCTGCCAATAAAAGCTTGGCATTAACCCTTTATTACCCAGTTTGCCACCGGCACCAGGCAACTGGGAGAAGAGTCTGGGTACAGCGCCCAGAAATATGGCGCTTCAGATGAATGTCAGCCATTTTTTGGGGCGGCTGCGGGCTGCAATTCGAGCATGGGGGGCCCAGAACGCTTGGGCACTCTCCATGAAGTGGATCCAGCCACAGCCTGCTAGTTGTACTGGCTGGACAAAAATGGCGGAGCCCTACGTCATTTTTTTTTTTAGATTAGTTCTAGAAAGAAAAAAAAAGGGCTTTGCTGTATTTTTGGGTACAGCCAGGTTCAACGAGGCAGATGGGGGTTTGCTGGCAGTCCGTAGCATGCCAAGTTGTACCTGACTGGACCAAACTCATATACTGGCGGAGCCCTACGTAATTTATTTTACTAGCATTAGTCTCTAGAAAGAAAAAAAAAAGGTCTTTGCTGTATTTTATGGGGTATCAGCCAGGTATTGCCAACGAGGCAGCGGGGGTTGCTGGCAGTCCGTAGCTGACAAGTTTTGCCTGATCACATACCTGGCTGGACACAAAAAAATTGGCGGGAAGCCCCACGCCATTTTTTTTTTTTACGTTCTACCAATAAAATGAAAGGAGCTATGCTTTATTTTTGGATTGCCAGCCCAGGGTGTAAAAACTTGGCAGTTGGGGGGCTCAATCCCACATCGTGGAGAGGACCCAAATGTTGTGGGCCCCCCAAACACTGCAAATTTGCAACTCACTAGCCCACCCCAGAAAATCGCACAAATTAGAGTTGCCATTTTTATGGTGCTGTACCCCACACTCAACCAGTTGCCCCTGTGCTGGTGGCCAACACGGCAGCACTCCATACGTGACATGGTGTCCGCTAAAAGTTGAATGGAACAAATTAGCTTCCAAATTATTAGCGGACACTATGTCGTGTATGGAGAGCCCTGTGTGCCTAAAACATTGGAGCTCCCCCACAAGTGACCCCATTTCTGGAAACTACACCCCACCCAAGGACGTATACTAGATGCATTGTCGAGCACTTGAACCCCCAAGTGGTTTCACAATTTTGATCCATAAAATTAAAAAAGTACCTTTTTTTTTCCCACAAAAAAATTATTTTTTCATTTTTACGGATCAATTTGTGAAGCAACTCGGGGGTTCTCAAAGTGCTCACTATGCATCTAGATTCGTTCCTTGGGGAGTATAGTTTCCAAAATGGGGTCACTTGTGGGGGAGCTCTAATGTTTAGTCACACAGCGGCTCTCACATACGCATCATGTGTCCGCATAACAATTCCAATTGTTTAGCGGACACCATGTCGCGTATGGAGAGACCCTGTGTTGCCTATAAACATTGGGAGCTCCCCCACAAGGAGTGGACCCCATTTTGGAAATTCACCCACCAAGGAACGTTATCTAGATGGGATAGTGAGCACTTTGAACCCCCAAGTGGTTCAAAAATTCGATCCAATTAAAATAAAAAAAGTTACTTTTTTTCACAAAAAAATTATTTTCATTTTAGGAACAATTTGTTGAAGCACCTGGGGGTTAAAAGTGTCACTATGCATATAGGTAAGTTCCTTGGGGGGTCTAGTTTCCAAAATGGGGTCACTTGTGGGGGGGAGCTCTAATGTTTACGACAACACAGCGGCTCTCCAATACGCAACATGGTATCCGTAACTATTCCAATTGTTAGCGGACACCTGTCGCGGTATGTGAGCCCTATGTGCCTAAACAATTGGAGAGCTCACCCCACAAGTGACCCCATTTGGAAATACACCCCCAAGGAAACGTAATATAGATGCATAGTGAGCACTTTGAACCCAGGTGCTTCACAAATTGATCCGTAAAAATGAAAAACATAAATTTTTTTGTGGAAACAAAGTACTTACATTTTTACGATCAATTTGTGAAGCATTGGGGGTTCAAGTGCTCAATATGCATCTAAATAGTTTTCCTTGGAGGGTCTAGTTTCACAAGAATGGGTCACTTGTGGAGGAGCTCTAGCTTTAGGCACACAGGGGCTTCTCCAAAAGCGACATGGTGTACGCTTACAAATTTGCATAAAAATCAGCTCAAATTGTTAGCTGTCAACATGTCACGTTTGGAGAACCCTATAGTCGCATAAACCTTTGGAGCTTCCCCTACAATGACCCAATTTTTGGAAACTAGACCCCCAGGGAACTTACCTAGATGGGTGGTGAGCATTTGAAACATCCCAGTGCTTCACAAATTAATCTTTAAAAATGGAAAAAGAACTTTATAGTGGAAATAGAAGTTCTTTTTCATTGTTACGGATGAATTTGTGATGCCCATGGGGGTCAAAGTGCTCTATATGCATCTAAATTAAGTTCCTTGGGGGGTCTAGTTTCCAAAATGGGGTTCACTTGGTATTTGTGGAGGTGGGGGAGCTCAATGTTTAGGCACACAGGGGCTCTGACGACGCGACATGGTGTCGCTAACAATTTGAATTAAAAATCATGTCTCAAAATTGTTAGAAAATATGTCACCATGTCACGTTTGGTGAGCCCCTATGTGCCTAATACATTGGGAGCTCCCCTACAGTGACCCATTTGGAAACTAGACCCCCCAGGGAACTTACCTAGATGGGTGGTGAGCATTTGAACATCCCAGGCTTTCACAAAATTAATCTTTTAAAAATGGAAAAAGAAAATTTTAGTGGAAATAGAAGTACTTTTTCTTTGTTACGATGAATTTGTGAAGCACTGGGGTTTCAAAGCTGCCTCACTAATGCATCTCTTAAATAAGTTCCTTGGGGGTCTAGTTTCAAAATGTGGCTCACTCTGTGGGGGAGATCCAATGTTTAGGCACACAGGGGACTCTCGTACATCTATGACGCAACATGTGACAGGGCTAAACAATGGAGCTGATTTTTTATTCCAATTGTGAGCGGACACCATGTTGCGTTTGGAGAGCCCCCTGTGTGCCTCTAAAACATTGGAGCTCCCCCACAAAGTGACCCCCATTTTGGAAACTAGACCCCCCAGGAATATATCTAGATGGGTAGTGCGATATTGAACCCCAGGTGCTTCACAAATATAATGATAAAAAAAAGATTTTTGAACGTGAAAAAAATACTTTTTAATTTCTTAACTGATTAACTTGTGAAGCACCTGGGGGTTCCCACAAGTTCTCACTATGCATTAGATACGTTTCCCTTGGGGTATAGTTTCCAAAATGGGGTCAACGTGTGGGGAGCTCCAATGTGTAGAGGACGCACAGGGGTCTCAAACGCAACATGGTGTCGCTAACAATTTGAGTTATTTTGGCATTCAATTGTTAGCGGACACATGTCACGTTGGAGAGCACCTGTTGCGTCTCCACATTAGTGCTCCCCACAAGTGTACCCTATTTTGGAAACTAGACACCCAAAAGGAAACGTATACTAGATGAATTAGTGGAGCATTTCAACCCCAGGTGCTTCAACAAATTGATCCATATAATGAAAACAGAAGAAACTTTTTTTGGAAAAAAAGTGATTTTTTAATTTTTATGAATGAATTTGTGAAGCACCTGGGGGATTTCAAAGTGCTCACAATGCATCTGAGATACGTTCCTTGGGGGTTAGTTTCCAAAATGGGGTCACTTGTGCGGGGCAGCCCCAATGTTTAGGCACACAGGGGCTCAATCTAAACTACAACCATGGTTACCGCTAAACAATTGAGCTGATTTTTATTCAAATTGTTAGCGGACACCATGTCGCGGTTTGGAGAGTCCCTATATGTGTGCCCATAAACATTTGGAGCCTTCACAAGTGACCCCTTTTTGGAAAACTAGACCCCTGGGAACATATCTAGTTGGGTAATGAGAATCATTGAATACCCCCAGGTGCTTTTTCTCACAAAGTGATCTGTGGAAAATGAATAGTACTTTTTTTTTCCACAAAAAATTTCCTTTTAGCTAAATTTTTCGTTTTCACATGGAACAGCATAAAATTTCATCCTAAAATTTGTTGGGCAATTATCTCCTGAGTACACCGATACCTTCATATGGGTCTAAACCACTGTTTGGGCGCACTGGCAGGGGTCAGAAGGGAAAGAGGAGCGCAATTTCATCTTTTTGAATGTAAAATTAGCTCCAAAGCCAAATTGCGCCTCCTTCACTATCTGAGCCCTGCCTGTTGCGCCCAACAATGGTTTTATGGACCACATATTGACGGTATCGATGTACTCTGGGAGAATTTGCACAAACACATTTTAAGATACCATTTTATCCTCTGTTTTGCCCATGTGAAATAAAAAAATTTTGAGGTAAAAGAAATTTTTTTTAAAAAAATTTAAAAAAAATATCCATTTTTTGTTTCCATTTTTTTAGTTCCTGTGAAAAACCCTGAAGGGTTAATAATCTTTTGAATTTTGTTTTGAGTATTTGGGGGGGTGCAGTTTTTGGAAGGTTCACTTTTGGGTGTTTTCTGTTTTGTACCCCCTTTAAAAAAGGATTTTAAAATTTGGGGGGATTGGGCACTAAAAAAAAATGGTTTTGAAAATTTTTGGTTAAAAAAATAAAAAATTGCTCTAAAATTTTTAAACCCCCCTTTTTCCCGTCCTAAAAAAAATTTTTTTTTTTTTTTTCCAAAAAATTGTGCTGATTTTGAAGTAGACATGTGGGAAATTTTTATTTAATAACTTTTTTCGGGAAAACCCTTATCAAATCTTGTTTATCAGAAAAAAAAAATAAAAATGGGGGAAAATTTTTTAAAATTTTAAAAATTTTTTCCATATTTTTGTTTTTTTTTCCAAAAAATAAACAAAAAAATTTTTTCGATTTAAAAATTTTTATAGCTGAACCCAAAAGTGTCCGAAAAAAAATCCAGAATCCTAGGATGGGTTGAAAAGGGGTTTCCCGGGGTTTTTTAAAACCCCTCATAAGGGAAAATGGCAGAATTGAAAAAAAAAGGGAAGGGGCTTTAGGGTCAAATAGGCTGGGCCCTAAAAGGGGGGTTTTAAGGGGTTTTTAAAGGGGAAACCATTTTTTTCCTTTTCTGTTTTGGGCATTTCATTTTGTCAGAACAAAGGGTGGCTTTTTTTTTTTTTTTTATCAGATGTTTGTTTTTTATGATTGGACGAAATAGTAAAGGGGAAAAAGTGTTTTAAACCCCCAGAGTTGAAAAAAAAATAACCCCCCGGTTAAAAAAAAATTTAAAAAAAAACCCCTGTTAAAAAGTCCTCGTCTTTTTTTCCCCCAAAAATGTTCTTGTTGTTTTTTGGGCTATTGGGGTGAAAGTGTCAGTTTGTTTTGGTTGTGGGGGTTTGTGCTCCCAATCATCTTTTTTCCTTCCCTTGTTGCCCTCTACATAAGATGTTAGTTTCCCCCCCCCCGTGGCAATTGTAACTTTTTCCCCCCCTTTTTTAAGTTTTTTTTCTCACCCCCCTGCCCTGCCTAAATTCTTTCCCCTTACTGGATTTGACCATTTGCTGGCCCTGACTACTCTTTTGGCTCCCTTTTTTCTGTTTGTTTTTTGGGTTTTCCTGACCCAGCTCTGTTTTTGGATTTCTTTCTCTGACAAATTTTGTTGTACGCCCCCTTTTTTTGGACCTGACCTTGGATCGTTTGTTCCCTTTTTTTTATTCCGTATGAAATTTACATAACATTATTCCCTATTTGTAATTGTAGTCTTATCTTTCCACTTTTGGCACGGGTTTTTTTCTTTTGTAACTCAATCACACCTTCACACACCCCTATGTGTCAAAATTGTAAAAAATTTTAAAGGTTTTCGGAAAATGGGGGCTCAAGAAAAAAAAAAATTTTTTAAAAAAAAAAACTATGGGTTTTTTTTGGTTTTTTATTTTTAAAATTTTACTGATCTGGGGGTTTTCCCATTGCTAAATGAGTTTTAGCGTTTAAAATCTGGGCATTTCAAGCATTTTAAAAATTTTTTTTTCCACTTATTACAAAAAAAAAAAATGGTGTAAAATTTAAATGCAAGACGCCCCTAAAAAAAAAAAGCCTTCTTGGTATGTAGAGGAAAAAAATAAAAAATTTTTGGGGGTCTTGGTAAAAAAGTGGAAAAAAGAAAAAAAAAACAATTAAAAAATTTCTGAGGTTTTTTAAAAAACATTTAAAACTAAGAGCTCCTACTTTTCCCTTGGTTTAAAAATTTTGCAAAAGCTAAAATGCCCCTTATTTAGGGGGGGGATTTTTTTGCAATGTTTTTTGATTAAGAGGGGTTCTAGAGAAAAAAATTAAAATGTCAGAGGGGTTTTTAAAAAAGGAAAAAAAACATGTTCGTCACCCTTGGGAAATTTTTGTACGAAAATTTTTGGCCCCGGGGAGTACCATTAAAAATTTTATCAAAAAGGCCCCATCCGACAAAAAATGTTAAAGTATTTAGGGGTATAAGCCGACCCCCTGTAAACCCCACCCCCCCCTATTTTCCCCCCAAAAACCCGGGGGAAAACCCCAATTTACTCGTGTATAACCCGAGGGTGGCCCAGCACGGTATACACCCCCCGCAGTGTGGTTATAAAGGAGCACCCCCCCGCTGTGGGTATATAAAAGGGAGCACCCCCCGCCCGTGAGGTATATACAGGCAGCAGCCCCCAGCCCGTGTGGGGGTTTTAAAAAGGGAGGGGCCCCCAGCGTGGGGGTATAAAACAGGCAGCAGCCCCCCACAGTTGGGGGATATACGGCGCACCCCCCCGCAGTGTGGTATATACAGGCAGCAGGGCCCCAGCAGTGTGGTATTACAGGCGCAGCCCCCAGCAGGTGGTATATAAGGCAGCAGCCCCCAGCGGGGGGGTATATAAGGCAGCACCCCCCCCAAAGTGGGGGTAAAAATACGGAGCAGCCCCGGTGTGGTAAAAAAAAGGCGGGCAGCCCCAGCAGTGTGTATATAAGGCAGAAAACCCCCCCGCAGTTGGTATTTTAAAGGGCAGCGGGCCCCCAGCAGTGGGGTATATAAGGCGGGGCCCCCCCCCCAGCAGTGAGGTTTTTACGGGCAGCAGCCCCGCAGTGTGGTATTTTCAGGCAGCAGCCCCCAGAAAGTGTGGTATTACAGGCACCCCCCCCCCAAGCATTTGTGGTAAAATACGGGGCAAAAGCCCCCAGCAGTTTTGGGTTTTGGGGGCAAAAGCCCCCAGCAGTGTGGTATTTTACGGGCAGCGGCCCCCGAAAGTGTATTAAAAACGGCAGAAAGCCCCCAGCGTGAGGTAAAATACAAGAAACCCCCCCCCCCAAAGAGGTGGTTATACGGGGGGGCCCCCAAACCCAGTGTGGTTATAAGGCAGAAAAGCCCCCGCAGTTTTGGTATATACAGGCAGCACCCCCCGCGGTGTGGTATATACAGGCAGCCCCCCCAAAACCCGTGTGGTTATACGGCAGCACCCCCCAGCGGGTGTGGTAAAAAAGGCAGCAGCCCCCGAGTGGGTAAAATAAGGCGAAACCCCCCAGCGTGAGGTATATACAGGCGGCCCCCCCCACAGTGTGGTATATACAGGCGCGCCCCAGCGTGTGGTTTTTAAGCAGCACCCCCCAGCGTGTGGTATATAAAAGGCCCCAGCCCCAGCAGTGTGGTATATACGGGGAAAGCACCCCCAGCGTGTGGAAAACCAGGCCACCCCCCCAGCGTGGGGTTTTATACAGGCAGAAAGCCCCAGCGTGGGGGTATAAAACAGGAGCAGCCCCCACCCAGTGTGGTATACCCCAGGCGCACCCCCCAGCAGTGTGGTATTTTCGGGCAGCAGCCCCAAAATTGGGGTATATACGGGCCAGCAGCCCCGCAGTGTGGTTATACAGGCACAGCCCCCAGCAGTGGGGGTATTTTACAGCGGGAACCCCCGCATTTGTGGTATACGCAGCCTCCCCAGCAGTGTGGTATACAGCGCCCCCCCGCAGTGTGGTATATACAGGAAAACCCCCCCCCAGTGTGGTATAAAAAGGAAAGCAGCCCCCAGGTGGGGTTTTTTAAAAAGGGGCCCCCGATTACCACCCCCGTAGTTTATGCAGGCCACCCGATCACCCCCCCGTAGTTATGGGGGCCCCCCCGATTCCACCCTTATGTATTTATATCCCCCCCCCCCGCGCTCTATTCAGGCCCCGGTTGCAGCACAGCCCCGTAAGGAATGCTTTCATACTTCCCCCCTCACTGTCATCGCGCGTCCCGTCCCCTTCCCCGCTTCTTCCCGGGATCCCCAATGATTTATTGTGGACCCCCCGGGTACAAGGGGGGGGAAGGGCCCGGGAAAGGAGCGGGGGAAACCAGGAGGGGGGGTAAGTATGAAAGGGGATTCTTTTCCCAGGTCTGTGGCTGCAACCGGGGGCCTTTTTATAGAGCCGGGGGGCCGTTATATAATAGGGGTGGGAATCGGGGGGCCTGTTTTATATCCCGGGGGGGGGGATCGGGGGCCCGCAAAAAAACTACGGGGGGCCCTTTGTATTATACGGGGCGGGGGGGGATCGGGGGGGCTTTTTAAAAAATTAGGGGGGGGGGGGGGGGGAATCGGGGGGCCCTGTATAAACTACTGGGGGGAGAAAAGTAATATGCAGGGTTTCCCCCTGCCCCTGAAGGACGGGGGATCCCGTATATTGCATTGCACTAATGAGGGCCCCCACGTGGCCCGGGCCCCCTCATAGGGGCAGCCCCCCCCTGCCCCCCCCGGGGGGGGGGGCCCCCCCCCCGGGACCCCGGGCCCCCCCCCCCTCGTTTTATAGGGGACTGTGTATAAGCGGGGGGGGGATTTTTTAGAAAATTTTTTTTGCGGGAAAACTGGCTTTACCGAGTATATACGGTATTTTAAAAAAATAATCTGTGCTGAATTGTATTTTTAAAAAACCTTTCCCCCAGGGGTTTTTTTGTTTTCCTACCATCTTTTCCCCCCAAAATTTTTTGTTTTTTGCCCCCATGGTGGGGGTGCTTACTTTCGCATTTTTGATTTTTTAAATTCCCGGTTTTTTTTTCCCCCTTTTTACAGGCCTGTGCTGTCCCCCACCCCCGGGACAAAACCCCTGCCCCCCCCACATCCCCCTGCAACACACTGCACCCTGAAATGGCCATTCTTTTAGTGTCCATTTTTACAGAGTGAAGGGTCTTCACAAAAAACTATTTTATTACAAAACAGGGGGGGCAAGCAACTCTACAGCAATGCCTTTTTAAATGAAGGAGGGGGGAAAAATTGGGTGAGGCAGGCAGCATACAGAGGGATTGTTGGGGGCTGCTCAGTTTTCTGCAGGGTCCAGAAAACCCCGGGCCCCAAACAAAACTCCTCTTGCTCAGCACCCCTGGGTTTGGTTAGCAGGGGGAGTGGTGTTACTCCCCAGTGGGTGGGGGTGATGTGTGTACAGGGCGGGGGGGTAAGTTTAAAGCTGTTTTGGTTTAGGACGTGACCCCACGGAAGCAGCAAAATTTACTGAAAGGGGAGGTCTGTGACCGCTTTTGGGAAAAAAAGGGGGGACCCCGAGAGAAGGGCTTACAGCAGATCAGGTTTTGTTAATTACCAAAATTTTCTTGTATCTTGTAGCCCAAAAACTTTTAAAAATTTTTTTAAGCCGGATAAGTCCTTTAAATAAAAATAGAAAAAAAGTCAAAATTTCATGCAATTTTTCAATTTAAAATGCCAAAAAGGGTTTAAAAGTTGCTAAGAACCCCCTAAAGAAAAGCTTCCATTTCCAAATGAAAATTTAAGACCTTTCGATAAATTTTATAATTAACATAAAATTGCCAAGGCTTCCATAAATTTTTTCTTAGTATTATATAGGGGGGCGATTTTACTGTTTGGACTCGTTTTTCGGCGAGTTGTAAGGGCTGGGGACTCGGTACCCCTGCGATTTTCCCCCGCGATTACTCGCACGTAACGGCCCAAAAGAAAAAAAAAATGGCAATCCTGTTTTGTCAGAGACTCTGACAAAACCCGGGTTTTTCCATTGAAATTTTCTTGGACTCGTTATTTTGCAAGTAATCGCAGGGGGGAAACTCGCCCCCAGTAAAAAGAGTCCAGCTGTCTGCTCTGTGTCGGGCCCCGGGGCCCGGGGCCCCCCGCCAGCCCCAGGGTCTGAGCCCCCTGCTTCCCTGGCACAAGATGTGGGGACAGAGCTGAGATTGTTCTCAGTCTGTCATTCCCTGTGCATGACTTATATCTATGCACAGGGAAATTGTAGCAGAGAGGACTTCGCGTTTTGGACTACGCGGACGGAAAAGGGATTTTTTTTATTAAATAGGGGGCCCAAAAGGTTTTTTTTTTTATTTTAAAAAAAAAAAATTCTCTGTGTTGTTTTTTTAAAACCCCTTTTTGGGGAGATTTTTTTGGGGGCCCGGGTCAAACGGGGCCCCGACATTAAAAATTTCCCCGGGGTTAATACCAGCTTGTATAAAAAAGCTGGTTTTTTAACCCCTTTTTTACCCCCCCGTGCCACCGCCCCCAGGGCCGCGGGAAAGAGGGGGGTTGGCCAAAAGATGGGTTCAATAAAAGCACCATTTTTGGGGTGCGGTGCGGGCTGATATTTGCGGGGGGGGGTCCCCCGGAAATTTGGGGCCCCCCTTTTGGGGGCGGTTTTTTCCCGCCCCCAGTGTTAGTGTCCCCGGTAGACTAGAAATTGAGGGGGCCCCCAGCATTTTTTTTTTATTTTATAAAAATTTTTGAAATAAAAAAAAAAGGGCTCCCCCATATTCTTTTGCCCGGGCCCCGGAAACAAATGGGAAACCTGGGGGTTGGGGGCACCCCCGTCGTCCCCGCTGGCCCCGGGCCCGGTTCCAGAAATTACGGCAAGCCACGTCAAATTTTTTTCTGACAAACCCAAAAAAACCCAATGTAAAAAAAAGGAAAAATGCATCTTTTTTAACCCCTGGACCTGGGCAAAGGGGTTAATAAAGGGGTTTCCCTTTTTTTTGGTTGTTTTATTGATTTTTCAGAAAAAAAATACGGGGGGTTCGCCGTTTTTTGGGAAACCCGCCGGATCCAGCAGGGCCCCACGGGCTGCCCCCCAAACTCCCGGTTTGCCTATTTGTACCGGGGCCCCCCCCCCCCGGGGACACAAAAATTTGGGGGCCCCCCTTTTTTTTAATTATTTTATGAATTCATGAAATAATAAAAAAAAATGCTGGGGCTCCGCGCAGTTTCTATGTCTAGGGCCCGGTATTTCCTAAGCCCGTGGGGGCTGGAATCCGCGCCCGGGGGGCCCAAGCTTTCTGGGGCCCCCCATGCAAATTGCAGCTCGCAGCCTCCCAGAAGATGGCGCTTTTTATTTGAAGCCCCCTTTCCCCGGCGCTGAACCCCGTTTCTTCCAGCGGCCCTGGTGGCGGGGGGCACGCTGGGTAATAAAGGGGTTAATAAACCAGCTTTGTTATACAAAAATGGTTTTAAGCCTGAGATTCCCTTTAAAGTCAGGCCAGGTTTGCCGGCCCCTAAGAATCTCCAATTAAAAAGGGTTTTAAAAAAACACCACACAGAAAAAAAATTTTTTTATTTAAAAAAAAAGGGCAAAGACACCACTAGGGACTCCAAATTTATTACCACCACATATCCCTCCAAAGACCCAGGGCTTCTCTCTTCTTTTTTCTTTTCTGTCTTCTGTCTTCCGTCTTCTTCTTGTTGCAGCGGCGGGTAAGCGAAAGTTACTGTGCTGTGCCCGCGGGAGGGGCCCCCTTTTAAAATGATTTAGCTATTGTAGCAGATGGGGCCTGAAGCTTCCCAGACACATCTCGATTTGTAAAAACGCACATTACTCGCTATTACTGCTTCCCCATTTTATTAACATTGGACTGCTAGACTCGCAACGAGTAGCGAGTCAAGCGATTCCGAGAATTTAGGATGCCCATCACTAAAAATCATACTCTCATCCTTCTATTTTTTCCAACGATGAAATATAAGATGTCTTATACTGGATTTTTTTTCAGGGGAAGTACTGAAAAATTTTTTGGGAAAAATGACTGGGGAATTTTTCATGATTTAGGCTCTGTATCATATTAATATTCTGTTTTTTTTTTTCCTCTTCTTCTTTTTTTCCCAAAAGCCAAAGGCTTTTTCAGTTTTCCTTCAAAAATAGCCTTATAAGTGCTTTATTTTTTTTGGGGGTTTTAAATTGTTTTCTTTTGACTGGGCATCATTCATTTTACTATATACAGTGCCAAAAAGTTGTATTCAACCCCCCCCCGCAGATTTAGGTGGTTTGATAAGATGCAAAAAAAGTTTTGAGCCTTCAAACTGCAAACGAGGTAGGATTTTTTAACAGAAGATAAATCTTACCCAAAACCCCAAAAAGTTATGTTGCTCAGTTGAATTTTAAAAAATTTTAAACTAAAAGGGGTGGGGTCAATTATTTTTAAAACCCCGGGGGTTTTAAAATTTTTGGGGAAAAAACCCCTTGTTTGAAATTTTCAGAAATTTTAATCGTTTTTATAAGCCCTGAGGGGGCCCGGCCCCAGGCCCTTTGGGAAAAGTTATTTTGGGGCCCCCCCCTCATGCATTTCTTCCCCCAAGTTATCTGTTTTTTTGGGTGTCTCATGTGGTTTTAATCTTGGCTTTCAAAAATTTTTAAATTTGGGTTTAAAGGTCAGGAAAATGATAGGCCACTTCATCACCTTGATTTTTTCCCTCTTCAACCAGGTTTTTGGGGTTTTTTTTTTTTTTGGGTTTTTGGGTCGTTGTCTTGTTGGAAAATGAAATTGGGACCATCTTAAGATCCTTGATGGAGGGCGGGGTTTTGGGCCCAAAAATCTCCAGTAGGCTTTTGTTTACCAAATTTCCCATGGAGGGCAGACCAGATGGCCGACCCTTGGCTGAAAAAACAGCCATCAGCATGATGCTGCCACCCCTTTGGGCTTTGAGTGGGGGATGGTTTTTTTGGGGGGGTCGTATGGGGTGCCATCCAGCCCCCCAAAACGTCACGTGTGTGGGGGCCCCCAAAAAGATTCGTTTTGGGGGTTCATTAGACCATAAAACCCTTGAACCAGTCTGCTCAGGGCCCCCAAGTAAATTTTGAGCAAACTGTAGACGAGCCTTGACATGAGCTTTGAAAAAAAGGGGTACCTTCCCGGGCTCGTCTGGAACGGAAAACCATTGCGGGGGAGTATGTTTTTTATGTATTAAAAAAAAAAAACCAATGCCCCCCTCCCATGAGATTTCCCGGAGCTCCTTCCTTGTTGTTTTGGGTTACCCCTTGACTCTTCGGAAAAGCCTGGCCTGGGCCCCACGGGGGGAAAAACTTTCAAAGGTTGTTCGGGGCCGTGGGAAGGCTAACAGTAGTTCCTAAGCCTTCCACTTCCGGATGATCCCAAAAAATGTGGGGGGAAGGTGGGTTTTCAACCCCTTGGAAGGGTTTTGTCCCCCTTCCCCCCCCTTTGGGGAAACCTCCATGATCTGTCTTGATTTTTGGAATGCCCCTTTGTCTTACCAGTTGACCATGTATGAGTGCTGTTCACAATTTTTTGGGAGGGTCTTAAATAGTCAAAAAAGGTTGGAAAAAGAGAAAATTTTAATCCACACATGTGAAGCTCATTTTTTTTTGTGCCTAAAACTTTTTTAAATTTACTTTGGGGGCCCAAAAAGAATACTGGTGGTTTGGGGGGTTTTTTGAATAAAAAATGACCCTCTGAATTAATTTTTAATGCTTTAAAAAAAAAAAAAATAAAATTTTTTTTTTGGTCCCAGTGCATTTCCCCTTCCGGGGCTGACCCTACAGTCCAAATGTCACAATGCCAAGTTAATTCCCCCAATTGTGTAAACCAGCTAAATCTGCGGGGGTTTTGAATCCCTTCTTGTAGGCACTTTTTTTGTGTACTAAAAAACAAATATTCCAAATGGGGTGAAAATTGCAAAAAAAAGTGCAATTCCACAATAGTATTTGAAATTTTTATTTACCATGTTCCTATAGAAAAAAAAAACTTGGCAGTGTGATTCTGCAGTTTTTAACGCTCCCAAATGTTACCCTAAAGAGACGTGTCCCATAGCGGGGCTCCAACGCAGCCATTGATTAAATTCACGTTTTTTCCTAACGAGGGGGAAAAAAAGTTGAAAAACGTATTTTCTCGCGTTAGGAAATAACGTGAGATTTTAATAAAATGGTTGCGTTGGAGGGGCGTACGGGAAACCCCTTCTATAGGGTAACAGTAGCAGCATTAAGCGGCGCTACCCTGGCGGGGTAGCACTACATTTATGCTGCCCCAAAACCTATGTTTTTAACCGAAACCCACTTTTTAACATTAATTTGACCTAGCCCCAAGTGCACATTTTTTGTTTAAAATTCTGAGGCTCAAAAAAATTTTTTAAATTTTCTTTTCTGGGGCCATGTTAAGGGTTTTTTTTTTGGGATTTTTAAAATGGCAGTTTTAAAAATGCCCATTTTTTAGGAATATTCAATGTTTTGATTCTTTTCTTATTGCATTTTATTGCAATGCTTTTGGTGATCTAAGCCCAAAAATTCTGGCATTTTTAATATTTTTTTCATTATTCGGTTTACTGGGCTGGAAATTTAAATTTTTTTTTATATTTTCAAAGATTTTTAAACATTTCTAAAAAAATTTAAAAAATCTTTTTTTTTTTGCTTTATTTTCAATAGGGCAAAAGGGAATAATTTTTTAAATTTTTTTTTTTTTTTAAACTTTTTTTTTTAACCTTTTTTTTTGTTTTTACCCGTCCCCTTAAGGGACTTGAAGAAAACTACTGTCTGATCGCTTGTACTGTATAGAGCCATCAAAATTTGCATCATTTACTGTGAATGCCCGCACTCAGCTAGCATTCACGGAGGAAAGCCGATTGCCATTTGACTTCTGGGGGCCCCCATGACAAAAACCCCCTTTGGGTCCCTGCGACCAATTCAATGACTGCCGATGGGATCCAGAAGTAGCACGATCCCCTTTCCCGCGTGATTTAAAATTTCAAATGTCAGGTATTGGGCAATGGAAAAATTTAAATTTGTTAACAGGGGTGGGTTTGTCCCCCAATCCACCCCCGCCCGTCACCTGTACATTTTTGGCTGCATTTGTCATGTACTTCTTCCTCTTTTTAGACAAAAAATATCATTATCAGTCAGCAACACACTGGCGATTGAACAAAAAAGTCACTACAATGCCAAAGACAAACGGTCTTTTGTGTTCACTGCAGTGTGATCACATGCTGGAGCACCCGCAGAGCTGAGGGGTGATTTCACTGACAACCCGGGGCATGTTTTTTTGTGCTGATGCTTATTATTGATCAAGATTTTAAAAAAATAACACCCTCCCCCACGCACACACCCGAAACCCCCCTGGTAATGACCCTTAGACTTAAAATTGTGAGTTGTTTAGGTAAATTGATCTCTAAAATCTGTGATTTTTCGACAAAAAAAAGGGGATATGTTTTTTTTTGAATTGCATAGCCCAAAAAAAAATCACATTATATTACTTCAGTGGGGTTTCCCGGTATTTGGCATCGCTGTTTTAAACCCCCTTCATTTTCCCCGTCATTGATAACTTATCCTGTGGGGACTGCCACAGCCATTAGACTAATCTATTAAGAGCGCTGTGATTTTTTCACAACCCTCCTAGGTGAGGAACCTCTTTTTTTTCCTTTTTTTCCGTATATAATATATAGGAAAAGACCCAAAACTGTGCTTTTTGTTTTCTAGTTTATGTCAAAGATATATTACAAATTTGGGGTTTATTTTTATGTATACTTTTTTTTTTAAATTTTTTTTTTAAATTTAAAAATTTAATTATTTAATTTTTTAAATTTATTATTTATTAAATCAAAATAGCAGTAAGGATAAAAAAATTCCCCTTATTTTCCCCAAAATTCTAACTTTTTTAAAAATTTAATCGCAAAAAAAATCAACAAAACCCTTGTAAAAGAAAAAAATACATGAAAAAACAATTCTCAAAATCACTGGGATACCTTTAAATTGTACATGTCATTTTTTTTAAGAGAAAAAAAATTACTGCACTGGTTGTTAATGATGGGTAATAGCTAAAATAATGCTTTTTTTTTTTGCCTTTAGAACTTATAATCTCAATTTTTTGTGTTTTTTTAAAAAACTGGGTGTGGCCAGAGCTGATAGGGAGCACTGCAATGTCATAGAAAGAGAAGAGGGCAAAAAATCAGAGATTGATTGTTTTTGTGGGGAGACAGCACCCTGAGAACAGTGAGAGTGCTATTTTCCCAAAGGCAGAAAAAGGAAAGCCAGATGCCCAGTCAGAGAAGTTTTATGTAAAGAAAGGGCAGAGGAGTATGCACTGATTCGACATTCTGCCATTTCTTTGCACTGTGAAAAGGGTTTAATCTGTTTAACCTGTCACCTCATCAGCTGCAGTAAAGGAAATTTTTGTGGCTCTGTGAAGGCCCTGCCCCCTCCAACCTTATATGGTATGTTGCCAAATTCAGCCTGTATGAAAAGCTAAAGACAATCTGAGGATGAACATATGTTCTGCTTAAAACCCACAGTCTGTGGGGACATCTTGCAGAAGGTTTATGAATGGTTTTCTTTCAGATTTCACTTTAAAGTATTTTTTTAAAAGGGTTTATTAAAATCACTTGTTACTTTATTAATAAAAAAAAATTTAAATGGTGTTTAAAAGGGTTTAAGCTTTCCCTAAAGATATTCCCAAAGGCCAAATTTGCTTCGTCAATAAGGGGCTAATTCTCACTAGATGATAGTTAATAAAAGCCCTCTCAAAACACTGGCCTACCCTTTTTCTACCAAACAGCCCCGGGTAAAAAATAAATTTAAACAGATTTACACACTGATTACCCTGGCATAGATGATGCAACCTCAGAGATTGTCTCCCCTATTGTCCCCTATTTCCATCTCAGAAAATATTAAAAAGGTTTTCCATGGGGAAAGCTAAAGTTTAATTAATAGATCTTGGAATAATATTAATTTCCACAATTTGGTGTGTTTAAAAAAGTTTAAGACTTTTTAATATACTTCCTATGATAGGCCCGGACAGAGAGATAATTAACAAGGATAAATGCGTATTAACGGGTTTCATCTCACTTTGCTAAAAGTCCCCTCTACCCTTTTGAAAAAAGATGATGTTTAGTTGCTTATTCAGGTTAGTTGTTTTAGGCATAAGGAGGTGAAGTTGAGGCTCATAAGAAATTATCATTATACCCCCCCTGACAGAAATTATGTTGTTTTTTCCATGTTATGTAAATTTCAAGCTTTTAACCTGATGTTTTAAATTTAAACCCTTGGTTGTATAAATTACTCCCTTTTTAAAGCTGAAAAACCCCACGAAATGTGGGTTTTTGGTTTTGAAAATAAATTGGCATCAATCTGAAATATGATCATTTAATGAACACAGAATGGCCAGATTTTGACAAGACAAAAGTTTTGTCGTCCACGAAAGTTAAAGTGATATTCAAAACCCAAAAAATTACTTTAAAATACAAATATATGTTGGCCCTAACAAAATTTGGGTTTAAAGAAGTTGTGGTGCTATTAGAGTCATAAATTTTTTATTTTGTTGAATTCCATGAGCCGAAGGACTGCATCCAAAGCAAAAGATTTGTTCAATTTTATTAATGAAGTCATCAGGAAAAGAAAAGAATGAGTCTTACATGCCCCCCCAGAGTTCATGGAGGGTTCTTTTTGGGTTTTTTCTTCCCCCCGCTTCCTCTTTAAAACCTACCCCCAAAAATGCTCAATGATGTTCATGTCTGGTGACTGGGCTGGCTTGTCCCTTTACCAAACCCTTTATCTTTTTTTCCTGGAGGAACATTGTTGTAGAGAAAGGAAAAAATGAGATTTGGAGCACCATTTCCCGCTGGGAGAATTTGACCCTTTTATATTTTGGGAAAAAAAGAGGTAGTTAATACATTTTTGGTATTTTAGGCTATTGATATTGCCCTTCCCCCTTGCAAATGTTTTGCACACCCCCATACTGAATGTAACCCCAAAAACCCCCGATCTTTCCACCACCAAATTTAACTGTTTTCTGGGTGTATTTTGTATCGGCCTCCCGTAGGTCTCCTGCAGTATTTTTGGTGGCTTTGGTGTTTAATTTTTACTGAAGAATTTATCAGGAAATCCACCTTCTGCCCCTTTTTCCCAGCATCCATCTGTTTGCCGGCTGTTGGGGGCTTTGCAAATGCTACACGTTTTTTTTTTACTTGCCTTTTGTTTAGTTCTGACTTCTGGGGGAAATGATTCGACCATGGAGACCTTTTAAGAAGGGAAACCTACAAACTGTTCTAGTTGACACAGGGGGCTTGAGGTGACCAGGCTGTTGTAGCCCTGCTGCAGTGGAAAAGGCACTTGATTTGGGTTTTCTAACCAAACCCAAAAGTTCCTCCTGAGCAGTTGTCACCCGGGCTTGTCAAAAAACATCTCCAGTCTCTTCAAATCTTTTTTTAAATTTTTTAGTGATGCTGAGACACACAAAGGTTTTCAGTACCTCGCAGTGGTCTGGTCTTAACCTCTTGATAATCAAGGCTTTTTGGGGCGGGTGGGTTTTTGGGGATATTGTCACAGGGGTCACGTTGCGTTCAAGTGAAAGTCTGGAGTGCTGGGTTCTTTTTAGACAATCCATAATTAAACCCATCATTTACTGAGCACAGGTTTAGGGGTGTAAACTAGGATTGGGTGTATTATTTGACCCGGGAATTTTAAAAATTTTGTCTTGTAAAATCTGACCAATTTATTAAATGATCACTAATTTTTTTGGGATTGATGCTAATGTATTTCTTAACCTAAACCAAATTTCGGAGGGTTTCGGGTTTAAAAGAGTATTTATTACGCCCAATGGATGAATTTAACTTTAAGATTATAAGCTTGTTTTTAAACAAAATTTTTGGATAAGAAACCCAAAAATTCGGTCAGGTGTTTAATAGGAATATCGCTTTTACTCGCTTTTTCAAATTCCTTAGTTTAAAAAAAAAGGGTAGTAGTCTCCTAGGTATAAACACTAAGATAAATGAATCTGAAAAAATTTTAAAAATTTTTCCAAATCATGCAGATTTTTGAGAAATTAGATTTGGGGAAAAGTTATTGATTTTCCCTTATTATCCCTTTTGGGGTTTATTTTTAGTCCAGATTTCCCCTCACTACTGATCTTTCCCCCCCCTTTTGCTGTTCATTACCCTCAAACCCAGTAGCAAAAGTTTTTCTTTTTTTTTGGCCCATGGTTTTAGGCCTTTGAGGACACTTTTAAATTGCACTTTATGCGGGAAGGTGCGTGTGCATTGAACTCTGAGACCTTTTTATAGTTGTAGACCCCAGCCAAGAGTCATCGGGCCCCAAACATGGGCATCGGGAAAGAATAAGCATGGGTAATGGATGACAGGCGTGGCCCATTATACAGTTTCTTTTTTTTTATGATAATATCTTCGACCTGTTTAAAGTTTCGGTTTGGGGAGGGTTGGCTGTGACAAATTTTTTAAGGAGTTCCAATAAACCTGCATGCCTTAAAAATCATGATGTGGGGAAGGTTGCAGTGATTTCCAAAAGGTTCACTCAGCGTGCAGTTTTTGTCTAGAGTGAAATTAAAAGGATACGTGGCAGTAATGAGGGAAGAGGTAAGTTGAGGCCGGCAAAGGACGGGGAAAGTAGCTTTGGACCCAAAAAAAGGGGGAGAAATGAGTAAAAAAATAAAATTGCTAGCATTCTACAACCCAAAACAAAATGGCATCCACCCTGGCTCCAATTATTTGAATCCTTCCCGGGGAAAATTTTCCCCAAACCCTTTTTAGTCTAAAAAACTGCAGATTTGTTTGTAAATCACATTATGAATAAAACCCCCTTTCCCAAAAAAATTTTGCTCTTTTCCCAAAAACGTTTCATACAATAAATCATGTTGTTACATATCAAGTTCTAAAATCATCCAAAATACAGTCCAGAGTATGCTAAAAGGTTTATAGTCCATAGTTGAAATTGCTCTCTGTTAAAGAATTCTTTTAAAAGAAACTTTTTTAGCTGTATTTAAAGTCCAAAACAATTTAAAAATAATTAAAATGACAATTTCCCAAAAACCCTTTTAACTTCAGATTTACAAGTGCTTAATGACCAGGAAGCCAATTTTTTTTTCGTTTTGTTCAGACTTAAAATGGAAAATACAATTACTTTTAATGTGGATTTTTTTCCCTTTTAAAATTTTCTTTTCCAAATGTATGACTATTCAAAAAAAAAAAATCCTTGATTTTTTAAACAAATTTAAAAAAAAACTTACATTCAAATTGAACTTCCTGAAAATGGGACTTCTGAAACAATTTTAAAAAATTATCTATTTACTCTTTGGGTTCTACAACCCAATTAATATGGTTCAATTTAGAATATTGTGTTTAGTAACATTTTTGTTTCTGCGTTGGGAAACAGAATAGTCTTTTTTAAATTTAAATTTTTATTCCCGTATACATGTGGCTTTATATCTAAAAAAAAAAAACATTAAAAATCAAAAAGAATTCTAAAAAGCTAATGCAAGGTCAGTTTTTTTTTCTTTGTAATCCCGTGGATAATGATGCTTGGCTTAAAAAACTCAAATGAAAGGTTTACATTTTTTTTTTAAATTAGTATGAAAATGTCAACAATGATTTGGGGGTTAGAAATACTATTTTGAGTTTCCCGAACAACAGATTCTGGTCAGACGACCCCTTACACTCAGTGCTGTCTGAAACTTTGCCCAAAGGGGTTTTAAAATGAAGGCATTATGAATGCAAGACTCCAGCCCCAAAACCTAACAACCTCCTTTCACACAGAGGGAGTGCCCCTGGTTGTCCCTTTACACACAATGGGCTCCCTTAGGGCGGGAGTTTTACACAGGCCTGAACAGTGTATGCCCAGCCTTTACATAAGGGGCCCCCTTTCAGTAGGCGGGGTGTTGTGGCATTCAACACCGTACCTTTCGCCGGAACAAACGCACCCCTACGGCCCAGCTACACACAGCAAAAAAAGAGTGCAAAAAAAAAACCACAATGACAGAAAAATGAAATTGTGGGGAAAATTTTGTTAGTTTTAAACAAATTGTGGGTAATTTGGTTTTTCTTTTGGTCCAAAACATTTTAAGTTTGTGAGCCCCTACACGGCCCCCCAAAGGATCAAAGTCCTATCCACTAAATTTTTAATCTTAGTGAGCAAAGGACAAAATAAAAAATTTAAATAACTAAACCAGAATCTGTGTGGTAAAAAAAATTTTAAATTTTCTATTTTGTCCTTTGCTAAACTTGAGATAAAAATTTTAGTGGATAGGACTTGTGACCCGGGGGGGACCCCGTTTTTAGGGGGGCTCACAAGCTTACGTGTTTTGGCCCAAAAAGACAAACCAATCCCCCAATTTGTTATAGTTTTTACGAGAAACAGAACAAAAGTACTTTAACAACGCATACAGCGCCTTGAGAAAGTATTCACCCTTTGGCATTTTTATGTTTTGCCATTTTTTTGAGGTTTGCATCAGTTTACATGAAAAACTTTTCCTAAAATTTGTGAACATTTTTTTTCCCCTTTCAAATTGTGAGGCAAAAAATTTAAAAAGGCCCTTAACAACAAAAAGAATATAGTTTGCATAACTTTTTAAGGTTTTAGGGGAAATTTAAAGAGGTTTTAAAACCTCGAAGTGGAAAACCCTTTTCCATGTTTTTTTTTTTTTTGGGGTTTCCCCCCTTTTTCCTTTTTCCCTGCTGCCCAAAAAATATCCCCACAGTATAATGCTGCTACCCCCATGTTTCACTGGGGGGGATGTGTTCTTGTGGTGACGGGGCTGTGTTGATTTGTTCCCAAGACATTCATTTCTCTTTGTGGCCAAAAAGTTCAAGTTTGGTTGCACCCAAAACCACGAACTTTTTCCACACATTTGGGGAGTCTTCCACATGACTTTTGGGCAAAATTAAAAAAAAACCTTCCCAATTTTTTGCATTAAAAAACGGGATTTCATGGTCTTGGGGGTCATCAAAAGAATGGGTTTTTTTTTTAACTAAACCCTTTTTTCTTCTCAACAATTTGGTCCCCAAATTTTTTTGGAGATCCCCTTTGGGCCCTTCATGGTTTTTTTTTGGAAAATGGTGCCTTTTGTTTAATGATGTTCCCAAGCCTCAGTGGTCTTACAGAAAAGGTGTGTACATACTGACAGCCCCATGAAAAACACTTAGTTTGTACACAGGTGGACTTCTTTTCAAAAAGCATTTTGACATATAAGTAATTGCTTGCAACAAAAATTGTTTAAGGACTACATAAAAAAAGGGGGGTAAAATTCAAATGCACATGAAAAATTTTTTTATTTTTTTAATTACTTTTTTTTCCTATATATTTCTTACTTCTTTTCCCCCAAAACTTGGAATATTTAGTGCTAATGCATTGCAAAAAATCAGATTACAAAAATATTTAAACAAGGTTGAAAGGTAAAAATTATAGGTAAAAACCAAGGGAGTGAATATTTTTGCAAAGAAATTTTAATTTGGCTATTTTCAGATGTTTAAATTTATGATCATATTTTACGCCACAATCCGGGCCCCTCACATTGTAGTTCTTTTTGACATTTTTTATGTTTATTCTATTTTAATTTTACACTTTGAGATAACATTGTTTAAACTTTTTCAATAGTTTGTAAAAAATTCTTTAAAAATGACAAACAAAAAAAAACTGAAAAAAAAGCAAAGGGACTTAATTCCACAATATTCCAAAAATGGGCTAGAAAAAAATTGTTGGCACCCCCAGCTTTTAATTAATGGTTGCTCAACCTTTGGAAAAAAAAAAGTGCGTTGATCTCTTCCTATAACCATAAAAAAGGGTTCTTATACATTCAGCTGGAAATTTTTAAACCACTTCTTTTGCAAATCCTGATTCCTCCTCTGTCCAAAAAAAAATCTTTCTGGTTTATCAAAACCCCTTTCTGGAGATCCTGCTGGTAATTTGAGGAACCTTGAAAATTTCGAGGCATAGACAGGTTCCCCAAAAACTGGATGTGGTGGGGATCGACAGCGTACAGTGTGGTGTCCCCAAAACTTTTTTTTATACTTTTGTACTGGATGCACAATCATCCCCGTGGATTGGGAAATTTTAAAAAACGACCTGTGCTATTTTTTTTTAAAAGGGAAACCCGTCAGGTCGTGCTACCCCCTTTTAACCTATCTCCCACCTGTCCCCTGCACCTTCCATAATATAATTTATCCTATTAAAAACTGTAGCTCCAGGGCCCTCTGTGATGGTTTTCATTGGAAAAAAACCCCTCAAACGAAATAAGAGAGAAGTGTAGGGAATTGTTTAATACAGATAATTACTAAAAATGGTTAGGAGTAAGGAGAGATAGAAAATAAATTTAAGGTATCAGACCACCCCCTTAAAACCCCCTTTGTGACTGAGCCAAATTTTTCCCCCTTAATGACCAGAAACCCTTTTTTTTAATTCTTACCATTGTCCCTTTTTGAGGTTTTATATCTTGGAAAAACCCTTTATTGGATCGAGCGATTCTGAGATTGTTTTTTCGTGAAATATTTGGGGTTATGTTAGTGGTAAATTTAGGTTAATAATTTTTTCGTTTTTTTTGTGAAAAAATAAAAAAATTTGGCCCAAAATTTTTAAAATTTAGCAATTTTCAAATTTTGAATTTTTATTCTGGGAAACCAGAGAGTTATATGACACAAAATAGTTAATAAATAACATTTCCCACATGTCTACTTTAATTAGCAAATTTTGGAAAAAAAAAAAAAAAAAAATTTTGTTAGGAAGTTATAAGGGTTCAAAGTTATCAGCAATTTTTATTTTTCCAGCAAAATTTACAAAACCATTTTTTTTGTGACCACATCACTTTTTGAAGTCACTTTGAGGGGTTTTTCATGACAGAAAACCCCCCAAAAGTGACACCATTCCAAAAACTGCCCCCCTCAAGCTATCAAAACTACATTCAAAAAGTTTATTAACCCTTCAGGTGCTTCAAGCAGCAAAGCAAAGGGAAAAAAAAAATGGACTTTTTAAATTTTTTCCCAACAAAAATGTCCTTTAGCCTAAATTTTTTTCATTTTCACAGGGGCAAAGGAAAAAATGGATCCAAAAATTTGTTGGGAAATTTCTCCTGAGTAAACGATACATCATATGTGGTCATAAACCACTTTTTGGGGCGCACGGCAGGGCTCAAAAGGGAGGGAGCGCATTTAAAAACTTTGGAGCAATTTCCCTTAAAAAAAGTAAAGGCGCTCCTTCCCTTCTGACCCCTGCCGTGCGCCCAAACAGTGGTTTATGACTGATAGAGGTATCGGTGTATCAGGGAAATTGCCCCAACAAATTTTTAGGATGAAATTTTTTCCTGTTGCTCTGTGAAAATGAAAAAATTGAGGACAAAAAAAAATTTTTGTGGAATAAAAAAGTATTTTTTAAATTTTACGGATAAATTTTGTAAAGCCCAGAAGGTTAAAAGTGCTCACTATGCATCTGATGGTTCCTTGGGGGGTCATTTTCCCAAAAAAAGGGGGGTCATTGGGGGGAGCTCCAAATTTTGGGGCAACAGGGGCCCCAAAAACGCGACATGGTGTCCGCTAACAATTTGAATGGAAAATTGCTAATTTGTTAGCGGCCCCAAAGCACGTATGGAGAGCCCCTGTGTGCCTAAAACATTGGAGTTCCCACAAGTGCCCCCATTTTGGGGGACTAACCCCCAAGGAACTTATCTAGGGGGTTTGGTGAGCACTTTGAACCCCAAAGGGTTTGCTTCACAAATGAATCCGAAAAAAGAAAAAAAAGAACATTTTTGTGGAAAATTTAGAAAGTACTTTTTAAATTTTAGGGACCAATTTGTAAAGCACCAGAAGGTTCAACGTGCTCCTTGCATCTAGATACGTTCCTTGGGGGGTTGTTTCCAAAATGGGGTCACTTGTGGGGGAGCTCCAATGTTTAGGCACAGGGGGGCTCTCCAAACGCGACATGGTGTCCGTAACAATTTGAATGGAAAAAATTAGCTAAAAATTGTTAGCGGACACCAAGTACGTTTTGGGAGAGCCCCTGCGTCCCCAAAAACATTGGAGCCCCCCCCACAAGTGCCCCCATTTTGGAAACTGGAAAACCCCCAAAGGAACTTATCTAGATGGGTGGTGAGCACTTTGAACCCCAAGGTGTTTCCCAAAAAATGAATCCGTAAAAATGAAAAAAAGGAAACTTTTTTGTGGAATAAAAAAGTACTTTTTAAAATTTTTTACAGATAAATTTGTAAAGCACCAGAGGGATCAACGTGCTCACTATGCATCTAGATAGTTCCTTGGGGGGTTCTAATTTCCAAAATGGGGTACTTGTGGGGGGCCCCAATGGTTGGACACAGGGGCTCCCCATAAGCGACTTGGTGCCCACAACAATTTAAAGGGAAAAATTTAGCCCCCAATTGTTAGCGGACACCAAGTCACGAATGGAGAGCCCCTGCGTCCCCTAAAATTGGGCTTCCCCACAAGTGCCCCCCATTTTGGAAACAAGACCCCCCAAGGAACATATCAAAGATGCACAGTGAGCACTTTCAACCCCTGGTCTTCACAAATTAGTCCGTAAAAAGGAAAAAAAAAATTTTTGTGAAAAAAAAAAGTATTTTTTTTATTTTTACGGGATCAATTTTTGTAAAGCACCTGGGGTTTCAAAGCTCCTTGCATCTGAATAATTTCCCTTGGGGGGTCTAGTTTCCAAAGGGGGTCACTTGTCGGGGCTAAATGTTTAGGCACACAGGGGCTTCCTAATGACATGGTATGGCTTACAATTCCAATTTTTAGTTGACCCATTCACGTATGAAGAGATCTAGTGCCTAAACATTGGGGCTCCCCACAAGTGACCCCATTTTGTAAACTGGGCCCCCCAAGGAAACTTATCTGTGCATAAGTGAGCATTTTGAACCCCAGGTGTTCAAAATGATCCGTAAAAATGAAAAAGTACTTTTTTCCACAAAATCTTCTTTTTTTCCTTTTTACGGACTAATTTGTGAAGAAACCCTGGGGGTTTGGAAAGTGCTCATTATGCATCAGAATTTTCCCTTGGTGGGTCTAGTTTCCAAAATGGGGTCATTTGTGGGGGGCCCCCCAATTTGTTTAGGAAACACAGGGGCTCTCCCATATGGGGGCATGGTGTCTGCTAACAATTTGTAGGGAAAAAATTAGCCCCAATAGTTAGCGGACCCCATGTCGCATATGGGGGGGCCCCTTGTCCCTTTAAACATTGGAGCCCCGCACAAGTCCCCCATTTGGAAACTAGACGCCTCAAGGATTATATCTAGGGTTTTAGTGAGCTTTTAGAACTTAAGCTACTTCACAAAATTTGATAAAATTCTATGAACATTTTCTTTTTTTACACAATTTTCACTTTTAGAGCATGTGCCAAGTGGAGACACCGGTGTCCTGGTTTTCTCCTCTCCTGTTTTTTTTTAGTATTTCTTTATTAATTTAAAAAAAAAAAAACACGTGGGGCTTCGCCATATTTTTTGGGCCCGCCAGGTACAGCATGCAGCACGGGCTGCCACCAACCCCTTTCCTATTTTTCCTGGCTGGAAACCAAAAATATAGGGAAGCCCTATGTTTTTTTAATTTTTCTTGAAATAATTAAAAAAAAAAATGGCGTGGGCTTCGCCCTTTTTGGGCCGCCAGGACAACTAGGGGAGCGGGGGGGTGGAATCCCCAGCGTGGGAGGCCCCAAGTTTTTTGGGCCCCCCCCCTGCGAATTGCAGTCCCGCAGCCCGCCCCAGAAAAAGGCGCATTCATAGAAGCCCATTTTTGGCGCTGTATCCAGCTTTCCCCGCTGCCGTTGTAGCGGTGGCAGACTGGGTAATAAGGGGTTAATCCCAAAGCTTTTTTTTTGAAGCGGGTACTAAGCCCGAGATTCTTATGTCGGCCCCAAAAAATTAGACCGGGCCTTTAAGAATCCCTAGTAAATTGTAAAGAAGACAAAAAGACAGAAAAAAAATATTTTTATTAGAAAAAAACACAAAAAGACACTATTTAGCCCCCCATGTTTATTATTTTTTTGGCATCCGACGTTAGTCCAGTGGGAAAGGTTTGACGTGTCCGCAGGAAGGGTCCGACGTAGCCCAGTGGGAGGTCCCTCGTGATTTTAGTCTTTTACAGCATATGGGGGCTTTCCCCCATATGTATAAAATCTGGCATTCTTCCAGGAGAATGACGGTCATAAACCTCGTAGGAGGGATATCAGGTGGATCCTTGGTTTTCAAAAAACGTCAAATTTAATCCCTCATGGGATCAAAAATTGCCCTTTGTGAACCAAGGATCCTGACCTGACATGACTCACTGAGATCATGAGCTATCGGTCTATGCAGAGACTGCTCTGTCTCCCCCAACAGACTGAAGTTCAGACCTCGGAGGTCAGGGGAGGTCAGGATCTTTGGTTCAATAGGGGTAAATTGTGGTCCCATATGGGATCACAATTGACCCTTTTTTAAATAAGGATTCTGACCTGACATGACCTACTGCGATCTGAGCTGTAGTCTAATCACAGACAGTGCAGTCTCTGCATAGTGACAGTCATGATCGCAGTGAGGTCATGTCAGGTCAGGATCCTTTGTTCACAAAGGGTCAAAATTGTGATCCCATATGAAATCACAATTGCCCCCTTTGTGAACAAAGGATCCTGACCTGACATGACCTCACTGGATCATGAGCTTCAGTCTATGCAGAGACTGCACTGTTGTATTGATGACAGCTCATGATCACAGTGAGGTCTGTCAGGTCGGATCCTTTGTTCAAAAAAGGGTTTCAATTGTGTCCCATCATGGGATCACAATTGACCCTTTGTGAACAAAGGTCCTGAACCTGACTGACCTCCTGGATTGAGCTGTCAGTCTATGCAGAGATGCACTGTCTGTGATTGACTGAAGCTCATGTTAATGAGGTCTGTTAGGTCAGGATCCTTTGTTCACAAAGGGTCAATTGTGATCCCATCATGGGATCACAATTGCCCTTTGTGAACAAAGGATCCTGACCAGCCATGACCTCACTGAGGTATGAACTGTCTATTAGCAGACGGCATTATCTGCTCTGTCTGCGCATGAAGCCGGCAGCGCACAGGGGGGCCAGGAGAAGAAGGAGCCCCTCCAGGGAGATGAAGAAGGTGAGATCGGGGGAGACGGGGGGGAAGGGGGGCTCTTGAAACAGGGGGCGGGGGGCCCAGGGTGCATTAGATCTCTCCCCGATGTGACATGTGTGACATGTCACAAACGGGGGGAGGGATTGCAGGAGGGGGCAGCCGGCGGTTTCCTGAGCGTGGGCGTGTTTTTGAGAGGGGGAGGAGGAGGGGGGAGGACGAAGGAGCGAGCTGGGCAGGGAGGAACGGGGGGGGGAAAGGGGGGGGGGCGATGGGCATTGGGGACAGAATGAGGCTGATGGGCACGGAGGAGGCTGTCGGGCACCAGCACTGCATTTCCATCGAAAATTGGGCATGTATGACATGTCAGATCGCATGGAGATGCAGCAGCGGTGGGGGTTTTTGCGCCCGCCCCCGCCATTTTGAGACGATCGGGGGAGGGGGGGGGGGTGGGAGGAAAACTGGGAGTTGGTGAGAGCAGAGTGGCAAGGAGGGGGGGATAAAAGCAGAGAGGGGGGGGGGGGAAGGCCAAGGACAGGGGGTGGCAGGGAAAGGGAAAGCAGCAGGGGGGGACAGAGCGGTGAGGAGGGGGGATAAAGTGGAGAAGGGGGGGGAAAGGGCCCAAAGGGACAGAACGGCAGGGGGGGGGGGGGGGAAAGTGGCAGGGAGAACAGAGTGGCAGGGAGGACGGAGCGGCGGGGAGGACAGAGTGGCAGGGAGGACGGAGGGGCGGGGATGACAGGGGGGCAAGGGGGGGGGATGGAGTGGAGTGTGTTTGAACTGCTGGGGGCGGGAGACTGGGCGGGAGGGGTGCATGTGCAGCGCAACGCTAATGGCCGCTATCTACTATATTAATCATTAATTCTGAAATCCTGGTAAATGATTGGTGCGGGGGCCAATCAGCAATGGGGGAAATTTCCGTTACAGACAGACAGACGAATTAGAGGGATTATATAGTAGATGATGACAAATGAGACAATTGAAAAAAGGGGAAAATTGAATAATAAAAAAATAGTTTTAAATAAAATTTATTGGGGAATTCAGCAGAAATTGTTGCCAGACAATTGCTGAAATTGTTTAAGGGCCGGTAGGGGTTTTTAAAAATATTTACATCTCTCTAAAGACCCCCGATCACATTAGATAAGTATATCTCTGGACTTTTTTCCTATATATAGGGGGTACTTATTTTTGTCGAGCACTCCTATGTTCTCTAAAAGTTAGCTGCTGCCCAAAGAACAAAAGGATCAGCTGCTGCAATTCAGCAGTCTACATTTTTCTCTTCCCACCCCATCATATGTAATGGTAGATTTGGGGGTGGAACCCATAAACATTATTCTGTTTGGCCGACCCCATCAAAAATTGGTTTAGTTTATCTTTAGTCTAAAGGATTTTGGGGGTTTTTTCCGTCTGCTTTTTGGGAAAAATCTTAAAGAATAAATCTTGGGGAAAAAGCAGAACGATCGGGTAAACGATCAAGTTCAGGTGGGAATTTTTCCCGTGATTTTTTTATTCGTGTAAAATCTAACACCTTGAGCTAGGGATTAAATGATTCCCAGAAAATAAATGCCTCCCTAAAATTTTCCCCATTCCAAAAAAGTACGGGAGAAAAGGGTTTATTGTGACTTCGTGGGGGGCTGTGCACTACACCCTAAAAAAATTTTAAAAGGGTTAGCCCGGGAGTTTTTACCCAATTTATTTCCTATCTTCCTATCTAATATAGCCCTATAATTTAAGCTATTTTCAAATTTTCTATAATATTGCTTCTAATATTCTTCATTTATTAATTCCCTACAATTCCTTCTCTACATTTAACTGCTTTTTTTTGTTTTTTTCCTATTTCCTTTTTGGGGGGGATTTTCCCCCTTTGTGAGTGCCCAAGTGAATGCTGGTATCCTCATATGGCGTCAGACGGGCCCCGGCCCACTTCCTCACCCCCTTCCTAAAAAACACAGAATAACTGTGTCTCCCACCTCCACCCCCCTTTCCCAGAATGATTCTCACCCCCACCCCTTTCCCCCTCTCCACAGTGTGCGTTTTTTTTCCCCCTTTATTTAGATAGGAAGATAAAAAAATTAAGTTACTGGTCTCGGACTGACCCTTTAAAGTTTATCCTCCCTTGTCAGTGATGGCCGGTTCTGAGCCATCAAGGTCATGGTTCCCAGTACTGCATAGTTGGGCAAATAACTGGCAGATTGTATGGCAAATTCACTTCCTTTCCAGTTTTTACTGTATAAGTTGAACCCTTTCAATACATTTCCATATTGAAAATTCAAAAAACTCTCCATATTTTACCTAGAATAAAAGTTTTGGAAAATTTTTGGCCCAAGGATCAGTTAATTGAAATTTTAAAACGATCTGCTAAATTTTTTCTAAATAATCCTAAACTGGAAAGGTTTTCTTTGGGGCCCTGCACACTGCGCTAATATACTGAAACCCAAAAACCCCAAAAGGGGAAAAGGGTAATGGTACCTTTAATATCAAACATGTTTTCTGAGCACTTCCACGCTCCAAAACGGAGTCCTTGAAGGAGCGCGGAAGGGCTCGAAACTATTGAGATTAAACGCCCCCATTATTCCCTTTTAAACCCCTTGCAGTTTTGGGGTTTGGGTTTTTTATCTGCAAACCCTGCCCCGGGCCCCGTTTAGGATTTTTCCCACGCCACAGTACATGCGTGGGGTGTTTGGGGTTTGTGGCAGCTGCTATACGTATTTACACCCGGGTTTTGGGGCTCACAACCTTACAAGGTGCCCCCGTAACATCAGCAAATTTCTTGCTTTTATTGTAAAAGGATAAGGCACATTGCGTTTGTGTTCCCCCCCTTTCTCCCCTTATTAGTTCCAATTTTTTACTAAATGCCTTACGAAAACAAAGAAGTTGAGGGAAATTTCTATTTCATGGGCAAGAGTTGTTTAAATAAAAAACTTGAGGAAAAAAAGAATACCCAAGGGAAAACAGCAAAGGATTTATGCTAACCCAAAAATGAGCCAAATTTTTAGACTGTTTATACTGATAAAGGGGCCAGGGCTATAGAATCCTGGATCATTTTGCTAAAAGTGGGAAATTGGGGTAGATAAAATGGATAAAAAAAGTAAAAAATATTTTTTATAAAAAAAATAAAGAACATTGAATACTGCTATATACCATATCCGTTTTATATGGCCGTAGTTGTCACTATTTATGCAAAAAATCTTTCAAATTGACAAAGTGAGAGTGATAGCACTTTTCCCCCAGAAACCAATTACTGGGAAATAGGTTTTTGTTTGATGTTTTTGCATAATTCATGTTTTTAAAAAATAAATACCAAGGATTAAAAGAGTAACCAGTATGTGAATTGACATGATGTTTCACACAAAAAAAAAAGATGATTGCAGTTGGGCTAAAATCAATAAACTCCAAACATTGAGAAATTTGGGGAAACTTCTACCCCACACATCTTTTTCCCCTTTTAGGAAATCAAATTCCGTTAAAACTATTTGGGTTAATAACTGTAACTATCCTAAGGGATAAATCATGTGTACTTTATTTTCCTACAGAAATCAATGTATACAAATTAAGGGGGGACAAAACCTCTGCAAAATTGATTTGTATAAACGAATGAAACACTAATATATTTTGAACAGGAAGAACCCTGAAAAAGTATATAAAAAATTTTTTTCAATTGCATATGGTATGTTTGTTATTAAGACCCTAAATTTTGCATTACTTCCCCTCCCTGGATATTATAAAAAATTCTGCGAAACATAAATAGTTAAAATGAAAAATTATATAAAAAAATAAAAAAATTTTAAAAAAAATTTGTACCCAAAAATTTTTTTTGGTTGAATAATGAAACCCAAAAAAAAGAAAAAATTTTCGGAATATGTTTTGCATCAAGGGTTAAGCTTTTTATAACAGTATATATACTGTATATATATGGCTTAATTGCTTAATTAAAATATAGTTTTTTTTGATACCAGTAAAGAATATATGATAGGAATTTACTAACAAGGGGTTGTATATCTGCTTTCTCTAAAATATCAAATTTTTTCCATTTTTTAATTTCCCAACTTTTTATTTCATCCATTGCTGTCAAGGTCAAATATAATACTTTGTCCCTTTTTACCCTTAAAGGGTGCATACCCCAAAAACCAGGGTTTTGGCATTTGTTTTTGGAAAACCCCAGCATTTTTGCCACTGCGCCCCAAAAATGCTGGTTATAAAGTACCGGGCAAAAACTGGATGGCTTTTCCCGGAAAAAATCCCATCCCCACTTTTCTTCTCCCGCCCACACCCTTTTTTTTCACCCTGCGTAGAGCTTCCCACGCTCTCGCAGCTCCAAAACCCAATGTTAATTTCATGCTGCAGAGTCGGGAGCGATCTTGTGTGGATAAATTTGCAGGGAGAAGTTTGTCCTTAACCACCACAGATCATGAGCACAGGGCGGCTCCCGGTCCCCCTTCGTTCACTTTAAGGTTCCCCCCAGGTCCAAAGGGCCCCACAGCGCCCAAATGCAGGGGCCCTTGAATTGCGAGCACAAAACCCTTAAGAACTCCAGAATCTTTTTAAATGCCCTTATATGTGCCCCAGTCAGAAGGGGCCCCCGTGTCCCTAGAACAATATATGGCCCTTTTCCAGTCTAACATTCATCCCCAAAGGAAAATTCCAACTCCCTTTAAAGAAGTAAATATGGGCCCTTTTACTTTTGGGCCCCAGTGACCAATAGTATGCCCATCCCTTGATGTAGATTAAGGTTGGGTTTTAAGGTTTATTTATTTTTTGATTTTTGGTGGGTAGCAGCAGCAAGTGATTTAGAAAGTGTTTTTAAATTGGCTTTTTACTGTCACCTCACCTTCTGAATTGCTGTCAGTGACCACGGAGGTAAGTTGCACCCTTTAAACAGTCCCCCAAAAAACCCCTTCATGATTTCCATTATGAATAACCAGATTATTCACTGTTTTGGTAAAAAATTTACTTTCCCCACATGAAAAAAACAATTTACGAGTTGTTTGCAGTAGATTTTTTGACAACATACAGACTCACATTCATGATCTGCATGTTTTTGAGTTTTTTGTATTTGAAAAATTAAAAGGCAGAGTGTTCAAAATAATAGCAGTGTGGAGTTCAATTAGTGAGGTCAATCATTCTTTTAAAAAACGGGTTTGTGAATCTGGTGGCCTTTTTAAAAGTCAGAAAAATGTTGTACATGCATTTCTCCTTGAAAGCCTGAGAAATACGGGTCGTTCAAGACATTGTTCAGAATAAAGGCTTTACTATGATTAAAAAGTAAATTAAAAGGGGGTAAAACATGTATAGAAGGGAAAGACAATGAATGGTGTTCATCTAAAATGATCCCAATGCTTTAAAATAGAAAGCAAAACCAGAGAGACGTGGAAGAAAAATGAAGCCCACCGTTCGAATGGATCGAAGAATAGCCAGAATGGCAAAAAGCTCAGCCTTTTTATCAGCCCCCGGATGATCAGACAGTTTTCAAGGTTTCCTGTGAGAAATCTGAAACTTACAAAAACTTTTGTGTGCTGCTAAAATAAACAGCAAAATGTCCCTGTAAAGTCCAACTTAAAAAAAAAAAAATAAGTGGATAAAATTTGCCAAAGAACTGAACCCCACCCGAGAAATTATGAAATAAATTTTTGGACGGGTGGGAAAATAAAATTAAATTTTTTTTTTGGTCCAAGAGCCCCCAGACAGTTCATTAGTTGACACCCAAACTCTGAATCCCAAACCACAGTTTTCACTCGAAGACAGTGAAGAATGGTGGTGCAAGCTTTAGGATAGGGCATGTTTCTCTTAAATATGATGCCGGCCCCATTTAAATGCATACCAGGGACATGGGGCCAAATTTGCAAATATCAAAATACTTGAAGAGATCATGTTGCCTTACGCTTAAGAGGAAATGCCCTTGAATAGGTGTTTCAAAAAGAAAATGATCCAAACACACTTTGGGAAAGGAGAAAAATCTTGGATACAGCCAACAAAATTACGGTTTTTTGGACTGGCCAGTCCCAAACCCAGGGGCCTTAATCCAAATAGAACACTTGTGAGTGACATCAAAAATGCTGTTTCCCAAGTCAAAACTAAAAAAATGCAAATACATTGTGGGAGTAGTCAAAACATTCTGGGTTTAATAATTTGTTGGTTTGGTGCCAGAAATTGATTGACTCTATACAACATAGTTGTAAAGCAGTTCTAAAAATCTGTGGTTATAACAAATAAATATTTTGGTTTTTTTTTTGGGGGGATTCACAGGGAAATTTAAGGAATGCTAAATCCTAAAAAAAAGGGACATTTAGTGTTTTTAAAAAAAAAATTTAAACACTTTCTTTTTTTTTTTTTTTGAACGGCCCAAAGTTTTAATTTTTTTTTTTGGGAAAGTACCGTTTTATACTCGTGTAATTAAAACCGAACCCCTGTATAAGCCGAACCCCCCCCACTTTTTTCCCAAAAAAACTGGAAAAACCTATTGACTCGTGTAAAAAGCCGAGGGTGGAAACCCCCCCCCAGGTATACAGCCCCCAGCAGTGTGGTATAAGGCCCCCCCCCAGTGGTAGTATACGCAAACCCCCCGTGGTAGTATACCCGCAGCCCCAGTGGTAGTATATAGCATCCCCAGCACCCCAGTGGTAGTAATTTTAGCATCCAAAGCTGCCCCAGTGGTAGTTTTTTAGCAGCCCCCCGCAGCCCCAAATGGTAGTATATAGCAGCCCCAGCAGCCCCCGTGGTAGTATAAAAGGGGGCCCCCGCAGCCCCCCGTGGGGAGTTTTACAGGAGCCCCAGCAGCCCCAGTGGTTTGTATATAGCCCGCCCCAGCGGGTTTGTATACAAACGGCCCCAGTAATCCAGGGCCCCCCCGCCTTGCTCCGGGCCTGTTAAAAATAAAATATACTTATTATGTCCCGCTGCCGTCCGTGCCCGCATCTGCTGGGCACCGCGATCCCCCCCTTCATGCGTCTTCTTCCGATTCCTCTGTTCGGCGCCGGCAATGACCCTTTATAAGTATATTTTACTTTACAGGTGACCGGAGCAAGGGTGGGGGGGCCCCGGATTACTGGGTGCTGGGGCTGCCGGGGCTGCCTATTGACTCGCGTATAAGCCAAGGGGGGTACTTTTTAGCCCAATTTTTGGGCTGAAAAACTCGGCTTATACGCAAAATATACACGGGGAGCTACAAATTATATACAATATTTCATGTTTTGATTTACAAAACTTTTGGGGCAAGGCTCCCCCAAAGCATGTTTAAAAAAAAACTATTATAAAAATTT
>JARQOC010000002.1:550161022-550189196 GCA_033576535.1 Allobates femoralis | reverse complement strand
ATTTGGAACAATGTTAAAATCTCCAAAAAGGATTAAGTTGCCTTGTTTATTTTGAGTAATAATATGCATTATTTTGTTCAAGAACGATATTTGGCCTTGGTTGGGTACATAAACATTTGCTAAAGTGAAAATTTGGTGATTAAGTTTGCAGATTAAAATAATATACCTCCCAGCTGGGTCTTTATAACTTGAAATAAGTTCAAACAAAACCGAATTTTTGATTAACAGGGCAACACCCCACTTTTTTTAGA
The DNA here is from genome assembly GCA_033576535.1 of Allobates femoralis. Classification (NCBI taxonomy): domain Eukaryota; kingdom Metazoa; phylum Chordata; class Amphibia; order Anura; family Aromobatidae; genus Allobates; species Allobates femoralis. The sequence continues at coordinate 550,188,945 of JARQOC010000002.1, read as the reverse complement.
GTTATTAGCAAGGATTATATTCTGGAAATCTCTATTGGTAATTCGAGGAGATTTAACAGAAGAAATTTTTGTCTCCTGGAGAGCTACAATATCAACCTTATGGTTCTTGATTATCTTCCAGGCAAAGTAGCGATGTTGTGGAGTGTTAAGACCATTGACGTTATGAGTGAGAAATCTAAGGGACGTGACTAATTTGGACAAGAAATGATAAAGGCTCAATATTTGGTGAAATATGACAATCTAATACATCTTCACATGTCATCTCTCAAAGTTAACTGTAGAGTGTTCAGAAAAACAGTATAGATCAAAATAAGTCTATAACCTTATATACAGGCAGGAAATTAAAAAAAAAAAGAAACACAAACTTAACTAAACAGTAGAAGTAGACCTCAGTGCAGGTACAAATCCAATTAACGAAACAAAATTCAGAGTTCCAAACAAGGAGGGACTAAACAGTACGATGGCAACCTCCTAGATGGGACTAAAGTTACAGCCTAATGCCTCAGCCAAGTAAGTGTACAGACTTAAAACGTCAGGTGATGTTAATACCTAGTTCCCTGAAGAGTTTTCCCCCATCTGCAGTGTCAGAAATACTGTAATTATTCCCTTGGTGGTAAAACAGGACCTTTGTAGGATTGAAACTCCATTTGTAAGGGATGTGATTATTACGCAAAACATACGTGACCTTGATTAGGTTTTTACGTTGGGACATTGTCTACCTCGACAAATCAGCAAAGACCTTGATGGACTCATACGGTTTGGGGAGGGACTTCTTATGCCTAAGATATTCCATCAGCTTTTCTTTGATTTCATAAAAGTGGAACTTAGTAATCACATCCCTTGGGACATCAGGCTTTAGATGCTTGGGTTTGGGCAGGCGATGTGTCCTATCTAATAGGACCTCTAAGTCAGAAAGAGCTGGGATCGCAGTTTTAACCAGTTTCTGGATATATGGGGCAAGCTGGTCAGACTTGACAGTCTCTGGTATGGCTCTAAATTTTTAATTCTGTCGTCTACCCTTGTCCTCCAGGTCGGTGAGCTTGTTTTTAACTATTCTAAATTCCTCTTTGAAGAGGCGATGCTCTTTTTCTAGTTTGCTATTTTTTTTGTCTAAGTCAAAGATCTCTGACTCATTCTTTTCAGTTTTATGAGTAAGTGAGTCAATTTGCTTTTGTAGTTTATCATATCTAGAGTCAAAGTCGATACGTCGTGACTGTCTGAAAGCAGAAAATATCACCTTAAACAAAGATTGGTCAATTGGCTTAGTCCAATCTAAATTTTGCAATGGGTCGGCAGTATCTGAGTAAGTGGGGCTGTCTGTCCTCATCCATTGTTTAGGGGGACTAGTTATAGGTGACAAGTCGTCATCAGAGTCAGTGTTTTCCTGCACTGTCGGTTTCTGAGCAGCCTGTGATCTGGAGGCTGACTCTTTTCTTTTGTCCCGTTTATGTTGCTGGGAGTCAAACTCAGAAGACACTGAGTCATCAAATATTGTACTCCGATTTTTAGATCATGACTCGTTGTCAGGATGCTTAGTGGGGGATCTGGATCTATCCCTATGTACAGTTGTTGACTGAGCAGAGTCTTTGTAAGAAGGTTTGTTTTTTTCGGCTCTAAGTCTGTGGGATGCCATGGACACTGGTGAATCTGCTCAAATATTAGAATATTTAATAATACACACCACTGATCGGTCACAAAAGGGTACAGCCAACCAATTAAATAAATGGAAGTAACAGTTGAAAATAGAAATTTTTGCTAGATATCATCCAATAACTTAATAGATATAAATGAAAATAAGTATTACCTCTAGTTTCCTGTGCAGGTATTAGGTAGAATTGACACCAAACGTCCTAATAAAACAAGCAGTATTAGAAATCTTTGCAAGTGGAGACAAACAGATATATACAATTGTATGAGCAAAGTACAATTAGAATGCAAACTCCTAAGTACATTCCAACCTTCTCTTCACACACAAGGAATATTATATGCTAAACAATGGCAGGTTATTTAACAATATAAGCATTAGGTATTTAATGAAGAATAGTTGTATGAATTAGCTCAAAGAAGAGGAAAGGGTTAAATAAAGAGAAAGATGAAGAGAAGACAGATACAATACAGAACCTAATAAAAGGCATCAATGAGAGGCCGATCCAGATTGCAGCAGTCCAGGGGTTGAAAGTTCAAACTCTTCTTCCAGATGTTGCAGGGTAGAAATTTCAACAACTGTATGAGATGTACAAATCTTTAATGTCCAGCTCAGGTTGTATCTAATAATTTGGGAAGAGAAGAGTAGGAGACCCTCCAAAAAGTGTAATAGTCAATATATCCAGAAATAGTGGAGGACTGGACACCAGATAGTTATCAAACAATCAAATGGACTAAAAGGGGTTGGAGCATTCAAATTAAGTATAAAACCAGAGAGTTTTGTAGAATGAGCAGGTTATAATGGCACAGTAGAATTATGCTGTAAATGAAGATATACGGTGATGGTGATGATTCATAGCAGGCTATCACATCCAATGCCAAATCTAGTATATCCAAGACACAGTTTTGGGTGTTGTATTGTTAGCAGGGAACACCAATATAACAATGCAATTTAAATAGTAAAAAGAACATTCCCCACTGTTGAACTCAACAAATGTTCTAAGGAATGTTGCAGGCAGAGTTGGTCCAAAGGAGTCCAGGAGCAGACTTTACCATCCAGCAACAGGTGGTCTGATAAACACAGCTGCCAAAGGGTTAATAAGAGTGCTGAAAATCACTGCAAAACCACATCCATCACCCAGACAACAAGCACTGTCCATCAGAGTGAAGCTTGTGCTGTTGTCTCAAATTACAGGCACAGCTGCTAGAAGAGGTGTAAACTTGCCAATGAAGGATGAATGCTGACAGGCACCACTGTAGGAGAACTCCAGGTCTCCAATTTCAGACACTGTCTATCAGAATAGAATATGATTAAATACACTGTCATCAGGAAATCCAGTTCACTACACAAAGTGTCACATTCCACAGTAGCATTAATGGAAGAATTATCAGGAAGAATCGGTGGCTAAGATATTAAAAATGCAGCAGATGTTATAATGATGTAATGGCCACCAATCCTCACACAGTCGCCCCACCAGTAAAATAGAATAAGATAGCGTGTCCCCGAGGACCCCAGCTAAGGGACTCCTCTCAATCGCCAGATGCTGGTGGACAATACAGGAACAAGATATCCAGCGGTCCCTTCTCTACTGCGGGCGCAGGTCACAGCTGTGAGGCAAAAACAAGATGGCCGCCGCTGTCATTTTGTGCTTTGATATTTTCTGTCAGAATAGAGTATGATTAAATACACTTTCACTGGGATACCCAGCTCACTACACAAGGTGTCACACTCTACAGCAGTATGAATGGCAGAAATGTCAGGGAGAACCGCTGGTTAATATATTAAAGCTGCAGCAGATGTTGTAATGGTTTAATGGTCACCAGTCTTCACACAGCCACCCCACCAGTAAATTATATTAAGATAGCGTGTCCCTGAGGATCCTCAGCCGAGGAACTTCTCTCAATCACCAGATGTTAGTGGGCAATACTAGAACAAGGTATCCAGCGGTCCTTTCTCTATTACGGGTGTAGGTCACAACTGTGAGGTAAAAACAAGATGGCCGCCGCTGTCATTTTGTGCTTTTATCTCCCGGTCTCAGATAGTCACTTCAGATGGTGGAGGTTAAATAATATGACACCGGTATCTTCTAGACCTCAGGGTCCCCTCCAATATATCAGAGGAAACCCTGGAAACAATAACTAACCTCCTGTGTAGTGATAAACAATCAGGGAATAGTCCAACAGCATATGCCAGTGTGTAGAACCGCAAATGGGATTCAGTGGGCTAAATCAATCCATGAGGTTGGATTTTAGGTATCCAAAGGGATCAGGGGAATAACCTAAACGATTTCCAGTCAGAGTGGAGGGATTTTAACCCCAGTAAAGGGCTAAATCCCGTAGTTTTATGGCTGGATGGCAAGAGCCTCAGCTACACACGTCCTCTTTCAATGAGCTCCAGGCCACGCCCCTCTGCATTTGGTTGAATCTGAGCAGAAAGTAAAGCCCTGTAGACATCAGAACTACCGTATACACTCGCGTATAAGCCGAGTTTTTCAGCCCAAAAATTGGGCTGAAAATGCCCCCCTCGGCTTATACGCGAGTTATATACAGCCCCAGTGGTAGTATACAACCGCCCGCCACCCCCATCAGTACACAGCCCCCCCATCAGTATCCAGGGGCCCCCCCCTTGCTCCGCAAAACCTGCAAAGTAAGATCATTATACTTATTACTGTCCTGTCGCCACCGTCCCCGCCACTGCCATCGCGCTCCCTGGCTTCATCCGTCTTCTTCCGGCTTCCTGTGGTCGGCGCAGGCAATGACGTCATTGCCTGCGCCGACCACAGGAAGCCGGAAGACGCTGGATGAAGACGGAGGTGCGCGATGGCAGCGGCGGGGACGGCGGCGACAGGACAGTGATAAGTATAATGATTTTACTTTGCAGGTTTTGCGGAGCAAGGGGGGGCCCTGGATACTGATGGAGGGGCCTGTATACTGATGGGGTGGCGGGCGGGTTGCTGTATACTACCACTGGGGCTGTATATACCTCTGGGGCTGCTGTATACTACCACTGGGGCTGTTGATACCTCTGGGGCTGCTGTATTCTACCACTGGGGCTGCTGTATTCTACCACTGGGGCTGCTGCATACTACCACTGGGGCTGCTGTATGCTACCACTGGGGCTGTATATACCTCTGGGGCTGCTGTATACTACCACTGGGGCTGCTGTATACTACCACTGGGACTGCTGTATACTACCACTGGGGCTGCTGTATACTACCACTGGGGCTGCTGCTGTATATACCACTGGGGAGGCTGCTGTAACACTGCTGGGGCCTGTATATACCACTGGGGAGGCTGCTGTATACCACACTGCTGGGGGCTGTATACTACCACTGGGGAGGCCTGTATACCACTGGGGAGGCCTGTATACCACACTGCTGGGGCTGTATACCTGTGCTGTGGTCCACCCTCGGCTTATACATGAGTCAATAGGTTTTCCCAGATTTTGGGGGCAAAAGTAGGGGGTCGGCTTATACACGGGTCGGCTTATACACGAGTATATACGGTAATCTGTCTTCAGTCACATCATCATCATCATCAATAAACATTTTTGACCCAGTACAATGGGAAGCCTTGCATGCCTTGCATCATGAGATTATCACACTGCCTCTACTGTTTTACAGAGGATATTGTGTGCTTTGGAGTAAGAAACTTTCCCCATGCCTTCTTTTTCCCATCACTCTGCTACAGGTTGATCTTAGTTTCATCTTCAAAAGAATGCTCTTCCACAGCTGGTACGGCCTTGGATGTACCTATAAATCATAGCAGGGAAGAAGCTTCCGCCCTAGGATGCATAGCGCATAGGTATATTTTTGCAATTTTGAGGACACAGCAGCTATATGATTGTCGCCAGGTCTCCAGCTGATGTCATAGCTGATGGTCGGCACTCATTGCAGGCAGTTTAACCACCTAAATATGCAATCTATAAGCGTTATCTGCATTTTCAGTGGTATGATAAAGTGTTGGCCCCCTTCCTGATTTCTTTTTTTTCATATAACACATGTAAACACAAAATACAATTTATAAATTAAGTTATTCATTATTAAGGGAAAAAGAAATCAAAACCGTCAGGGCCCTGTGTGAAAACGTGCATCCTAAATATCTGGTTGGGCCACTCTTAACAGCAACAACTGCAATCAAAGGTCATAAAGGGGTTAAGTACCTGAGACAATTTGACTCTGACATGGTGGAAGCCCTGCTGAGGGCCTGTCCATCAAAGAAAATAATCAGATATGTAGATTCCAATGGAAAAGTATACATGTTGGGTTTACGTAGCTCCCAAAAATATGGAAGCATATTTTCATCCTTAGGATATTGGAAGGAACATATACATATTTTCTCTGAAACTTTGTGATATGCCTATCAACCTCAAATGAATAACTTGGCTCTGGAAGCAGTATGAACCAGTAAATTCATAATAAGAAACATGACAGCAACATCTCTCACCTGTGATACCTAAGGGTGAAGGTATATAGAAAGCTGGGATTTCATAGTTTATCATATTTATCATTCTCAATGAGGATGCTGTACAGTAAAATGCTAATGCAAAGTGTGTAGCATAGTGGTCCTGATGCTGGGAGCCGGCGGCTTGTAATAAAATGAGTGAATGAAAGCTGACAATAGCGGCGATGGAGTTAACAGCTAAGTTAACCCCTGACATGCCGTCCTCAGTGGACAGCATGTCTCTAGAGGGGGTGGACACCCCCTAGAGACATGTTGCCCACATGCAATCTTATTATTTAACCCTTTGTTCATCCCTGCTGCCGCAGGGAGGAACAATGCCGTCGACTGCCGCAGGCATTCATATATGCTTCGCGGCAGCCGCATGGGCTCCCGTGGGAGCCCATTGTAACAAATCTGCTGCGGCAGGGATACCGCTCTAAAAACTGCAGCCTGCATGATTTTTCACACAGGCTGCAGATCTGGATGCAGTAACTTGATTGCATGTAGTGCAATCCGGTTGTTATAATGGGCTCCTATGTGCCGCGGTTCCTGATCCGGTTTTGAACATTTTTACTGCTCAAATCCGGATCAGGATCTGCATAGCCCTGCCGCAGATGTGGCCCTAGCCTTACATAATCCTTTTTACCACCCTCATCAAAACATCATGAATGCTTTGTAGTTACACACTTGGAAATCAACAATTAGCTGTTTTTTTGTGGCACATATAGTGGTTACATTGGATTAGTAAAATAATTGCAAAACATAACCCTTTTTTTATTTTATGTATATATAAAATTGTTGTTGTTTAAATTAACCCTGTTTTGACCAAATTGCAACATAAGCCCTTTTCACATCTAGGCCTGGTCTGCGTTTTGCTTCATTAGCGTTTCTATGCGTTTTTACTGCTAAAAACGCATCCAAATGCTTGTGTCTTTCCCCCTATTGATTTCAATGGAAATGCATGCAAAAACGCATGTGCATTTTCGAATCGCAAAAACGCATGTGTTTTTGCAAACGCAGTCCTAGATGCGACAGCCCACATTTTTGGCTGCGTTTGCAAAACCCACAAAGAATTAAGCACTAACAGCATATATTTTCATTGGGTGTATGTGTATTAAATTTGACTATAAAAACAGTCATCGAAAAAGGGCTTTTTCACATCTGCATTTTGGCTGCGTTTGCCTGCATTTGCATTTGTATGCATTTTTTTACCGCTAAAAACACATCCAAATGCATGCATTAACGCACCCATAGGCTGCAATGCAAAATGCATTGCAAGCACATGTAAAAACCCATGTCATTTTGCAAAAACGCAAAATGCATGCGTTTTTGCAAATGCAGCCAAAAAACATGGGCTGTTGCGTCTAGGGCTGCGTTTACAAAAACACATACTTTTTTGTTTTTGCAAAATGAAATGCATTTTTGCATGCGTTTGCAATGTGTTTTGCATTGCAGCCTATGGGTTCATTAACGCATGCATTTGGATGCGTTTTTACCAGTAAAAACACATACAAAAGCAAACACTGGCAAATTCAGCCCAGCCTTAGATGTGAACTGGGCCAAAGTGAAATGTGTGCAAAAGTAGTAATGGCCCATCTGGACCTTTATCAAAAAGGAAGAGACATAAAAAGATAGATAGGTTATGTCCCAAAAGCAAGCACATGCAAGTCAACGCTAAATTTTGGTGGCGTATATGGGTCTAACATTGGACTATTACAGCAAGTAAGACTGTGAAAATATTAATATTAATATTTTTAACAAAATGCACATTTTTTGAGGTAGACATTTGCATGAAAAATTTCTGAAATGTAAAGCTATTTCTTTTGTCTTAAATAAAAGCATACAAAAAAGTCTTGTCCATCTCACAATCAAGGAAAAAGCCTTTTGCCGAGCAAAAACGCATAGGAACCCCCCTTAAATGTGAACTTACTCATAGACTTTACAGGGATGCAGTTTCACTTGAAGAAGTGATTAAAAACTGCAAATAAAAATGCATAATAAATGCACCAAAAACTCTAGGTGTGCACATAACCTTAGGCTAGGGTCACACTTGTGTTGTGACCCTAGCCTAATGGATTGAGCATAAAACGTAGCACTTTTCCCTGCAGCACATAGCATTAACGCTATGCGCTGCCAGAGAACGCTCCCGTAAGCAGTTACCCGATGCTTACCTTGACAACCAAGCACACACAAAGCTGCTGGGAGTGTGCTTTACAACAGTGCACAGGAAACGCTGCAGACAACGTTTTCCTGTGCGCTCTGCTAAAGCGCAGTTCCTGGGGCTCCTGTGTGGCTGCATCCATGGTAAACATTGGGTTACTATGGAGCCACGTTTGCTCTCAGCCCCTGATGTTAACGCTGGCTGTTACTGCAGGCTTGCCTCTGCAGTAACGGCATCCGTCAAATGCAGTACTGGGGTCACACTTGCGGCCAAATTTTGGAGTCCTGATCCGGTTTTGAGCTGTCAAAAAGCTCAAAACCGGATCAGGAGCCGCTGCCCATAGGAGCCCATTATAATAACCGTATTGCACTACATGCAATCTGGTTACAGACTACAGTTTTGCAGCCTGCATGAAAAATCATTCAGGCTGCAGTTTTCGCAGCGATATACCAGCCTTTTTGTTATAATGGATTCCTATGGGAGTCCATGCGGCTGCCGTAAGGCATATGTGAATGCCTGCGGCAGCTGGCGGCTTTGTTCAGATAAGCAAAGGGTTAATTATTAATATTCAATGTGGGCAACATGTCTCTAGGGGGTGTCCACCCCCCTAGAGACATGCTGTCCACACAGGATGGCATGTCAGGGGTTAATTTAACTGTTAACCCCTCAGCCGCTATTGTCGGCTTTCATCTATTCTTTCTATTAAAACCCGCCAGCCCCTGCATCAGGACCAGTAACCTACGCAATTTGCGTAAGCTTTTTACAGAACAGCATCCTCAATGAGGAGCTGACTGTGATGCTTACGCAATTTGCGTAGGATACTGCTCCTGATGCAGGAGCCGATGGCTGTAAATAGAAATTACAGTTAAAAGCCGACAATACCGGCTAATGGGTTAACTATAAAATTAACCTCTGACATGCCGTCCACTAGGGGAGGTGGGCACCCCCTAGAGACATGTTGCCCACATGGATTCTTATTATTTAACCCTTTGTTCATCTCTGCTGCAGCAGGGATGAGCAAAGAGTTAAATGTTATTAATGGATGAGGGCAACATGTCTGTAGGGGGTGCCCACCCTCCCTACAGACATGCTGACCACATAGGTCGGCATAGGAAGGGTTAATCACATTTATTTTACAGGCGGCGGCTATTGCCAACTTTTAATTAAAGAGGACTTGTCACCAAAGCAGGCATGGTGATCTAATTACAGCACTGGATACAGCATGTCTGCAGCATGCAGGCAAGGGGTCCATAAGCACTTGAGCAGCCCTGTACCCCGAGATAATACAGTTAGAAAACTTACATGCTGCAGCCACTAAGGAGGTGGCTAGGGGCTGCAGCCCCGTGTAGCTCCGCCCCCTGAGAGAAAAAAAAACTCTGTTTAAATGCTTAGACAGGGAGAGAATGATTGGCAGCAGTGGGCAGATTACACAGGCAGGGGGTGTGAATCTGCACTTGGCTGCAGCCCCTAGCCACCTCCTTAGTGGCTGTAGCATGTAAGTTTTCTAACTGTATTATCTCGGGGTACAGGGCTGCTCAAGTGCTTATGGACCCCTTGCCTGCATGCTGCAGACATGCTGCATCCAGTGCTGTAATTAGATCACCATGCCTGCTTTGGTAACAGGTCCTCTTTAAACTAAATATTCGGCGGCGGCTCATGTCAGTGAAGCAGATGCAGTATGCATTGTACGTACTGTATCTGCTGCTCTTCAAGGTCCTGAAAGCTTAAACAGTAATTATATGGTGGTGCTGCTGCCATAGAACAACTGTATAAGGCTAGGGTCACATTTCAGTTTTTTTTTTTAAAACCTGATGCGGTTTTGAGCTTTTAAAAATCTGCTAACCGGATTGCACCGGATTACACATCCAGAGCAAACCGGTTACCGGATTGCGGCTTCAGCAATCCGGTTAAGGGATTGCGGCTTGTCTGAAGCCAATTGCGTTCACTGCATCCGGATCTGCATATGTGGATGCGGTAAAAGCAATTACACTTCAAAGTGTGACCCTAGCCTATGTGACATGATAAGTGTGACCCTAGCCTTAGCCTCAGACTACCACTTGCATTTACACTGGTTTAGGCCTATATAACTCCTGTCTGCAATAAAGGGTTGAGTGCTCTGACCTCCCATCCATGTGCTGTAAAATTCTATAATGGCCCCTGTTTTCTCTGCCTTCATTTTACTATTCCTCATGATAAAACCCCAAAGTCTAAAGCTATGCTTGATCTTGTCATGTGATAGGCATTATGATGAAACCTGTTTGAAATCACGAGTAATCACTCTGGCTAATGCAATCTTCAGTTTATATAAAATGGTGCCAAGAATGTTTTTTTTTTGCCATCCTCATAAATTAAAGTTGCAAATTGTTGGAATTTTCCAGGACCTGTAAATTTCATATTATGTAGCTCAAAGTGAATTCTGGCCCAATTCACATCTAAGGCTGGAATCACACTATCTGTGTGATATACGACTAAGGCTAGTGTCACACTTGAGGGCTGGATGCGATTTTCCATGCGATTTTCACACTGTGAAAAATGCATGCAAAAACGTATCCATAGACCCCAATACAAAAAAACGCATGCCCCAATGCCAAAAAACGTATGGCTAAAGTGCCATGCGATTTTGAGATGCGTTTTTGGCTCAGCACCAAAAAAGTCTCTTGAGACGTTTTTTGGTGCTTTTCCAAAAACGCATGCTTTTTTTTTATCGTGGGGCCCCTATGGATCATGCATGAAAAAATGCCTGGCACTAAATGGTACCATGCGTTTTTGCATGCATTTTTTAAGGCTGCTCCTGACCTAACAGCAAAAACGAAGCCCAAAATTGCAGGCTGTCAAGAACAACTTTAAAAAATGCAGCTAAGTGTGACCCTAGCCTTAGTCGGACATGTCACGGATGAGTAACTTGGAATCGCTCTTCCCTCTCTGGACGGGAGCATCAGCTGCTTGTTTTTCTAAGCAGCTCCACACTTCCGTCCTAACAGGGGAGAGCGATTCCAGTTACTCATATGTTAAACATCCGACTTAGTCGTATATCACACGGAGAGTGTGATTCCAGCCTAAGGGGGTTTGCGTTTCTGTTCCTATGTGTTTTTGCACTGCAAAAATGCATAGAAATGCATGCATTAACGCACCTATTGGTTTCAATGCAAAACGCAATGAAAACATGCAAAAATGCATGTCATTTTCAGGTAAAGAATATTTATACCGTGTTAGCCAGTAGATAGAAAAATATATTGCAATCTGAGAGTCCTCAGTGGTTGATACCTTTTAATGGCCCCTTCTTCAGGCTCCATAAAGATTTGGTACATTCTGGTATCCTCCATTTTCATAAGGTAAAGAATGTTTATACCATGTTAGCCAGTGGATAGAAAATATATTGCAATCTTAGAGTCCTCAGTGGTTGATACCTTTTAATGGCTAACTGAAGCCTGAAGAAGGGGCCGCAGCGTCCCGAAAGCTTGCTATGTTTACAATCTTTTCAGTTAGCCATTAAAAGGTATCAACCACTGAGGACTCTCAGATTGCAATATATTTTTCTGTCATTTTCAGGAAATGCAAAACACATGCATTTTTGCAAACGAAACCCAAAATGTTGCATGCAACGTCAAAAATGCATTGCAACCCATACGCAATAGAAATGCAGATATGAAAAGGCCCTCAGATTTCTCCTCCTATCTCTATTGTTAACTTATAAGGCTAGCGTCACACCTCAATTTATTGCTGTCAAGGTGAATCCTGTTTTTTGCAGGATCCACCAGACAGAACTTGACAGGACAGAATGTGCACAAAGTGTGGCCAAATATGGTCCTGTATCCTGTTTTTTGCAGGATTAGTTTTCTGCTGCTGTCCTTGGTGCTGAATTCACAGCCTGTGCATGAAATACTGCTGTCCATGGTGCTGGATACGCAGGCTGTGCATGAAACACTGCTGTCCATGGTGCTGAAATTTGGGCTGTAGGATTTCTCAACATGTTCTGTGAAAAAAATCAGATATGGGAAACGATCTTATTTTTTCACGGATCCGGACTGTCCGATTTTGTCAATATTTTCACCAGAGTCTGAAATCGCCGCAGTCTTCAATTTTGTGCATGATGAAAAATTGGACAAAACCGGATCAGGCACAGAATATGACACACCCAGGGCAGGGTACTCAGCTCTCAGGCTCGGTCTGGGATGTCACGGGTGGCTGCCAGAGGCTGTGGCACTGGTAGTCAAAGGTTAAAATAAAAGAAAAAAGTATATACGTTTGTGACGCCACCTGCAGTATCTGGTGATGCTCACCAGTGCCGCTACAGTCCTCTGGTGGTCGATGGTATTGCGGCAATGATGATATAGTCCTCCGCAGGCAGGACTGGACCGCCGGGGCAGCGATTCTGTAAGAAAACAGTTCATGCAAGAAAGGATGCAGCAGAGTCGACAAGTTACTTCACCGGGTACTTTACTGGAATGTTTGCAAAGTCATCACAGTTCACAGTTCAGTAAGATGTCACAGCGACAAATGCTTTGGGTGCTGCAAGTGGAATTTCTGGCTGATAGATGGATCACTCACTGTCCTGATTCCCCTCTTTCTAGGCTCTTTGGGAGTCGGGGTCGTGTCTGAAGTCATCCCCGGTCATCGGATTGCTGTGAGCCTTGTAGGTTCTCACAGGTGCGGGGTCCGTTACCTGGTTTCTTTCCTGGGCCAAACTCTCTGGTTACTTCTTGCTCCCCATATTGAGTGAAATCCTGTCTTGAGTTACTTTCTCCTTTCTCTCTGTTTCTGGGATCTGTACTTCTTTCCGTTCCATGGGTCCCTCAGCCGAGGAGACCCTCCTTTCTCCCTCCGGGCCGACTGCCTGGTTCTTTTCTACTCGACTCTCACTGGTCTACTCTAGACTCCTCTAGACATTTAACTCCCCGAGTCCTAGACTAGCTCTAGTGCCCCCTGGAGGTGACTTTATACCCTCCCGGGGTCCCTCCCACCTGCTGACTAGTGTGGGGTGTGAGTTCTAGTGTTCCACCTACAGGCCATAAGTCCACTTGCAGTGGGGCGATTACACCGCTTTTATGGGTGTAGTACCCCTTTTGTGGCACCTACATAGTGGGTCGCCACATACCCCCTTGATGAAACATACTCGTCCGTGAGTATCACATTTGTCTAACGGGAAGTGAAAAGTATTTTAAATATAATAAATACCAACGGGTAATTATGTACAAAGCAGGATTATGTAGATTTCTTCCCATTTCTGGGAGGAACATGTCTTATAACATTGCACAAATATAAACAATACACAAACATTATTACTCTGGCCCAACGGGACTGGTACTAAGCATGCGGGCCCAGCGGTAAGCTATAGTCCAGCACAGTCCAGTGTGTGTTATCACTGCTTTGCCGCTATTCATCACACATCATTTAACAGGGGTCAGTTCGGTATAAAAGTCTTTAGGGTCGACAGACACACTCTTCATTAAGGAAAGGGGGTTGGTTGCAAGAATAAGGGGTTATTTACAAAGGAAGACAATGTCTCTCTGCAGGAGTCTATTGTATAAAGTGTCTTTACTAATCTATGCGGGCGATCCAGATTGCAAACCATCCAAGTGGAGCAGGGTACCGTTCATATGTTACCTGCTCTCCTCTGTAGAGGTCGTGCTGGGGATGTCCTTTTCTCAAAAATGACTTCACATCCCGCCGGGTAAAGAACACGTCGTCCAGAAAACCGGGCTCTCTTAGGAAACCCCATCCGTCCTCATGATACACAGAGACTACAGTCCCGGACTTTCGCAGCTCGATGGGAAGTGGGGGCTGAGCTCGGGCCTCATCTCTCAGTCTCCTCATGGTCTGCTCTCTCTGGTACCAGTCCTTCCGTCGCCGCTACCTCGCAACCTCTTCTCTGTCGCTCAGGGTCGGCCGGGCACTCGGTAGCGACTAGTACTGTGGGGGTGGTGATATGTTGCTGCTGGAAAGTCTAGGTGCCGCGCATGTCTCCGCGGAGCCAAGAATGGTGGGAACTCCCTGTTGGTGCCGCTTCCACGTAGTCCACCACGCTGCCTCCGGGGTGCTCCCTGCTGAAGCTCCATTAGGCTCTTCGTCATCGTAAGTCTTATAAATCTCCTCCACCGCAACGTCTGGCACTGTGGGTGTTGGCGCTGTCTCCAGCCAGAGGCAGCTGCTGGCCCGGGATGGTGGTGGTGTCGGGGGCACCATCTGAGTTTCCGCGCACCCGGGTCTGAATGGGTGGTGGAAGGGAGGCGCGGTACCCCTCTACCGGTCTGGTTGCTATGGCTGCCTCGCAGGCCGTCCTCCAAGCCAACAGCTTAAAGGTCTGCTCAGCGCTCCACCGCCGCCACACCCATGTCAGCATCTGTTCCATCTCCTGCCGGAGCCGGGTGAACACATCCCTCCAGTAGTCTGCGTCGCCTTCACTTGTTAGTGGGGACGCTGCTGCTGGGTCGCCTTGCTCGGCGCGGGTCTGCTCCTCCAGCTCTCTGACCATGTCTCTTTCCACCGGGGTGCTGCCATGCTGCCGGGTACAAAGGAGTCTGATGGTATCTGTCCTTCTTTTCCAGCTTGTACAGCCATAGGCGGCCACTCCCTGGGAACTTCCTGTGGGCCGCCCCCCCCTGATTAATTGATGGCAATCAGAGCAGCCACACTTTTTGGCACATCTGTCTAGGCCCTCCTTCTTCTAGGGGCTGAGGAACGCCCCCGCAACTGCACATGGTGTTTAGTTCATGGCAATGGCGCCATCTTGGGTCCTCGTGCAATAATGGTGGGAACCCTTTTTTGGCACCGTGCAAAGGCAGAAAAAATCAATTTTAAGTCCGAGTTCAAAGGCGCACAGTACCCGATGCTACCGGGCACAATATCCTGTTCGTAGATGCCAGTTTTAACGCACCCAGGGCAGGGTATTCAGCTCTCAGACTCAGTCTGGGATGTCACGGGTGGCTGCCTGAGGCTGTGGCCCTGGTAGTCAAAGGTTAAAATAAAAAGAAAAAAAAAGTATATATGTTTGTGACGCCACCTGCAGTACCTGGTGATGCTCACCAGTGCCGCTACAGTCCTCTGGTGGTCGATGGTATTGCGGCAATGATGATATAGTCCTCCGCAGGCAGGACTGGACCGCCGGGGCAACGATTCTGTAAGAAAACAGTTCATGCAAGAAAAGATGCAGCAGAGTCGACAAGTTACTTCACCGGGTACTTTACTGGATCGTTTGCAAAGTCATCACAGTTCACAGTTCAGTAAGATGTCACAGCGACAAATGCTTTGGGTGCTGCGAGTGGAATTTCTGGCTGATAGATGGATCACTCACTGTGTGCCGTTCTTGTTCTTTCTTTCCCTTGCCTCCCAGTGGCTGTGAAGTCTGATCTCATGAACACTAATCTGACCTCATGCTGTTCCTTGTTCTCCTCTCCCTTGTACCCGTCGGGTGAACCTTCTCTGGACACTGCAATGGCCTGCTGTTTCTGGTTCCCCTTTTTCTGGGCTCTTTGGGAGTCGGGGTCGTGTCTGAAGTCATCCCCGGTCATCGGATTGCTGTGAGCCTTCTAGGTTCTCACAGGTGCGGGGTCCGTTACCCGGTTTCTTTGCTGGGCCAAACTCTCTGGTTACTTCTTGCTCCCCATATTGAGTGAACTCCCGTCTTGAGTTACTTTCTCCTTTCGCTCTGTTTCTGGGATCTGTACTTCTCTCTGTTCCGTGGGTCCTTCAGCCAAGGAGACCCTCCTTTCTCCCTCCAGGCCGACTGCCTGGTTCTTTTCTACTCGACTCTCACTGGTCTACTCTAGACTCCTCTAGACTTTTAACTCCCCGAGTCCTAGAATAGCTCTAGTGCCCCCTGGAGGTGACTATATACCCTCCCGGGGTCCCTCCCACCTGATGACTAGTGTGGGGTGTGAGTTCAAGGGTTCAACCTACATGCCATAAGTCCACTTGCAGTGGGGCGACTACACCGCTTTTATGGGTGTAGTACCCTTTTTGTGGCACCTACATAGTGGGGCGCCACAAATACACATAGCCTGATGGCCAAATATGACCAATACGACAACATAGGGCTATATAGGAGGCAAAACCGGATCAGGTCCTCTCCATTTCAAACCGGACAGAACCTGATGCCATAAACTTTGGTATGAAGCTAGCCTAACCCTTCTACATCCAATAATTATAGATGGTTTGAACTAGGTGTATCCTGTATGTGTAGTTGAAATATCAATATCTTAGAATATCTTAGAATATTTAGCAAAATGCTTGAATAAAAAAAAACAGTAATGCTGGAGATAGTGAGATTGTTTACCACCAATGTGACAGAACTGAAAAAACATTCAGTAATTTTCTCTTTTTCTTTGGTCGATAAGTGGGCTCTTTTTAATGTGCGATTATTGTTGTGTTATGTGCCCTGAACCAATTACAAGTCTCCAACTTCTTTTCCCTTCCATTATAATAACATCCATTCTCACAGTCATAGGGATAGAAAATGAAGCTATCGTGATTTTCCCCCATCTTTCTTGGCTGATGATTACTATATTACACTAAATTAGTACTTTAAAAGCTGAAGAGATTTCTGAACATTTTTATAGAGACTTGTCAGGCAAAAGGCACTCCGAGGCAAAGTGGAAGATGTCACTTTTCAGAAATATTATGAAGATATATTTCAATATAGTTCAGGCATTTTCATGGAATATTGATTTATGCAATAAGGAGATATTACAATAAGTAATGCTTTAAATTTGCACAAAATCTTTTTTTACACTTGCATGAATACTTTTGTACTGTAGTCTCTTCAAAGTGGCCTTCTACAATGGATATTTTTATAAATTCAATATTGCAAATATTTAAGTTACTGCACAGATTAAAATACTGTTGCTTTGCTCACACTCTTTTCTGTAAAGGGCAATGTCTGCTCTAATGTATTCATTTGACATTGTGGAAGGGTAGAGCATAATCTGTCAACACAATTAAAATTAACGGCAGGAGTGTGGTTTATGTTAATTATTTCTTCAAGCTAGCAAACTTTCAAGAGCAGAGGAATATGCACTCAATTTTTAAGTTTTTTACGTACTCTAATGGTAACAATTTTATAACGATTCATTTTTATTAGAAACATTTTTGTGAATTGGCAAATATTAGCAGACTACAAATGTTGTCTAATATAATAATAATATAACAAACAAAAGTGTGCAAGCATCAGGACCTTCACACCTAATGATTCCCGATGTAGAAGGCTCCAGTCACTTATATTCCACATTAGATATGACAGGTTCATTATAGAGATAATTGTTTTTGTTTTTTTATAATGTAAATTTCCAAAAATTAGATTTTCAGCAAATAAATTTGCCACAAATTGAAATACTTCAGAGCCACCAATTCACCTGAAAAGATTTGTGCAACTCTTTAAGATGTCAAAGAACTGCATCCAACCACTTTCAATCTCTTTAACAGAAATACAGTGTTAGTAATATCAAAGTAACCTCACAGTAGAAATGGATAGTAATCCATTAGTAGAGATGAGCAAAATTTTTCTGAACAGATTCGCCAATTTCTAATTCAGCGCAAACATTGCAGATTTTTTTTTTTTTTCGGAATCAGAAACATGAGCAAGTTACGAAAAAATTGGCAAATAAGGCTTTGTTTGAATACTGACTAGGAATTAAAGCATTACTGTGTTTAAGCGATGTTTTTCTCCTACCTTCTGACAGTGTATGGTAGTGGGTGGGATATGTTTGATAAGTGTGTGGAGGACCACTGAAGATGGCCACTGACTAGGGAGGCTGCATCTGACACAGCTCCTCATAGACCTGCAGCATCCACAGCCATCAAACATACGAGAGTCCTCAAATTGCCTCACTAACATCATCAGTAGCTTTAAAGACCGCCACAGACCCAGGAGACCGGAAAAAAAGACATCTGGAGCTTGCATCAGCTCATCCCAGGTGGGTCTCCCATGAGCCTCGGGCCCCCTCTGTCTTAGGCCTAGCACAACCCCATCCCGCTTCCATACAACAATCCCTACCTGCCCCAACCATTAATTCACCCACTGGTGACCGCCAGTGACATCCGGAGAACCCGCTGATGCTGCGGGGTTGTGGAGAGGCGGACACCGAAGCAGGGAGAGGTGATTAACAGCCGCGACGTCGGGCTCCTCCGTGCCTTCCCTCCTGTCACTGCGAGAACACCGCAGTGCATTAAAGACTATCCCGAACCTCCGTGCGGTCGGCGGGAGATTAGAACTGTCACTCATGGCTGCCGCATGAGCTGGGAGCGCACATGTGATCTGGCGCCCTCGCTGCCTCCCTGGCTGTGTGATCTGCGCCCAGTGAGGGAATCTCTTCCCCTGTCACCTCTGGCAGCTCACCGCCGCATTTGACCGGGACTGAGGGGGTGAGTGAGGTGTGCGGAGCCCACTGTGATTCTCCTGCAGCAGACACTTGACTGTTCCTCTCAAGGAACTGTAACAGACACAGGCGACTGACTGCTAATTGAATCAGCCTGTGCTTCAAGTGGTATAGGTGCCTTGTGGGACTACCAAGATCCCTATGAAATCAAGGAGGTGCTGTTGCAGACTCTAATTGCAGCCCCCACCTGCGGAGCTGCAGGGCTACACAGCAGAGCTGGGCAAGTGTGTGGCTAGGAGTGCTGACACAGACTTTAACTGCAGGAAGACTGTTTGTGGACATATTAATCTGAGAGGGCACCTAGCTGTTGTGTATGAGGAGTGACTAGATGTAATCATTCCCTCACAGGATCTATCTACCTCCAGAGGCTACTGACCCACACTACAGCAAGTCCTAAGCACAGTCTGCAGGGAAGTTGCAGCTCCTGTAACCGAAGTCACCCCCCATTCAAACCAGATTCTAGGGACTCAAGCTATATAATACCCCTCACACTGTGTGTGCCCCTACACTCATAGGCAACCTTGCCACGAAATACAGAATGCTTTATATCATCACATTTAGCCACTTTGGAGCAACAGCACAATCTTCTGCACCAGAGTGGAACTACGCCACATATCCCTAGTCTGGTTGAAACCGTTGCCTCCTTTGGATCTCAATTTACCCTACCAATACCATAGAAGGAGACTTTCAGACTTCTCTGATCTCACCAAATTATCTTCTGGACATTTTATTAGCTAACCCAATGCAACTCCCCTCGGCATGTGAATAACTTAACAACGGCAGGGTGGTTAGTGAGACCCGGGACAAAAGAATTTACACTCCAGATCTAGACAAAATGGTCAAATCTACTAATAAAGCATCTAAGACGCCAGCAAAATCAGGACACTCTACTCAAGCAGACCTAGATAAATACATCCAGAAACAATCAGCCATGACGACATCAACCAAATCCACACGTCAAAAGCTTCACAACGATCACTCCGACTCAGAACCAGACAGTGTAGAGAGTGACGAAGAATCCTCCGAGTCCACACACATCACCAGATCTTTCATTAAACGGATTATAAATGAAGCATTAAGTGAAGCACTAGAACCTATCAGGAGAGACATTACAGAAATTAAACAAGATCTCTCACAGATGGGCCACAGAGTCGAAACTTTGGAGGCATCCCACACACAATCGGTCCAACACTCTAACACCGTGTTACATAGCCTCCAACAACAAGAAGAACATCTTAACCATATTTTCGTAACACTGGAAGACCACGAGAATAGGGAAAGGAGGAATAATCTACGGTTGAAGGGGATACCAGAGACAGTTGGACAGGATGCCCTTGTTCCCACTGTCACAGACCTGTTTAGGTCAATTCTAACCCCAGATGCCCCAACAGACATGGAGCTTGTAAGGGTCCACAGAGCCCTACGACCAAAACCCCCAATGGCAGAACCACCTAGAGATGTGATTTGCAGATTTCTGGACTATAGAACAAAAGAATCTTGTACTCCGCAGGGCCAGAGAATCGTCTGAAATATCCTGCAACGGCTCAGCAGTGCAAATCTATCAAGATCTATCGGCAATCACATTAAAGAAAAGAAGGCTCCTGAAACCTTTCACCATGATTCTACACCAGAGACACTTTCCCTATCGCTGGTTATTCCCCTTTGGAATTTTCATCTCTGCTAAAGATAAACAATTTCAAGCAAGGACGTCAGCTGACATAAAGAAGGTTTGCTCGGACTTAGACATTGAACTTGACCACTATCCCGACCTAGAAGTGGTCACTTCGGCAAGTCTACTAGCACCTGTTCCGCATCCCCCTCAATGGCAAACAGTCTTAACACCCAGATCACAAAGGAACAATAGGAAGACAACCAAGCACGTGATGCCGCAAGATGACGACACCCTTCCCAGATGATCAGACGAAGGGTCCATTCAGTGCCATACAACTTGTTTATGACCACCTACACAGGAGAAGAGAGCCTCATTTGAGTTTATTTGCTTCTCTCTCTTCTCCTCAACTAAACAACAAGAATCCTGTTTAGAATGTTATTGTTATGAACGACTTCTTCAAGCTATGCATTTAAATTTCAAACTGTAGTAAGGTTCGTTTTAGATAGGACGTTCAGAGAACTGGATACTTTCTTAGTGACTACATCCTCTGAAGTAGATAATTTTAGCCCAGAAATTTCTTGAAGTCATATTTAGCTTTACCTAGAAAGTTTTGGAGTTTATACACTGATAATTAACTAAATCCCGGGTCCTTGACCCCCCCCCTCCAATATCTAAGAACTAAGGCTGCCTATGTTCAATATTGTTTATATGTATGTTATGTTTACCTACTATATGTTCTCTCTCTACCCCACCCCTCAGGTTTTTCTCTCCCACTTCTCATTACACCTGACTCCAGCATTGCTCCGATCCGATGCAGCAGAGATATTCCATCACCGAAAAAGCCACCCATTTAACAAACATCATGACATCAAACCGTAAGTCATTCCGCATTGTCTCCAGTAATGTCCATGGTTTCAACTCACCCATACCACGCTCACAGATATTGCAGCACTTTAAAAGATCCAAATATGATATATTATTCTTACAGGAAACACACGTTTGGAAGGAGAGATCGCCCTCCTTTGAAAAATGCTATTACGATAAGTGGTATCAAGCTTATACCCCCATAAAGGGAGCCAGAGGGGTGGCGATCGCCTTAGCCAAAGATGTCCCCTTCCTGATGCAAGAGAGTCTGGTTGACTTGGAAGGCAGATATATATTCATTAAGGGCTTGATTAGAGGCAATGTGGTAACTCTTGGCAGGGCCGGACTGGGACCAAAGAGCAGCCCTGGAAAACAAGCCCCACCAGCCCACATACTATATCACCCATCAGCCCCGATCTGTGAAATTTGCTTTTACGTTGTCATAGCCTCATCACTTTCTCAAAGGAGTTATCTGAAGATCCACATGTGAATGGCGCAGCAGAGGGAATAATCAACCGCAGCTCCATTTACATGGTGATCTACAAAGCTACGTTTATCAGAACTGTGGGGTTCCAACAGTCACATACACAGCGAAGGGAAAGTCATCACCTGACAGAAGAGAAGTGGTGACTTCCATATTTGGGAAAATCAATTTAATCAACAGTTAAATGCTGAATATCAAAGTCCAATACCACCTCTCTGACAACAGAACAGGAGAAGTGGTACTGTGGAGTGTATATATACAGAATAATACAGATACTGAGGATTATACCCAGTATACAGGACAGGAGAAGTGGTACTGTGCAGTGTATGTATACAGAATAATACAGATACTGAGGATTACACCCAGTATACACGACAGGAGAAGTGGTACTGTGCAGTGTACATATATACAGAATAATACAGAAACTGAGAATTACACCCAGTACACATGACAGGAGAAGTGGTACTGTGCAGTGTATATATATAGAATAATACAGATACTGAGAATTACACCCAGTATACAGGACAGGAGAAGTGGTACTGTGCAGTGTATATATACAGAATAATACAGATACTGAGAATTACACCCAGTATACAGGACAGGAGAAGTGGTACTGTGCAGTGTATATATATATATATATATATATATATATATATATTATATATATAGAATAATACAGATACTGAGGATTACACCCAGTATACAGGACAGGAGAAGTGGTACTGTGCAGTGTATATATACAGAATAATACAGACACTGAGGATTACACCCAGTATACAGGACAGGCGAATTATACACAGCATACCCAGGAGGCTGTGGTATATACTGTAGTTAGGAGGATAAGGCATATAGCCAAGACTCATCTACATCCTGGAGATGGGGACAGATGAAAGACGGTGGCGACAGCAGGTCCAGTGATGGGCGAAGAGAGGAAGATGGAGACATGAAGAGCAGAGTGTGAACGCTGCCCGCAGGAAACCCTTCCGATGCTGCACTGGCCACCAGCACACAGGAGGCCACACATATCTATACAGTATTAGCCCCACACAGGCCCCCACATATAGGACCAAACCCATTCTCTGTATTAAGTATTAGCCCCACACATAAGCTCACCCAGCCCCTATAAAAACAGTATTAGCCCCACACAGGCTCCCACATATATGAGCCCACACAGCCCCTATAAACAGTATTAGCCCCACACATGAGCCCACATTTTCTATATATTATATTAGCCCCACACACATGAGCCCACAGCCCTATACATTATTTCCCCACACAGCCCTATTCACCATTACCCCCCACACATGAGCCCAGACAGATCTATACAGTATTACCCACACACACCACACACAGCAGCCAACCCTGGCCCTGCCACACGCACACACACATCAGCCTGCCCCAGTTCTCCCCCCACCTGATACGCATGCACACACACACAGCAGCCAGTCCAGGCCTTGCCACACACACACACAGCAGCCTGCCCCAGCCCCGCCACCACACAGCAGCCTGCTCCAGCCCCCCCACACACACAGCAGCCTGCCCCAGCACCCCCCACACACATAGAAGCTTGCCCCAGCACCCCCCACACACATAGAAGCTTGCCCCAGCACCCCCACACACATAGAAGCTTGCCCCAGCACCCCCCACACACATAGAAGCTTGCCCCAGCACCCTCCACACACATAGAAGCTTGCCCCAGCACCCCCCACACACATAGAAGCTTTCCCCAGCACCCACCACACACATAGAAGCCTGCCCGAGCACCCCCCACACACATAGAAGCTTGCCCCAGCACCCCCACACACATAGAAGCTTGCCCCAGTGACGCACACCAGGGGCCAGGGTTACTCCCGGTTTAGACAGGCGATTCTTCTCCTTCCTTGTCACGGGTGGACCGCGCCTGCCGGTAGTGGGGCCCGGTGTAGTGCAGATCAAAATGAGGTCGTCTTACGGGAACAGATTAAAAAGGGGTTTTAATTTGTTTTCTTCGTGACGCCACCTATGAGTAGATTCGGTAAGGGCTACCGACGCTGCGGAACCTCCCGGGGTGATGGACAGCAGCAAGATGTTACGCTCCCCACAGGCTGAGCGGTGATCCCCGGGGCTGGAGCTGCTCAAGATGTTGTGCGGCAGCTGCGGTTACCTTAAGTTAACGACGGACAGTTCATAAGGAGACACGGACACAGATAGTCTCTGCAACGGTTCTTTACTGTAACCAGCAGGCAGTACATGGCTTACAGTGGTTGAGTAGAAGACCGGGTGGACTTAGCAGTGATAGTGCTCCTCAGAGATCCGCAGTGTACCTCCTCTCTACCTCCTTAGCTTCTCTTGCCAGCGTCGCCCAGGAATACCAGGTCGGGTACGGGGAGGCTGCTTCAATGCCCTATCCATGATGTACGTTCTGGATTCTTTGGGGAGCCTTGGGTCCCTCGGTGGGTACACCGCTGGTTAGACGACTGGAAACTGGCTGGTGGTGGGGTGCTCCTATAAAGCTGCTCCTCCACGGGGCTGGTTCGCGTGACAGAGGTGAACTGCTGCCAGCTTCGGTACCAGTGAACCGGCTGTAAGTTGTGGGCACGGGAGTCTTTTGGGAACCCGTGTAGAAATGCCCATTCCCGGTAGTTAAGGCCTCAGGTGCGGACACCCGACCGGTGACGGCCCAGGGGCCCGCACGGAGTGCGGAGCCCCCGCTCCACTCCAAGTTCTAGTCTGCTCTCTCTTCAAGTTCTAGACTACGTTCCAACTCACTGTCTAGATTATTGTGTTCTCTCTCACTACCCTAACACTCCACCCACCAGGACCTATGATTGGTCCCCTGTTCTAGGTGTTGTATGTTGGGTTGGATCTCTGAGTTAACTATTTCACTGCTTTGTCTAGAGAATATTGCGGCTGCAATACTCCCTTGTGACGCACTCGTTGCGGGGCGCCACACTCCCCCTTGGTTAAATCAGCTTGTCCCCAAGCGTCAAACTACTCACATTACAGAGGTTTTTACATTTTTATACATATATGACACACTTTTATTAAAATAGAAAAACAGGTAAAGAAATGCTTTGATGTTATAAGCAAAGAAACAGGTAATCACTTTGTGCGGACCCGGCGGGCGGTCGGCTGTACTTTAACTAGAGTCCAGGCTGTAGCCGCGAGATCACACAGTCAATGATTAACGGGAACAGAGTCATTGATGAAGTTCAAGTTTTAAAGTCACTGGCTCTGAGGGTGATGGCGTACCCGGATAGCGAACCACCCATCTGCACAAGCATAGCGCTCATAGGTGATAATATCGCCCCGGTATAGGTCGCGATCGGGATGTCCTCTTGGCAAGTTTGACTCAACGTCCCGGCGCCCCACAAACACCTCCTCATTCAAACCCACCTCCCAAGCGAACCCCCACCCGGTATTTAAGTTAAAGGTGGAAATTCTACCTTCACGGCGGAGTTCATCAGGCAGCGGCGGCTGGCGGCGAGCCTCGGCACGGGCCTCCATGTTGGCGCGTTCTCGGGCTTGCCACTCCTCTCGTCGTTTCTGGCGTATATCTCCGTCGTTACGGCTCGGGGTGTAAAGATGAGTAATGGAGCTGGTGGTTTGGCGGGAAGCTTGAACTTGGCGGGCTGTCTGTATCGGAACCCGGTGGAACGGCACAGGGGAAGGTGTCGGCAGTGCACCCGACCAGTGTACCCGAGCTGTGTGCCCGGAAGGAAGTTCTTTGTTGTCTCCCCAAGCGAACCCGGTGTCGAAATCCTCAGCGGTGCTGTGGGTCTCGTCGTCATCCTCTCCGACCTCTTCCTCGATGACCACATCAGGCTGCTCGTTGATGAAAGACGTTAAAGCTTGTTCCGTTGTACAACAGGGCGGTGGTGCTGCGGATCCTTCCGTAGGGACGTCCTGTAGGGCTTCCAGGCTGCCTGCCTCTTCTTCTGTTTCCGCAGGTAAAGGTGTTTCAATCCCGGTTACCAGGTAGGCCTCTGTGGTTGCAGAGGAGGCCTCCGGTTCAAGGGAGAAACAAGCGACAGTCTCGGTAGTGTGGAAACTAGTCGCGGGTTCCGCAGGTGGAACCTGGTAGAGACCGAGTTCTTCCATGGAGCGTGTTATGAGCTCCGGCTCAAGAACGGAATCGGTTGCGATGTTGGTCGCTGGAACGGGTCGAGTTGCGGCCTCCACCGGAATGACACAGTCTATTGGCTCAGGTGACGGAGCAGGACAGGTGGTAGGCGAGGGTGAGGCGGTCGAGAAGCTGGTGACGTCGTCTGGGCTTGGAGAAGCTGCACCCGGTCGGCTCTGCTGCATCGCATGGTGTAGTCGTCTGCCTAGGGTCGCGCTCCAGCTACGGATCGTCCATTCCACTGTCTCTAGTAACCGCACCCGGAGGTCTTGTAGAGCCTCTAGCCAGAAGTCGGGGCTGCCGTCTATGGTAAGGGCAGGATCCGGACCCGGTTGGCTTATGGCTGCTCTGGCCTCCGCCTCGACCTCCCGCATCAGGTCTTGGAGTCTCATGCTGGCCATTCTTCTTTGGAGGGAAACCACACCCGATCAACCGGTAAGACGTTCTGGTTGAGCTGGTGAAGATGTCTTCTCTCTCTGTCGGTGTGTCTAGGTATGACACTCCCATCTCCTCTGGGCTTTTGTAGTCCAATCGTGGGAAAAGTCTTTGGGATCCGCCCCCATGGTTGATTCGAGCAATCAGGGTGGACAAAGAGTTTGGCGCCTTTTGTCTTTGGCCCTCCCACAGTGAGGGGGGGGTTGACTCACTCTTGGGCTTCACGTGGCGGCTTCTTGTGGCGGGAACGCCATCTTGGGCGCCATCTTGACCCAATGGTGTAAAGGCGGGAAAGTTCTTTTTAGGACGAACAAAGTCCAATTGTAGACAATAAAGTCCAGTTTAAGCACAACATACCCGTTGGTAACGGGCCTGCTCGTATCCTGTTCGTGACGCCATTTTCTGACGCACACCAGGGGCCAGGGTTACTCCCGGTTTAGACAGGCGATTCTTCTCCTTCCTTGTCACGGGTGGACCGCGCCTGCCGGTAGTGGGGCCCGGTGTAGTGCAGATCAAAATGAGGTCGTCTTACGGGAACAGATTAAAAAGGGGTTTTAATTTGTTTTCTTCGTGACGCCACCTATGAGTAGATTCGGTAAGGGCTACCGACGCTGCGGAACCTCCCGGGGTGATGGACAGCAGCAAGATGTTACGCTCCCCACAGGCTGAGCGGTGATCCCCGGGGGCTGGAGCTGCTCAAGATGTTGTGCGGCAGCTGCGGTTACCTTAAGTTAACGACGGACAGTTCATAAGGAGACACGGACACAGATAGTCTCTGCAACGGTTCTTTACTGTAACCAGCAGGCAGTACATGGCTTACAGTGGTTGAGTAGAAGACCGGGTGGACTTAGCAGTGATAGTGCTCCTCAGAGATCCGCAGTGTACCTCCTCTCTACCTCCTTAGCTTCTCTTGCCAGCGTCGCCCAGGAATACCAGGTCGGGTACGGGGAGGCTGCTTCAATGCCCTATCCATGATGTACGTTCTGGATTCTTTGGGGAGCCTTGGGTCCCTCGGTGGGTA
Organism: Allobates femoralis; assembly: GCA_033576535.1. NCBI lineage: Eukaryota > Metazoa > Chordata > Amphibia > Anura > Aromobatidae > Allobates > Allobates femoralis. The sequence goes on along the minus strand of JARQOC010000002.1, from coordinate 550,161,809 downwards.
CACCGCTGGTTAGACGACTGGAAACTGGCTGGTGGTGGGGTGCTCCTATAAAGCTGCTCCTCCACGGGGCTGGTTCGCGTGACAGAGGTGAACTGCTGCCAGCTTCGGTACCAGTGAACCGGCTGTAAGTTGTGGGCACGGGAGTCTTTTGGGAACCCGTGTAGAAATGCCCATTCCCGGTAGTTAAGGCCTCAGGTGCGGACACCCGACCGGTGACGGCCCAGGGGCCCGCACGGAGTGCGGAGCCCCCGCTCCACTCCAAGTTCTAGTCTGCTCTCTCTTCAAGTTCTAGACTACGTTCCAACTCACTGTCTAGATTATTGTGTTCTCTCTCACTACCCTAACACTCCATCCACCAGGACCTATGATTGGTCCCCTGTTCTAGGTGTTGTATGTTGGGTTGGATCTCTGAGTTAACTATTTCACTGCTTTGTCTAGAGAATATTGCGGCTGCAATACTCCCTTGTGACGCACTCGTTGCGGGGCGCCACACCAGCACCCCCCACACACATAGAAGCTTGCCCCAGCACCCCACACACACATAGAAGCTTGCCCCAGCACCCCACACACACATAGAAGTTTGCCCCAGCACCCCCCACACAGCAGCCTGCCCCAGCACCCCATACACACTTACTGCATCAGGGCCCACACACACACACACCGCAGCCTGCCCAGGCCTCCCCCCACACACACACACCAGCTAGCCCAGGCCCTGCCATACACCCAGTAGCCTGCCCCTGCTACCCCACACAGCAGCCTGACCCCCCACACACACGCACAACAGCCT
>JARQOC010000002.1:550029751-550160922 GCA_033576535.1 Allobates femoralis | reverse complement strand
CCCCCAACCACTGACATCCACACTAACACAATCAAGATGGGGATTATGTTTTCTGAGCCAAAGAAGATCCAATGCCAGAGGAGCTGGAAGGGCTTTAATAACCAAAAAAGTAATTTCTTCCTTGTGGAGATTCGCCACCATGAAGGGATCAGAGCAAAATCAGTGCAGTTTCTACACAAAGGTCAAGAACTGAGTTATCTACCGAAGAAAGCGTAATGGCTGTTTACAAATCCTTGAGGTGAATTCCCAAGGCCCTAGCCATGGAGATATTAACTTCTACCCCAAAATCAACAAAACCACGACATTTCATCTCCCTCTTCTGATAAGCCAATTCAATAGGTAAAAACACTTTTGTAAAAAGGGGTACCTGTGCATCTAGTTTAGGAGCCCCTGCTCCAATTAGTCCTGCTCTTTTCCTGGATGCTACAAACTAGGGCAATCTCAAACCAGATGTTTAGTTGACCCACAGGGAAGGCACAATATCTGTTCTCAACGACATTGTCTTTGCTCATGCGAAGGGGCCACTTTCCCAATTGCATAGGCTCTTTCCCTGGAGAGGAAAACAACTCTAGAGTAGACAGCACTCTTCTAGCTGAGACATTATCTTGTAGCCATTTTTTTCTATGGTTATCCAGGTGCACGGCTAGAGTCATCGCAGTCTCCAGAATTTGAGGCAAGTAGTGGTGCACCAGCATGTCTTTCAGGGAATCTGCCAGTCCATCCAAAATATTCTCCCTGCAAAACAGCATAATTTGCCCCACTTCAATAGGCCACCACCTAAACTGGAATGAATACCAAAAGGTTACTTTGGAAATGTGTTTTGAGGTTTGACTGCAATGGTGGCTCAGTCTGGTGACTCAGCCTTGCTCATCACAAAAAAGTCTGAAAATATAATTTTGCTACTTTCACAAAAATTGAAAAATTGATGATGGTCCATTGAAAAAAAATTGGTGATGGGACTTTAGGCTCAGAAGGTGTCTCAGACAAAAATCTGGGGCCTGGCATAGGGGTATAGACGTTACTGGAGTTAACTGAGCCAGAGTTTGTGCATGGTGCCTCACAGTAACAGCCAAATCTTGAAACATACTTAGTATATTCTACATCTGCTCTACTAGCTTCCCAGCTGAATTAATTAAATCTGTGGTTATTAATATGTTATGCAGAGTATTTGGGAAATGACTGGGCTGCAAGTCAGGAAGTGCAGTGTGCCGACCCCACTTTCCATGCTACTTTGTACCCATGAGGGTAAGAATACTTTACACCTGCTTCCTGATCCTTGTAAGGGGGACTTTGGCAGAGCCCTTACTAAGCGGCAAGTAGCACGGTGGCTGGTGACTGGACATGCAAGCAACAGCCAGATATAACACACAAGTAAACCAAGAGAAGCAGTGTAGAAATGAAAAGAATGATCCAGCTCTGCAGACATGCTCCCAGTGCAATTTTATTGAACAGAAATAAACCAAGACTAAGACTCTGGTTGAAACATGTTAGTAGTTTTACTGGTTGCCCCAATGTGAAGCTGTCTATTTCTGCTCAATATAATTGCACTAGGATCATGTCTGCAGTGCTGGATCATTCTTTTCATTTCTGCTGTTTGCTACTGTCCAGGATCAGGACAGGATCCTTGTGCAAGCTATCCCCCACCCGGAGGATTTAAACTGTTGCACAATGAGCTTCTTTTCCTCTTTATTCCTCCCCTGATGACTATAAGAGAAGCAGTGTGGACCAAAACTAAGAAAGGAAATCAGGGAAAAGCTAAGACCAGAAGCCAGAAAAAGAACCCGCTTGAGAAGCAAGCCAAAACCTTACCTCTACCACCTAAACACAACTGATATAATCAGCACAACACAGAGGATATGGCACGTTTAAATCTGTCTCTCGAAAATTACCTGACGTCCCTGAAGCAACACCCAATCTCCTCCCTCAGTTTAAAGAGGCAAATGAAAAAGGGAGGGGAGGGAAGTGAAGGGAACCTTCTACCATCTGTTGTGAATTCATTGGACCTCCCTCCAGTGGTTGTTGCTGGTGATGCAGCTGACTGTTTGGGCTTCACAGCTGATGGGGATTGACAATCTGGTTCTTGGAGCATATAATGGTTGGAAGTGGATCATTTCTTGCCAGTTGTCTTTTGTTCCTGGAGGAGTTCACATCTCTCTGGTTTCTTCTGCTCTGTTGAAATATTTGCAAGATAAGTGAATGGTGTTTTGATATTTTGTGGCACACTTTTGTGTGCTTAAGGTTCTGCTTATGTTTAGTCTTATTCTGAGCTGTGGGTTGCTATTTAGTTTGTATATTTGTTTATCTGCTCTCAGATAGGAAGTTTTTTTCCTAGGAATTTTACCATTCACTATTATCTGTTATTTCCAGTTCTGCTGGCATTTGATTCATAGAAGTTTGCTGATATAGAGTTCGCCGAGTCTTAGTGACTCAGGGTAATTTTTGTAATATCTGCTGTTGGTGGTTTTTGATAGTGTTTTATACTGACTGCAATAGTATTCTATCCTGTCTTTCCTATATAGCTAGTGTGGCCTCTTTTGCTAAACCTTATACTCTGCCTGTGTTTGTTTTTCCGTCTCTAGTTTCCCAGTTAATATCTGTGGGAGGCTTACTATTCATTTGGGTTTCTGCTCTGAGTTAAGATAGCTTTTCCTACATCCATCTTTAGGAGCAGTTGGTTCTCCGACTGTGCAGAGGTGTCTAGGTCTGGTTAGTTACATCCCACGGCTACTTCTAGTTGCGGTATGTAGTCAGGGATTGCAGTCAGTACAGTTACCAACGACTTCTACGGAATCTGAATGTACTCCTGAGTTATCGGTTCATAACACCATCCAGATGACCCAGCAGACATAGTGTCACGTACCTGCTGGCAACAGCTAACAACAGTGGATCTGGCGTCCCAGCATCCCTGAACAGCATAATTGCTTGGATTACTGGCATCCCACCTCCCAGCAATATCAGAAGTAAATCTCCCTGAGTGATATATCTAGTAAGAGAGAGCACCTGCGCAAACTCTGCTCTAAAAGGTGGCAACCCAACCCTCATGACTATTAAGGGGAGACAGGCAACATGGAGCTGGAACACACCCAGAAGTGCGAGGGGCCTGCTTGGGTATAGAACCGCCAGACCTGACAAGTGTAGACTGGAACATACCTCCTCTTAGAAGTTTAGTTTTATAGGGCCAAATGTTTCCTCAAGCCATTTTGATGATGTGTTATGACATTTTTATTCAGATTTTCTGGGATAGCATTTATTGAACATCTTGAGTTATTTTTGCCACTATAAAAGTTAAATCTGTCTACAAGTCTGTAGGTTCTGTTCCAAGTTTTATCCACTTGCTAGCCACCAGTCCTCTGATACAAACAATGGTATTATGAAATAATTAAATATTAGAAATACTGATATGACTATAACAGTACTTGGGGTTGTATATTATCTAGACACATTATTTTGACTATTATAGAGTTTTTGAGGGAGTGCCGCACTTCATGTTAGATTAGCAAGTGACCTTAATGTACAAATTCTAGTATTCCTGATTTTATAATCTATCATTGGATTTTTCTTTGTAAATACTGTAGGGGAGATGGGGTTTAATATATTGGCATCAAAATTACAACGTATGATGTCTGCAGGTAATCACTATGCTCCGCAGTAATGGCAATGTAGTAATGATTAATTAATTAATTTATTTTCAATTAGGAGGCCTATACAAAAAAATGGAAAACCCCATTAACTTGCAATAAGAAGGTTGATATTTTTAGCATAACTTCTAAAACAAATCCATTAAAAGCGTTATAAAAGTTTATAACTTGTCTTACTGTAAAAAAAACCTAACAGTGTTTTTAAAGACAGCAGAGAAAATGTTGTATTAAATATAAGTTAAATTAATAATTATATGCTTTTGTTAATAAAAAAGAGAAATTGATAAAATGCCTACATTGAATGATTCATGCTAATTAGGTGTTTATTTGCCAATCACAAAGAAATACACATACCCGTGAACTCTATAATTGAAAAATGCCCACACATTCAGCATGAGATTGGGTCTTATCTGTGTTAAATAATACATTTCAAAATCTGGACACAAAAGCATGCTACAAAAGCTATCCAGGTTGCCTTTGACGTACTGTATTTTGGATCACCATACATAACGTATTTTTTTCCAGTTACAAATAAAATTTAGAACACAAATATCAAAAACTGCAAGGGATTTCAATATTTTAGAAATGATAATTAATGGTAATGGTTAACAACCAGTAATACCTTGAAATGTTTCAAGGATTTTAATTAGGGCTTTGAACATAATACACAGTTATAATGACTTTGTGAATGCTAATTAGTTTTCTATTCAAATATTTCAATGAAGCTACTTCATTAATCTGAAGTAAATATAATTAGAAAACACGAATGATTAACAAACATGATCTTTCAAAGCAATGGTACTAAACATTCTCAAAATATATTATTTAACATAAGGGCAATAACATATGCACATCATTTAGATTATCTATAAAAACAAAGGCATGTAACATTAATGACAAGAATAATATTTATTTCAGCTATATTTAAGTCATGTAAACAAACTGTTTTATTCTTTAGCCTTGCTGTCATTATGCAATGATCTAGGCTAACTAGAACAAGGGCAATGGTGTACCACTAGTGTCGGCAGACCATGCGGCTGCTATTGGGTCTATGAATCGGCATCACACTTTCAACAGTATCTGCAGATCCAGTTGAAAACAATTATGGAATAGGCAGCCAACAGTTCTTATTTTCATCATTCACTCTGCATTGGAGCTCTGAGTCTTTGTTGGCACAATAATATTAAGATGTTGTGGCTGCTGTGCACAGATTCAGACAGCATATAGTAAAGTATTAGAGACTGGAGGAACAGAAAAAAGTGAGTAGTTTACCTTTTTTAATATTGATAAGTTTTTGATTGTTTTGGGATATACTATGTGTGGAAGATATATTGATATACAGTATCTGGGAGATTTATTATTGGGCCATCACAATGCGTGTAATACAAAATACGGCCATGGAGATACTGTGGATTTGATTAAACTATGTGTAGGGTTTTGATGGCCAACATACCTTGAGGGTTTGCGGTGGGGTGATCAAGAGGGTTGGAAAGGCGGTGTGGAGGGATCCGTTGGGGCCGGAGAACTGTGTTGGGCAATTAAACTGTGTTGTGAGATGTTGAGTGCCTTCATAAAATCTTATAGGACTATGAGCACCAGCAAACTATGTTGTGGGAGTGTGTGTCAGTCAGAATGTGGCCATCATAACGTGTGTGAGAGTTGTAAGAGTATATTAATGTAAGGGCACCATAGTGGGTATTAAAATGTGTTTGGTGGCACTGTGGGGGCCATTATAATGTGTGTGCGGACACTCTGGGTACATTACTGTTTTAAGGGAAAAGCTATCTCAAATAATCTCAATCAGAGGAAAATTAAAAAGCTATAGCTGTCAGAACACAGCAATGCAAAATCTTTTTTTTCTATAAAATAATTTTTATTGTGTGGAGGAAAAAATAAAAAAAACATATAAATGTGGTATCGCTGTATTCGTGTACGAGTAAACAATTAATTTTATCACTTTTACCAAACAGTGAATGACACAGAATAAATTTTTGTTTTTGTTCATTTTTCCTCTAAAGGACAAAAAAAATGAAAAAAACATCAGAAAATATTATCAGCCGAAAAATGGAATCAATAAAAACATCAACTCATGCCACAAAAAACAAGCCCTCACATGACTCTGGCTGCAGAAAATTGAAAAAAGTATAGTTTTCAAAATATGGTTGTGCCAAAACTTTTTAAAAGCGTTGTTTTATTTCATTTCATTTCAAAAGTTCTTTTTATTGATTAACAAATAAAGGCAATAATACTAATCAAGTACAGAGGCATTCAGCATCTATTAATTTCAAGGAAAGGTCTATGAACAAAATGACCTCTAAAGACTATACTGAAAATACAATATCATAAGAATAAACATCAAAGTTTAAGAGAAAGATTTAGAAAGAAAAAGGAAGGGGGCAAAGCGAGAAGAGAATAAAAGAAGAGTAAGGTAGGACAGGAAAGTGGGGGAAGGGAGAGGGGACGAGGGTGCATGGATTCAATTGAAGAGCAATGGTATGTTATTTACGATTAGGTTTGCGTTGGCAAGAGATTATTTCTGAAAAGCAACCAGGGTAGCCAATGGTCCCTAAAGGACAATTGAGTGTGGTTCACTACAGCAATTAGTTCCGCCATACTATAAAGTTGGTTAATTTTATCCACAAGTAGTTGAAGAGTGGGTATTTGATCTCCAAGAGGTTGGAATAAGTAGTTTTGCTGCAGCAAGGACACTATACATTAATACTGAGACCTTATTATGATTAGGTCCTATAGGAAGGTATAGAAGCACAATCTCAGCGTAAGTGTAAGTTTGTGACCTGTTATATCATAGATCAGTCTCTCTGTTGTTTTAAAAGCATTCTTAGTGTATGATAGTAGGCAAACATAAAATCAAAATATAAACCTTCTGTATTGTTGTAAAAACCCTGACCTGAAGAACAAAACCATCTTATCACTTAAACTGCACTGTCAATGACATAAAACATAAATAATATAAATTCTTGACCTGCTGTTGATTTGTTTATTCTGCCTCCTAAAGACTGTAGTAAGGCTGGGGGTCACATTTGGGACCTTGCATCCATCTGAAAGGATGCTGTACAGGATCGTTGTTTACCCCTTGCCATTTTATGGCATTTTTATCATTTTTAGCGCTAGCATTAACGCATGCGTTAATGCATGGTACATATATGTACCATGCGTTAACGCATTGTGAGATATGCCGGCGCTATAGCACGTGGCTGGCATGACTCACATGACCGGCGGTAATGTGGGATTGCTAAACCCTGCAGCATGCACAGGGTAAGTGCAGGGTGGCTCGGTAGCAGCACACACGGGGTTAACTACTGCTGCTGAAAGCTGAGGTTTGTGTGAAGGAGTAATTACAAAACTCACTGGATTGCACCTGTGAGGAGAGCCAGTCTTCCACAAGCCTGCAAAGGTGCAGGACCATGAGATGGGTCTGAGAGCCTGGATGAGACACTGCAGAGCCGCAGTGTGAGAGGTACTGTTTGAACCTCTCTGTGTGAGGTTGCTGGGAGCAGCAGAGGTGTTCTATGTGAACACAGCTCACATCACAGTGAGTAATGAGACATGTGTGAATACTGCCCTGGGACACTTTAGGGAGAAGTGTACCTCAACCTGTACAGGAATCTATTCATTGTTATATACGGTCTATGGAAGATATATGGACATTTATGTTGAAGCTGAAGGAAAGCCTCATGTTTGTGTTATGGAGCACGGTTTAAGAAGTTTAGAATAAACCGGATACACTTTTGTAAAGAATCCATTGCCGTGTGCGTCAATTCTGCTGCCAAGCGTGTCCCCCAGGGTGCGCTACCTCACAGCATGCATTTCCCATAGACTCCCATGTTAAAAAAAAGCATGCATTTTTGCAAACGCCCCCAAAAACGCTGCTTACTGCAGCTTTTTGTGCTTTTGCACTTTGATAATGTGTTTTTTGCATGGGAGTCTATGGAAGTGTAAAGGCAGGCGTTTTTTAACATTACTACATAAAAAAAGCTAGCTTTTAGTGCTTCCATGCGCTCTATGTTGAGTGCTTACACTAGGTTTCCATGTTAATCTCTAAAACATGTGACTTAGATGGAACCCTTGATGGAACATTCATTAAAAAGAGGCAGATGAGAAGCTTTGGACTCTCTCAGGCCTATAATTCTGACATCTCCATCTTTTTAAGCATTCATAAAATCGTGGTCAGCCACAGTTTTATGAATTTCTGAAAAGGCAGATATCACTGAACAACAGTCAGAGGAAATCTAGAGTAACTTTGCTGGTTTATTATAGTAAATAGATAATTAAGTTTAATCTTAATTATGTCACTTGGAGAGTTAGATGTAAACCACAATGTAAGAGCTGAGTGTAGAACACAGGATCAATACCATAACTGTAGAGAAAGAGACATGGGATGCACATCCAATTCATAAGTTGATCTTATGCAACTAGGCAAAAATAAAATAAGCTAAATATGAGGTTCTTATTTTAAGATTCTGATCAGTCTGTATGAAGACAAACCTCTTAGTGGGTTCCTAACTATAAATTACTAGATGGTGGCCCGATTCTAACGCACTGGGTATTCTAGAATATGTATGTAGTTGACATACTGTGACTGACAGAACATGTTCAGTCAACGTGAGTGAACTACATATATAGCAGTGCTATGGTAAATGGTGATACATTACAGCACATGTATAGCAGCACCATAGTATATTGCGGTACATTACAGTACATGTATAGCAGCTCTATGGTATATGGTGGTACATTACATTACATGTATAGCAGCGCTATGGTATATGGCGGTACATTACATTACATGTATAGCAGCGCTATGGTATATGGCGGTACATTACAGTACATGTAAAGCGGCGCTATGGTATATGGCGGTACATTACAGTACATGTATAGCGGCGCTATAGTATATTGCAATACATCACAGTACATGTATAGTGGCGCTATGGTATATGGCAGTACATTACAGTACATGTATAGCAGCGCTATAGTTTATGGCAGTACATTACATGTATAGCAGCGCTATAGTATATGGCGATACATTACAGCACATGTATAGCAATACTATGGTATATGGTAGTGCATTACAGTACATGTAAAGTAACAATATAGTATATGGCGGTACAGTATAGCACATGTATAGCAGCACTATAGTATATGGCAATATATTACAGTATATGTACAGGTGCACTCTAGTATATGGTGGTATTTTATAGCACATGTATAGCAGCACTATAGTATATGGAGGAACATTATAGTACATGTATAGCAGCGCTATGGTATATGGCGGTACATTACAGCACATGACTAGCAGCACTATGGTATATGGCAATACATTACAGCACATGTATAGCAGCACTATAATATATGGCAGTATATTACAGTATATGTAGAGGTGCACTATAGTATATGGTGGCATTTTATAGCACATGTATAGCAGCACTATAGTATATGGCGGTACATTACAGTACATGTATAGCAGCACTATGGTATATGGCAATACTCCGCTTTCACCCGCTCCTCCACAATAAAAATAAAAAAATCCTCAGTGAGGATACTCACCTCTCTGCCGGCTCGCTCCACCTCCGTCCTCTAGGTCCTACAGGCCTTTAGGACCTGTCGTTGCCTGGGAAAGCGATCAGCAGATCGGTCACATGACCGCTAACTGCCAGGGGGGCAGGATGGATCAGGGGGGCAGGATGGTGATGGGGATGGAAGGGTGGCAAGATGGAGCGAGCGGGACAAGATGGAGCGGGGGGGCGGGATGGAGCCGGCGGGGCAGGATGGAGATGGCTGGGCAGGATGGAGATGGCGGGGCAGGATGGAGCCGGTGGGGCAGGATGGAGCCGGTGGGGGGGCAGGATGGAGGCGGGGGGCAGGATGGAGCCGGCAGGGGGGGCAGGATAGAGCTAGGAGGGGGGCAGGATGGAGCCGGAGGAGTAGGATGGTGGCGGAGATGGGGGCAGGATGGAGCCGGCGGGGCAGGATGGGGCCGGCGGGGCAGGATGGAGCCGACGGGGCAGGATGGTGCGAGTGGGGCAGGATGGTGCGAGCGGGGCAGGATGGTGCGAGCAGTGCAGGATGGAGCCAGGGGGTCAGGATGGAGCGAGCGGGGCAGGATGGAGTGAGCGGGGCAGGATTGTGGCGGGGGGGCAGGATGGAGCCGACAGGGCAGGATGGAGCCGGCAGGGCAGGATGGAGCCGGCGAGGCAGGATGGAGCAAGCGGGGCAGGATGGAGTGAGCGGGGCAGGATGGAGCGAGCGGGGCAGGATGGAGCGAGCATGGCAGGATGGTGGTGGGGGGCAGGATTGAGCTAGTGGGGCAGGATGGTGGCGGGGGGGCAGGATGGAACAAGCGGGGCAGGATGGAGCGAGCGGGGCAGGATGGTGGCGGGGGGCAGGATGGAACGAGCGGGGCAGGATGGTGGTGGAGGGGCAGGATGGAGCGAGCGGGGCAGGATGGAGCCAGCAGGGCAGGATGGAGCCAGTGGGGCAGGATGGAGCCAGGGGGACAGGATGGAGCCGGGGGGGATGGAGCAAGCGGGGCAGGATGGAGTGAGCGGGACAGGATGGAGCCAGGTGGGGCAGGATGGAGCCAATGGGGCAGGATGGAGCCAGCGGGAGAGGATGGAGCCGGTGGGGCAGGATGGCGCTGGCAGGGCAGGATGAATCTGGCAGGGCAGGATGGAGCCAGCGGGGCAGGATGGAGCAAGGAGGGCAGGATGGAGCGAGCGGGGCAGGATGGAGCCAGGGGGCAGGATGGAGCGAGCGGGGCAGGATGCAGCCGGGGGGGAGGAGCAGGATGGAGCCGGGGGGCAGGAAGGAGCAAGCGGGGCAGGATGGAGCCAGGGGGGCAGGATGGAGCCAGCGGGGCAGGATGGAGCCAGGGGGCAGGATGGAGCCAGGAGGGCAGGATGGAGCCAGGGGGGCGGGATGGACCTGGCGGCGGCCAATCAGTAGAGTACTGCGGCTTGGCGCGCAGTTTGAATGCCGCGAAGTGCACCACCCAGCGCGCTGGGTCCACCGTTTGCCGGACGGTGCATACCTGCGGAAGAGCCGCTCACGCGCTGCTTCCGCCGGGCTGCGAATTGGCGCGAAATTCGAATGTTCAGCACGCGCTATTTGCATACTCGGAGTTCATTGGCCGCCGCAGGCTGTGCCAATGAGCTGCCTCTCTGTGGTGCGCGATTTTGGTTACAGACAGACTCAAAAAACCCTTAGACAATTATATAGTAGATGTAAAAGGTGCGGTATCATGTGCCAACCATCAACACAGTGGCAATGAACCAGGAGGGTGGGCAACCTGTGACCTCACAGCACCCATGCTGTAAGTTCCAAATTAAACAAAACAGTGGGGAGATACCATGTAAAATATCACAGCTGTAGATAAAAAGACAATTGCCGCATGTTCCAAATCGTTAGTTGATCTAATGCTGCTAGGCAAAATTAATTCTGATAAGATTGTATGAAGCCCACCACCATGTCAAGGCAAATTTCTTAGTGGGTCCCTAACTATAAATTGCCATAAAGGTGCAGCATCATGCGCCAACTAGCTTTGCAGTGGCAATGAATCAGCAGGGCGGGTGACCTGTTGCTCTACAGCACCTATGCTGTAAGGTTGAGTCCCCATGACTGAAAGCCACACCACCTCACAAGCACAAAACCACAGCAACATGGGCTCACACACAGCACCAACACCCAGTGAAAAACACATTTCCACCAGCTTTTATTATGTGAACTGAGAACTAAAATAGGTTGGACTCCTCTTGCAGTCCCTTGCTAATTTAAAACAATTGTGCCAAATGGGATGAATGCTGGTCCAAGTAAAATAAAATAGAGGGGACATACCATTCTTGATTTGGCAGTGGGCTTCATATTGTCTGATCAGGATGTTAAACCACAAGCCTCACATTCAGTTTTATTAATTTTTACTTACCAGGATTAAATCAACTTATGATCTTGGATGTGTGGCTCTTGTATTTTTCTCTTTAGCTATGGTAAAGAACACAGAATAAAGATGATCCAAAATGTGATGTCAAATTATCCCAATAAAAGATTCAACACTTCCCAAACACACAAAAAAAAGCCTCCACTCAGGTGTGTCATCTGTCAATGAAATTATAAGAGGCTTCCTTGTTACTGGTAACCCAAGGACTCCCTCCCAAAAATAAGAACATTATATATATATATATACCGTATTTTTTGGATTATAAGACGCACTTTTCCCCCCAATCTTTGGGGTTAAGTGGGGGGTGCGTCTTATAATCCAAATATACGGATCATATAGTGCAGGGGATGATGGGGGCAGCTCTGGAGGGTGCCCGGGGGTCCGGTGTGCTGGCTGGGGGCTGCAGGAGGGAGCGGGAGATCTCCTGCTCCCGCTCATAAATATGCACTCACGCTGTCCATCACCATAGTGCTGAAATCGCACCGCGGTGATGGGACTGAGGGCGCAGCGCATATTACATTGCCTGCGCCCCCCCAGTGATTACACATGCCTCCCCCCATGCTGAATATGGCCCCCCCAAGCTGCAGAGAAGCAGGAAGTTTGGGCGCAGCTTGCACGGAGGGATACAGGAGGGAGACAAGCAGCTCATCGTTGGAAATGGTGAGTAAAATGTTTGTTATTTTATTATGGGCAGCAGCTTGGGGGGCCATATTCAGCATGGGGGGAAGCATGTGTAATCACAGGGGGCCATATCCAGCAGTGGGAGACGCATCCCAGCAGTGGGGGACATGTGCCAGCAGTGGGGGACATGTGCCAGCAGTGGGGGACGTGTGCTAACACTGGGGGACATGTGCCAGCAGTGGGGAATGTGTGCCAGCAGTGGGGGAAGTGTGCCAACACTGGGGAACATGTGCCAGCAGTGGGGGACGTGTGCCAGCAGTGGGGGACGTGTGCCAGCAGTGGGGGACATGTGCCAGCAGTGGGGGATGTGTGCCAGCAGTGGGGGACATGTGCCAGCAGTGGGGGACATGTGCCAGCAGTGGGGGATGTGTGCTAACACTGGGGGACATGTTCCAGCAGTGGGAGACATGTGCCAGCAGTGGGGGACATGTGCCAGCAGTGGGGACATGTGCCAGCAGTGGGGGACGTGTGCTAACACTGGGGGACATGTGCCAGGAGTGGGGGATGTGTGCTAACATTGGGGAACATGTGCCAGCAGTGGGGGACGTGTGTCAGCAGTGGGGGACGTGTGCCAGCAGTGGGGGACATGTGCCAGCAGTGGGGGACGTGTGCCAGCAGTGGGGGACATGTGCCAGCAGTGGGGGAAGTGTGGCATCAATAAGGGATGAGTGTCAGCACTGGGTGATGTGTGCCAAAACTGGGGGATGTGTGCCAGCAGTGGGGGATTTGTGCCAGCAGTGGGGGACGTGTGACAGCAGTGGGACACTTGTGCCATCAATAGGGGATATGTGCCAGCACTGGGGGTCGTGTGCCAGCAGTGGGGGACCTGTGCCAGCAGTGGGGACATGTGCCAGCAGTGGGAGACTTGTGCCATCAATAGGGGATGTGTGCCAAGACTGGGGGATGGATGCCAGCACTGGGGGACGTGTGCCAGCAGTGGGGGACCTGTGCCATCAATGGGGGACGTTTGCCAACACTGGGGGACTTGTGCCAACACTGGGCGACGTGTGCCAGCAGTGGGGGACGTGTGCCAACACTGGGGGACGTGTGCCAGTAGTGGGTGATGTGTGCCAGCAGTGGGGGACATATGCCAGCAGTGGTGGACGTGCGCCAGCAGTGGGGGACTTGTGCCAACACTGGAGGATGTGTGCCAGCAGTGGGGGACGTGTGCTAGCAGTGGGGGACGTGTGCCAACACTGGGGGATTTGTGCCCACACTGGCAGTCTTGTGCCATCACTGGGGGACATGTGCCAGCACTGTGGGACATGTACCATCAATGGGGGACGTGTGCCAGCAATGGGGGACGTGTGCCAGTACTGGGAGACTTGTGCCATCAATAGGGGATATGTGCCAGCACTGGGGGACGTGTGCCAGCCATAAACCGATTAAGCGGGCCATATCTAGGATGGGGGGGCTATATCCCAGGATGAGGGACCATGTACCAGGAAGAGGGGGCTTTGAGGGACATATACCCTATATGATGTTTAAGACGAACACTGACATTATAAGACGGACGCCATTTAACATTAAAAATGATTTTTTCCTCTTTTCCTTCATTAAATCTGGGGGTGCGTCTTATAATCAGGTGCGTCTTATGAAGCGAAAAATACGATATATATATATATATATATATATATATTATCACAATAGGAACAGCACAAAATACCTTAAAGCAGTGCACACTTCTCCAGACACCTCAATGTCCTTAGATAATAGCAATAAAAAAGAAAAAGCAGCACCAAAATAGTAGTGGTGTGAACTTTTTTATTGCCTAGTGGCGTGGCGACGTTTTTGATATGGCAATCCTTTCTCAAGCAATGAGTCTGTTACAAACACACAGTCTTATAGGGTGCACATACAATGAACATTAATCAATCAATTTCACATAAAATCATACATTATTCATATATATGATTCATGGATTCATAAAGTGCTAAGTGCTGCACCATGCATGGAACTTTCCATATACACACATGGTTTTCAAGTATCTATATAACAAGTATAAAGTGAAATACAGTGCCATAAAGTGCTAATTGCATTTTAAATTAAAAATTCTCACAGGTGTGTAATCTTATTTCAGGAACATGTGCACTCACATTATATATCTCTTCCATGGCCACCATTGCTTGTCAGCAAGCCCAATGTTTCAATTTGTCAAAAAACTACATATCCCACAATCCTTTGCGTGCCCGCACATGTGCGGGAGCGCAATGAGGCCAGCGCCCCCATTTTACTCATGATATATACAGGAAGTGGTCATATGATGCATTTCTGGAATATCCAGCGGTGGAAAAGCTCAATATAATAATCCAAACCGCTCATCCCATTATAAATATTGACAAATATTATAATAAAAACCTTAGCAAACAAGATAGCTCTTTACTTAGTGGTGCCCTTAGTATTTCTTTCTAAATTAAGATTATTTAATATAACCTTCATAGCACCAGGTTAATAGCCACTACAATGCTTCTGTAAGGGGGACCAAATTATAAGAGCTTCTCGTATAGAGGGAAAGGAACTATGTCCAGTATGGTGTCACTAAGCCGGCCGAACCCTACTATGCATAGCAAGATGCCCCCTCTGTACGTGCAAAAACGAGGCCACAAAGGGTATCAGCCCCCGAGCCCATGCACACATGACACCCTCATACCACTCCACTTTCGCTCTCCAATCACAGTATACCCCCAAACTGAGCATAATAATAGTCTAAAACCAATATAGAAATTATTATCCAAATAAGAATTTTATTATTATTATTTTTTTTTTTTTACTTTTTCTTCCAGATATAAATTCATACGACTATAAACACCGACTTGTGCAGTGAAAAAAAAGAGAGAATATTCTCCAACATAATAACCAATGTGAATACATCCCCTCCATAAGGTGCAATCTGTGAAAAAATAAAAATAAAAAACATTATTGATAAAAATATAAACAGACATAAAAATACATGATCTTATTCGTTTTAAAGTCCACATTAAGATCATTTGGTTTCAATGTGTTCAACTTCATGATCCACTCAAGTTCCTTTCTTTTGAGTAGACGCACCCGGTCACCCCCTCTTCTCATTGCTGGCACTGCATCAATTATGCGGAAGTGAAGTTGCTTTTCTGTATGTGATTTCTCTGCAAAGTGTTTGGAAACTGGTAGATCCATCGTTTCTTCCTGATGGTACATCGGTGCAAATTTATTCTCGTTTTGAAATCACATGTTGTCTCACCGATGTACCACAGGCAACACGGACACTCTAGAAGATAGATTACAAAATCAGAATCAGACGTTAAGAAATGTTTTATTTTATATTGTTCGTTAGTAACTGGATCTTGGAAATTAGACCCTTTTAACATAAGACAACAATTCACACAGTAAAACAAAAAGGAAAAGGGGCGCAAATGTGTAGGATCCCCTTATTAAAAACGTCTAAGTGGCGTGGGTAGGTGGCCACTCACCTTATCGGGTTGTGCAATTCCTGCACAACCCGGTTTAACAGCCTCCGCCGCCGGCGGTATATGCAATGCCTCTCCGCTCTCCTCTCTCCTGTTCAAGGCAGATTGTTTGTGCTGTTCCTGAGTTGCTCCAGCCGCCAGTCCCTCAAAAGGGAGTAGTTTTCATGCAAAAAATTGTAATGGCGGTCTAATTAGGAGCGCTCTAAGGAACAAGCAGACATGTAAGATGTTTTCATAAATGTAAAACCTTTTATTAACTTCTTAGCTCCCCTCACAGCTCCACTACGCGTGGAGCTGTGAGGGGAGCTAAGAAGTTAATAAAAGGTTTGACATTTATGAAAACATCTTACATGTCTGCTTGTTCCTTAGAGCGCTCCTAATTAGACCGCCATTACTATTTTTTGCAACAATTCACACAGGACCGACAGGGAAAACATCCCTTTCTGCCACTTCCCTTCAATGACATTTGACTTGATTATTTAAAGAGGCCTATGTCAGCTTTGACTAAATTGGATGCAATTGTACTATTATGGTATGAAAATATCGGGGGATTCAAAAATTCTTTTATTTGAGGTAGACATTTACCCAGCATGCCCCAATGTTTTTTGATCACAGACGCAATCTGGGTGCTTTCCTCACAAAAACGTAGTTACTAATGGGATACGATAGAGAGTTTTTTTCTCTTTTATCTCATGCAACATAACGTCCCTGTCCATATTATCAACCTTATTTTTCTGGGGGTTTTTTAAAACGCTTTTAGGATAACTCCTATCCGTAAATTTATGCAAGATTTTTTCCATAGGATTTTTTAGAGAGTCATCATCACTTACAATTCTCTTTACTCACATCATATTACTTAATGGGATACCCTCCAGAGTCTTTCTAGGGTGCTGACTATTATACAATAATACGTAATTTTTGTCAGTGGCTTTTGAAAACAGTAGTCAATTTATCATTCTCAAGTTTAACATTAACACCCAAGAATTGAATCTCATTTGGTGAATGTACAAGGGTGAATTTTATGGTCTCAGTGTTTAGAAAAGAATGAAATTCACGCAGTGCTTCTTCAGTCCCAGTCCAAACAGTCCCAGGAAGACATCGTCTATGTATCTCCAACACGCAGATACATAGCTGAAGTGGCAGGAAACATAGACGAAGTCTTCCTTAAGTACACACATCACAATATTTGCGTATGCGGGCGCCATATTGGCACCCATCGCGGTTCCACGTAATTGCATAAAATAATTGTCACCAAAAAGAAAGTAATTTTTTGTTAGAACCAGATTCAGCAACTGAATAATAAAATCTATTGCTTCTGTAGAATAATTTTCATTCAGAAGCTTTTTTCTTACAACTCTCAGCCCGCCCTCATGTGAGGTACATAATGAGACAACATTGAACGAGGCTAAAAAATCATCACCCAATATGCTCATCTCACCCACTTTTACCAGAAAATCTGTAGTGTATTTTATGTATGACTCTGCACGCTTTGCTATAGGATTTAAAATCTTGTCCAAATAAACAACTATACTAGAAAAGATTGAATCACAGCCTTAGACAATCGGTCGACCCGGAGGATCTATGAGAGACTTGTACACTTTTGGTAGAATGTATATGACCAGAGTGGTGGGATGTTTTATAAATAAAAAGTCATATAGATCCTGATCTATTATTTGCCTCTCCAGTGCATAGTCCAATACTTGTTTAATTTCCTTTGCAATTTCAAATTTAGGTCCTCCATCTGTCTCCTTATCTCTTTCACATATTTTTCTTTGTCCATCAGGACAACCGCACCACCCTTATCAGCGCTCTTAATTATCACTGTTTCATCAGAAGCCAAGTCCTGTAGAGCTTTAATTTCATTTGTTGTCATATTGGGGTGTCTAAAACCTTTATCAAAATTATTCCTCATTTTACCAATATCCTTATTCACCGCTGAAATAAGCGCTTCTATCACATGTGAATTACTCACTGGCACAAAATTACTTTTTTCCTCAAAGAAACCTAATTTAAACTTAATTCACTGTTGGGAATAAACCCAACCTTAAGATTATTACAAAAATGTTCTTTTAACCTGATCAATCTAAAGAAACTCTGCAAATCAAACATAGGTTGAAACCAGTTCACATGTGAACTCAGACCAAATGTTAACCCCTTATTCAACACAGATATATGATCCTTTGTAAGGACCTTACTTGAGATAATCACAATTAAACCTGTTCTTTGCTCCTCGTCACAATCTGTTTTTCTACCACAGACTTGTTTTTCCCTTTTCTCAATTTTTTCTTATTGCCGGTGTTTTCTTCCTACCCTTTTTTTCCGGATCTCAGTTTTTCCTTTGGCGGGTTTTCTGGGTCTGGGGAAATAATGATTAGTATAAACCATATCATTTTTATCCCTAAACAAAAAATGTCCTTTAGGCCAATAACCTTTCTTCTTCCAGTTTCCTGAAATATCCCTCTGCCAATTGTAAATATTTCCATTTCTGTAATCATCCATATCCCTATTCCACTTTCGTTGCTTCACATCCTCCAACTCCAAGCGCAATTTTGTCAATCTAGTGTCCACCATATCTTTAAATGCAATCCACTCCTCCTCTTTAACCAAGGATTTAATGTTCAACTCCAATGGAGGTACTTCCAATCCCAGATTTTTTAGTTCATTTGTAAGTATTCTATGTTGAGGAGTATCATATCCATGCTATATTTATTCCAAATCTCGAATGGTGCAGTAGGTTAAAATTGCAGGTTTCTAAACAATGCATATGAACAAACAATGTTTATTTGTTTGATTTTCTGGTTCGAGTCCAGTACAGGTGGACTCTTTATATTCTTTTTTTTTATATTTTAAACAGAAATAGAATAATCTTTTCCATTTTTGCATGATAGATGACATCATGATTCATATATACTAAGACTAATATGGAATATAAATGTGATTCCCATAGTGTACATAGGAGGTGTCCTCTCTCTGTGATGTCATTGATGACGAATGTAAAATTTTTTTTTGTTTTCTGTGAATAACATCTGCTTTGTAAAGCATATAAAAGAGATTTTTGCATGTAGCATGTAATACACCCTGAGGAAGGTGCGAGGGTTGCACCAAAAAGCGTTGGTTTGTGTGGAGGAATAAAGAAGGAGATGGAGAAAGCAATGCATTTGGAGTACATTTATTGAAGCAGCAGCACGGACCATTGAAACCATTCCTGTTTGGACTTCTTATTGACGGGAAGTGACAGAAAGGGATGTTTTCCCTGTCTGTCCTGTGTGAATTGTTGTCTTATGTGGTACATCGGTGAGACAACGTGTGATTTCAAAGCGAGAATACATTTACACCGATGTACCATCAGGAAGAAACGGATGGATCTACCAGTTTCCAAACACTTTGCAGAGAAATCACATACAGAAAAGAAACTTCACTTCCGCATAATTGATGCAGTGCCAGCAATGAGAAGAGGGGGTGACCGGGTGCGTCTACTCAAAAGAAAGGAACTTGAGTGGATCATGAAGTTGAACACATTGAAACCAAATGATCTTAATGTGGACTTTAAAACGAATAAGATCATATATTTTTATGTCTGTTTATATTTTTATCAATAATGTTTTTTATTTTTATTTTTTCACAGATTTGGACCTTATGGAGGAGATGTATTCACATTGGTTATTATGTTGGAGAATATTCTCTCTTTTTTTTCACTGCACAAGTCGGTGTTTATAGTTGTATGAATTTATATCTGGAAGAAAAAGTAAAAAAAAAAAATAATAATAATAAAATTCTTATTTGGATAATAATTTCTATATTGGTTTTAGACTATTATTATGCTCAGATTGGGGGTATACTGTGATTGGAGAGCAAAAGTGGAGTGGTATGAGGGTGTCATGTGTGCATGGGCTCGGGGGCTGATACCCTTTGTGGCCTCGTTTTTGCACGTACAGAGGGGGCATCTTGCTATGCATAGTAGGGTTCGGCCCGCTTAGTGACACCATACTGGATGTAGTTCCTTTCCTCTATACGAGAAGCTCTTATAATTTGGACCCCCTTACAGAAGCATTGTAGTGGCTATTAACCTGGTGCTATGAAGGTAATATTAAATAATCTTAATTTAGAAAGAAATACTAAGGGCACCACTAAGTAAAGAGCTATCTTGTTTACTAAGGTTTTTATTATAATATTTGTCAATATTTATAATGAGATAAGCGGTTTGGATTATTATATGAGCTTTTCACCGCTGGATATCCCGGAAATGCATCATATGACCACTTCCTGTATATATCATGAGTAAAATGGGGCGCTGGCTTCATTGCGCTCCCGCACATGTGCGGGCACGCAAAGGATTATGGGATTGTAGTTTTTGACAGTTTTTTGCCAGCAATGAGGAGAGGGGGGTGACGGGTGCGTCTACTCAAAAGAAAGGAACTTGAGTGGATCATGAAGTTGAACACATTGAAACCAAATGGTCTCAATGTGGACTTTTAAAACGAATAAGATAATGTAAAGTTGAGACGTACAATGACATTCTAATCCTGCTTTTCTTTTCATATTTTTATGCATGTTTATATTTTTATTAATAATGTTTTTTATTTTTATTTTTTCACAGATTTTACCTTATGGAGGGGATGCATTCACATTGGTTATTACGTTGGAGAATGTTCTCTCTTTTTTTCACTGCACAAGTCGGTGTTTATAGTTGTATGAATTTATATCTGGAAGAAAAAGTAAATAAAAAATAAATAAATAAATAATAATAAAATGTTTATTTGGATAATAATTTCTATATTGGTTTTAGACTATGACTGTTATTATGCTTAGAGTGGGGGTATTTTGTGATTGGAGAGGGAAAGTGGAGTGGTATGAGGGTATCATGTGTGCATGGGGCTCGAGGACTGATACCCTTTGTGGCCACGTTTTTGCACGTACAGCGGGGGCATCTTGCTATACATGGTAGGGTTCGGCCCGCTTAGTGACACCATACTGGACATAGTTCCTTTCCGTCTATACAAGTAGCTCTTATGATTTGGTCCCCCTTATAGAAGCATTGTAGCGGCTATTAACCTGGTGCCATGAAGGTAATATTAAATAATCTTAATTTAGAAAGAAATACTAAGGGCACCACTAAGTAAAGTGCTATCTTGTTTACTATGGTTTTTATTATAATACTAGCTGTACTACCCGGCTACGCCCGGGTTAATAAATAACTGCTGTTAGCTATAACAAAATAGAATTTGAATATGTCATATTAATGATCTGTAAGAAAATAGAAGCTGAACTGTGATTGGTTGCTATAGGCAGCCTAATAAATCTCCAGCCAACAGTAAACCATCCCCCCGGCCGGGCAGTATATGTTGCCTCACACATACACATAATAGACAGCTCATGTGACTGACATCTGCCTTAATTCCCTATATGGCACATGTGTTGCACATTGGTGTTTTTAATCAGATGTTTATGTGTGGAAATTAAAGATAGCACACGTATGAGGCGAGTTGTGTGAGGTGATTTGTGCACATCTGTGTCTGTGTGGTGTGTGTGTCCATGGTGTGTGTGTGTGTGTGTGTCTGTGGGGTAAATGCATGTGTCCCTATAGGGTGTGTATGTGTGTGTGTCCCTGTGGCGGGGTCTGTGTGGTGTGTGTGTGTCTCTGTGTTGTGTGTGTCTCTTTGTGGTGTGTGTGTGTGTCCGTGTGGGGTGAGTGCATGTGTCCCTATAGGGTGTGTATGTGTGTGTGTCCCTGTGGGGTGGTCTGTGTGGTGTGTGTGTCTCTATGTTGTGCTTGTCTCTTTGTGGTGTGTGTCCCTGTGGGGTGAGTGCATGCGTCCCTATAGGGTGGCTATGTGTGTGTCCCTGTGGGGGGGGTCTGTGTCGTGTGTGTGTGTCTGTGTTGTGTGTGTCCCTGTGGGGTGAGTGCATGTGTCACTATAGGGTGTGTGTGTGTGTGTTCCCCGTGGGTGGTGTGTGTGTGTGTCTCTGTGTTGTGTGTATCTCTTTGTGGTGTGGTATGTGTCTCTCTGTTGTGTGTGTCTCTTTGTGGTGTGTGTGTGTTCGGGTGTGTGGTGAGTATCCAATGTTGGGGCTGCACCTTAGTGACTATACACTTGCTGTTACTCTTTGTGTGCGTGTGGTGTGTATACATGTCCCCGTGTGTGGTGAATATCCCATGTTGGGGCCCCATCTTAGTGACTATATGCTGGTATATGCTGTTAGTCTTTGGCGCTGTCATTAAGCCCCTCTCATTCACAACTGTCAACTGGTAACTGTCACTTTTTCCCCATTATGTAGAAAGGGGCAAAATTGTTTGGTGAATTGGAATGCGCGGAGTTAAAATTTTGCCTCACAATATAGCCTATGACGCTCTCGGGGTCCAGACGTGTGATTATGCAAAATTTTGTGGCTGTAGCTGGCAGCTGCCCATTTTCCTCCAACACTTTTCTTTCACTTTTCCCCATTATGTAGATGAGGGCAAAATTGTTTGATGAACTGGAACGCGCAGGGTTAAAATTTCACCTCACAACATAGCCTATGATGCTCTCGGGGTCCAGACGTATGACTGTGCAAAATTTTGTGGCTGTAGTTGCGACGGTGTAGATGCCAATCCCGGATATACATACATACACACATACATACATACACACATACACACATTCAGCTTTATATATTAGATTTGTCAATATGGATAATGGGATAAGCGGTTTGGATTATTACATTAAGCTTTTCCACCGCTGGATACCCCGGAAATGCATCATATGACCACTTCTTGTATATACCATGAGTAAAATGGAGCCGCTGGCCTCATTGTGCTACTGCACATGTGCGGGCACGCAAAGGATTGTGGGATATGTAGTTTTTTGACACAGATATGTGCAGTGAAACATTGGGCTTGGTGACAAGCAATAGCAGCCAGGGAACAGATATATAATGTGAGTACACATGTTCCTTAAATAAGATTACACACCTGTGAGAATTTTTAATTTAATATGCAATTAGCACTTTATGGCACTGTATTTCACTTTATACTTGTTATATAGTTACTTGAAAACCATGTGTGTACATGGAAAGTTCCATGCATGGTGCAGCACTTAGCACTTTATGAATCCATGAATCATGTATATGAATAATGTATGATTTTATGTGAAATTGATTGATTAATGTTCATTGTATGCGCACCCTATAAGACTGTGTGTTTGTAACAGACTCATTGCTTGAGAAAGGATTGCCATATCAGAAACGCCGCCAAGCCACTAGGCAATAAAAAAAGTTCACACCACTATTATTTTGGTGCTGCTTTTCTTTTTTTTGCTATATATATATATATATATATATGTGTATATATATAATTTAATTTGTCTATTTTTATTCAGTAGTAGTGACATGGATTCCTTTTTTTGAATGTACAAAGATTTTAGCAAACCACAATCAGATGAACGGAAGAGCAGTTGACATTTCTAAAATAAAACTGTCAAGTGAAACTACTAAAAACAACTAAATAGCATGGCAGTTCATTCCTATTTATTGTAAGAAATAAGTGGATAGTCTATTTTTTGGACTATAAGATTCAATTTTAACAAGAAAAAATGCCTGCTAAAAAGTGTGCGCCTCTTAAAGCCTGGGAGCAGCTTCCTGTGACGGAGACACTGTGTCCTCATTGATCACAGAGAGAACTGCTCTCTCCTCTTGCACTGCACTGATCTATGTGAGCAGTGCCAAGCCAGGGAGGAAGTTACTTGATCTATCAGAGGTTGCACTAGCTGAGCAACTGTAAAGGCCCCGTCACACACTACAATATTGTTAACGATATTGTGGCAACATCACCGGTTTGGTGTCGTTGCAGTGATGTGGAAACAACATCATTGGGTGTGACATTTACCAACGACTAACGATGAGGTCGTTCATCATTGGTTGTTGGTAACTGACCTGGACCATAAATTTATCATTGGTCTCCATCTGGGCAGCCAGCATTGGTGCGTGTGACAGCGGGAGACCAATGAGGAACGATATCCCAGCGCCGCACAGCAATTGCTGGGAGCTGGTAACCAGGGTAAACATCGGTAACTAAGCGCAGCGCTCTGCTTGTTACCCACTGTTTACCCTGGTTACCAGCATTTTCGCTGGTCCTGATCGCTGGTGAGTGTGCCTGTTTAGACAGCTCACCAGCAATCAGATAACGATGTCCCAGCTATTCACATCGTTGGTGGGATCGCTGGGACATTGTAGCGTGTATCGGGGCCTTAAGACCTTCACAATCCATTTAACACTAGATCCTTTCAGGTCACATAACCTGAAAAGTCCAAAAGTTAACTTTGTGAATGGCCTTCAGCTGTTCATCTGGTGCAGCCTTCATTCACATCATAAGCAGGAACTGCAAGATGTCGTAATGTAGTCTCTGGGTATGTGAGACTTCAAGGTTTGGTAATGTGTATGCATGTGTACAGTAAGTGTAACTGAAAGAAGTGGTAGGTGGAGTTCAAATCAAACTGCATGTCATTTTTATGCATTGCGTTTGTCCTGCGTTTTTGCCAAAAAACGCATTGAAATGCATGTGTTTTTTTTCCCATAGACTTACTTAGTAAAAACCCATTCAAACACAGTAAAACGCACAGCTAAACATGGTTGCATTTGAATGCATGCAGTTTTACCAAAGGCCAGGAAATGTTGCCAGCTATGTTCCTTTGCGCTTGATTAAAATGCATGCGTTCAAACGCAACGACGTTTAGCGGTGCATTTTTACCGCTTTTGAATGTGTTTTTACAATATGATGAGACGGTCGACAGGGTAGGGGGACTATGATACCGTGACAGGTGGTTACTTCAGAGGGGACCACGGCTGGTCGGTTCCCGGTTCCAGGCCCTGGACACTCAATGGCGGATGGGGGTGATGATATGGGGGAATTGTAACGTGATGCCACCTGTGGTACCTGGTAAATGGTTACCAGTGCTGGGGACAGCCGCTCAATTGATGGAGATGCAGCTTGGGTAGTACAGCTCCCCACAGGTGGAGCTTTACCTCAGGGCAGCGGGGTGGATGAGGGGAGTAGTAGTCCTCACCTCTGTGATGTTGTAAAGGCCCTCAGGGTGGGACAGATGAAATGAGACCAGACACCAGATCAGCTCAAACAGTTCTTTACTGGCACCAGATGAAGTCGGTAAACCGTATAGTCTGGGTTAACCGGGGGCCGTAGCCGTGGATTGTGGAGGCTTTTCCAGAGTCTGTCAGAAGTGTCCTTCAAATGGCTCTCCTGGTCCTTTTCCCTTTTGTTGCCCTGATGACTCTGTATTTCCACTCATGAGTCTAGTTTCTAGTCCTGGGGGTCTGTTGCCTAAAGTCTCTGTACTTTTCAGCATCGTGAACCCAGCTGCAGGACTGATGTTGGACTACTTGATGGGTGCTGTGGCTCCCTTATATCGGGCCCACAGCCTGCCAGTCTGCGGTTAGGGGCAGACCTTAACTAACCGCCTCAGTTCCGGTGTACTGGTGATGACCTGGTCTCCAGCTGGCTCTGACCACTCCTGGAGTGGCCCCCTTCTCCGTCCGGGTCACCCTTCTCCTTGGAGGTGCACTCTGTCATGATTGCAGGGTCCCTTGCGTCCGTCCTCTCTGCTGTCTTGCACTGTCTGACTGACTAGTCTTCTAACTGTCACTCCTCGTCTCCCGCTCATCTAGGCTACACCCCCTGGGACCTGCTGAATATACGGTCCCCTGTACTAACGTGCCTACTGTATGGGTGTTGGGGTGCAACTCTGTAGGTCCTCCATATCCACGGCTACGGAGGCACTACACCTTCTGTTTGGGGTGCAGTACTTCCCTGTGGCACCTTGCCATAGGAGCGCTACATGCAGTGTTGGCCAAAAGTATTGACAACCCTGCAATTCTGTCAGATAATACTCAGTTTCTTCCTGAAAATGATTGCAATCACAAATTCTTTGGTATTATTATCTTCATTTAATTTGTCTTCAATGAAAAAAACACAAAAAGAATTGTCCTAAAGCCAAATTGGATATAGTTCCACACCAAACATAAAAAAGGGGGTGGACAAAAGTATTGGCACTGTTAGAAAAATCATGTGATGCTTCTCTAATTTGTGTAATTAACAGCACCTGTAACTTACCTGTGGCACCTAACAGGTGTTGGCAATAACTAAATCACCTTCCAGCCAGTTGACATGGATTAAAGTTGACTCAACCTCTGTCCTGCGTCCTTGTGTGCATCACATTGAGCATGGAGAAAAGAAAGAAGACCAAAGAACTGTCTGGGACTTGAGAAACCAAATTGTGAGGAAGCATGAGCAATCTCAAGGCTACAAGTCATCTCAGACGAATGTTCTGTTCTACTGTGCAGTGTCATCAAGAAGTTAAAGCCATGCAGTACTGATCCTAATGGACGGAAAGAAAATTACAAGATTCAGCGCAAGATTGTGCGGATGGTGGATAAAGAACCTCGACTAATATCCAAACAAGTTCAAGCTGCCCTGCAGTCCGAGGGTACAACAGTGTCAATGAAAAGGAATGTATGGTAGGAGATCCAGGAAGACCCCACTTCTTACCCTGAGACATAAAAAAGCAGGCTGCAGTTTGCCAAAACTTACATGAAAAAGCCTAAAATGTTTTGGCAAAGGCATCAACATAGAGTTTACAGGAGAAAAAAAGAGGCATTCAAAGAAAACAACACGGTCCCTACAGTCAAACATGGTGGAGGTTCCCTGATGTTTTGGGGTTGCTTTGATGCCTCAGGCACTGGACTGCTTGACCGTGTGCATAGCATTATGAAGTTTGAAGACTGTACAACAAATCTTTGCAGCATAAGTAGGCAGTGTAGTGGGCCCAGGCATGGGACAATGACCCAAAACACACTTCAAAAAGCACTAGAAAATGGTTTGAGAGAAAGCACTGGAGACTTCTAAGGTGGCCAGCAATGAGTCCAGACCTGAATCCCATAGAACACCTGTGGAGAGATCTAAAAATGGCAGTTTGGAGAAGGCACCCTTCAAATATCAGGGACCTGGAGCAGTTTGCCAAAGAAGAATGGTCTAAAATTCCAGCAGAACATTGTAAGAAACTCACTGATGGTTACCGGAAGTGGTTGATCACAGTTATTTTGGCGAAAGGTTGTGCAACCAAGTATTAGGCAGAGGGTGCCAATACTTTTGTCTGGCCCATTTTTGGAGTTTGTGTGAAATGATCAATGTTTTGCTTTTTGCTTCATTCTCTTTTGTATTTTTTCATTGAAGACTAATTAAGTGAAGATAATAATACCAAAGAATTTGTGATTGCAATCATTTTCAGGAAGAAACTGAGTATTATCTGACAGAATTGCCGGGGTGTCAATACTTTTGGCCAACACTGTAAGTCTATGGGAAAAGAATAAAGCTTTCAATGCATTTTTTTGGCAAAAACACATTGAAAAATGCAATGCATCCAATCCAATATAGTGTGAATCGATCACACACTGACAGCGGCCCACACTGGCCTAACCACCCAGCACAGTGATCCTGGCTCCTGCACCTACAAGATGGAATTCCCCCAAACTACAATTCCGAACAGGCAACGAACAGGTTTGCTTATCTCTACTAGAGAACAGAGAAAATGTATCAAAAATGTCATCCTCTTAAAATACTCTACATTTTCATACTTTTTGACATATAAGTTTAACTTGAAGACTTTCTAGTTATTGGGCTGATTCATCAATCAGTCTATGCCAGTTGTTTTGTTAAACTGCTTGTGGAATGTTGCTGAACAACAATTGTGCACAATTTACATGTCATTCTTGACATCAATTATTTCTAATTTGTTGGGCATGCTCAGCCAGATGTTGACTCGATAGTTTGACAGGAGTAGTGTAAAAATACCAAAAATCGCATAGTCAGTGCACAACTATAACTTAAACATCATGTTTGCAACATTTCAAGGAGTTTACATCAGAAAACTGATCTAAACTTTGTAATGACTAAGCCCCATAGACAAAATAGTCTTACAGCTTTCCACATCTGCATTTCCATTCCATTTGGGTTGTATTACTTTTTTGACAGCATTTTTTGACCAAAACGCAATGAAGCACATGCGTTTTTGCACCCATTGATTTCAATGGAAAACATATTGAAAACTCAAGTAAAAGCACATGTCATTTTCAAAAAACGCAAAACGCATGTGTTTTAAGAAAGGCAGCCAAAATGTTTCCTGCAATCTTTTGGGCTTTTTTGCAAAAATGCATGGATTTTGCATTTTCTGAAAATGACACTATGGTGTCGATCTTTACCATGCGTTTCATTGCATTTTTGGGCACAAATGCTGTCAAAAACGGAGTGCAAACCAAACGGAATAAAAATGCAGATGTGCACTTAGCCTTAAAAATATACTCAATTTCAGAAAATCAAAAAATGTGAGCACTTTAAGGCTATGATCATGTGTTCACTTTTTGGTCAGTTTTTCACATCAGTTTTTGTAAGCTAAACTTAGGAGTGGATGAAAAATACTGACGTAGTGACATCTTTCTATTATACTTTACCTCTGATTGTTCTACTACTAGTTTTGGCTTGTAAATATTGATTCTCAAATACTGACCAAATACTGTATCGTAAAGATAGATGTCACCACTTCTTTATTTTTCATCCACTCCCGGTTTTAGCTTACAACTGATGAAAAAACGTGACAAAAAAATGATCATGTAGCCTAAAGCTGGGGTTACACCAACAATCGGGATCGCTGGAACATCGCTATGTGATCGCTGGTGAAATGACAGACAGGCAGATCTCACGAAAATCACGCAGCGATGCGCCAACACCTGATGGTCGCTGGGATCGGTCAAGGTTTCGGGCGCACACTGGTTGTCACTGGTTGTTGTACCAGTCAAACATGCCGATGCATGGGTGACAGCGGCAGACCAATGATTGAAAAATAATCCCGGTCATTCCGCAATGATCAGCTAGCTGATCACTGATCGTTCGGCATGTCACACGCAGCGACGTCACTGGCGAGGTCGCTGCAAAGTCACAAGACCTGTGACGTTGCAGCGACATTGGTAGCGATGTCACTGCATGTAACCCGGCCTTAAGTCCGCTACACACACAAGGATATCGGTAGGGATAACATTGAAATGTCACGGATTTTTGAACGTTCCAACGATATCATTAGTGCATACTTGCATGTAAACGAACGACGTAGGATGAAAAAATCGTTGGAACGGTCATCACAAAAATGAGATCCTGACATCAAATCTATTGTTCGTCATCCAATTAAGGAACTGTGAAGAAGCCACATCTTCAGTGTGACACCTTTTTGAACAATCTCGCTCAAAATTCTCCTATTCCTGCTGCTTTGAAAATCGTTCAAAGGATGTTCTCAAAATCGCTGGCGCGTTGCCAAATGCAATATCGTTAATGATATCCTTGCGTGTGACAATGCACCAACTATGTCGGAAGGATCACAGTCACGTGACATAGGGAACAACATCGTTCACCTATATCCTTGTATGTGAAGCGGTCTTTAAGACTGTTTTGACAAATATGTCCTATTCCTTGTAACACTGTTTTTCAGTTTGTAAAACAAGGTATTTTTAAAAGCAAATTTTAGGCTGATTTTTTTTCTTGTTGCACATTTTTTCCATTCCTTTAAAATATATTTTGGAAAGTTTACCACTGACCTATTCTGGATTTAATATTTCTACATTGACTTTGTATTAACAGCAGGCCTCAGCATTTTTTTTAAATGTAACAAGTATTAAAAACACTTGTAAACCCTCATTATAAGGCTATCTAACTATCACTTTACCTACAGTAAAAAAGCTTAATTTATAGACAGGAAAACAGAAAGTGACTGACCTGCTCTTAAAAAATAACAAGATGCAAAACAAAATGTGAAAACCAGAAAGTCTGAGTGTCCAATATTAACATGTACCACAGTAAAAATACAGATAACTGTATATTGTAACCTTTATCTCACGAGAATATGCTAAGCTTATCTGACTTGATATTTGCAAAAAAATGTCCAACATTTTGCCAGAGATAATTAAATGTCTCCAGTAACAGTATGTACTGCTTGTTTAGACATTTATCTCTGCTTAAATACTGTATATAAAGTCTCCAAATTCTATAGATTTGAACAAAAATACGCTAAATCACAAATAATTTTGTAGGCCCGTTTAACCAGTAAATAAATGTTTTGAGTTTTGCAGGCAACTTGAGTACCCAGAGGAAACGCATACAAGAAAAGAGAGGTAAAATATGTTTGTGCCGTGTTAACTACAGTAGTAAGTAGAAATATATTAGAATCTGAGAGTCCTCAGTGGTTGATACCTTTTAATGGCTAACTGAAAAGATGGTGACAAGTTTTCAAGACTCCAAGGCCTCTTCATCAGTTTAATTATAACACAAATTCTGAAGACACATATATTTAGACACAACAGAATATAGAATAGTGCAGTAAATAACACAAGGGACGTAAAGCAGAACATAGAATAGTCAGTGTTGGAAGCGGAAAAGCAGCTGGGGCAGTAAATTACAGGGTTCAGAGATAAGAGGAATGGGTGGCTTCACACTTGCGTTCCCCGCCGCAATACGCAAGCCGAGCGCATACATCGCGCATCCCTATGTTTAACATGTTGCGTTCATGGTGTGGATGAAAATGTATGATTTGTACGCAAGCCTCTGCATGCGTACAAATCACACATGGGGAGCAATGCCATGTGCATCCGAGCGTATACACCGTGCGTCCCCATCTTAAACATAGGGACGCGTGATGTATGCGCTTGGCTTGCGCTCGCCTGCTGCAATATGTAGCGGCGGGGAATGCACGTGTGAAGCCACCCTATGATAGTTTTATTGTCTTTTGGTGGACTGGTCCTGGATTTCAAGATTCTGTGGATCCATGGGAAAAAACTTGCAACATGCACTGTTCTTTTCTGAATCTTCAAGATGAGTATCAAGCTGATAATCATCTATACATGTCTTTGGGTGCTGAAAAAACTTGAATTCCATCTGGATCATATATTTAGCATATATATAAAAATATATAGATACATTGTCATTATTCACTTAGGTATCAACAACGCTTCTAAATTATTACGTAAGTTTGTCATAAATTTTTTAAATTTTTTTTCCAGATAAACGCAAGGATATTACCGTATATACTCGCATATAAGCCGAGTTTTTCAGCCCAAAAATTGGGCTGAAAAGTACCCCCCTCGGCTTATACGCGAGTCAGTGCTGTATACCGATGTATACATCGGTATACAGCAGCCCCCGCATCCCCAGTAATGCAGGGCCCCCCAGCCTCGCTC
This sequence comes from Allobates femoralis, assembly GCA_033576535.1. Lineage (NCBI taxonomy): Eukaryota > Metazoa > Chordata > Amphibia > Anura > Aromobatidae > Allobates > Allobates femoralis. The sequence continues at coordinate 550,129,948 of JARQOC010000002.1, read as the reverse complement.
CGGTCACCTGTAAAGCAAACTATACTCATCAGTGTCCCGCTGTCCGCGCCCGCTCGCTGCTGCCGTCCGCGATCCTCCATCTTCATGCGTCTTCTTCCTGTTTCTGTGCTCGTCGCAGGCAATGACGTCATTCCCTGCGACGAGCACAGGAAACAGGAAGAAGACACATGAAGATGGAGGATCGCGGAAGTCAGCGGAGAGCGGGCGCGGACAGCGGGACACTGATAAGTATAGTTTGCTTTACAGGTGACCGGAGTCAGGCTGGGGGGGCCCTGCATTACTGGGGCTGCCTGTATACTACCACTGGGGCTGCTATATACTACCACTGGGGCTGTATATACCTCTGGGGCCCTGTATACTACCACTGGGGCTGTATAAACCACTGGGGCTGTATATACTGCTGGGGCCCTGTATACTACCACTGGGGCTGTATATACTACCACTGGGGATGTATATACTACCACTGGGGCTGTATATACCTCTGGGGCCCTGTATACTACCACTGGGGCTGTATAAACCACTGGGGCTGTATATACTGCTGGGGCCCTGTATACTACCACTGGGGCTGTATATACTACCACTGGGGCTGTATATACTACTAGGGCTGCGTCTATACTACCACTGGGGCTGTATATACCACTTGGGCTGTATATACTACTGGGGCTGCGTGTATACTACCACTGGGGCTGCTGTATCTACCTCTGGGACTGGTGTATACCACACTGCTGGGGGCTGTATACTTGTACTAGGGTCCACCCTTGGCTTATACACGAGTCAATAGATTTTCCCAGGTTTTGGGGGCAAAAGTAGGGGGGTCGGCTTATACACGGGTCGGCTTATACACGAGTATATACGGTATTTTGTCTTAGAGCCTTTAAATCACTAAAACCTAACCAAAACACAGGTGTTAATTAGTTTGCCAGTTGAGCCAAGGAAAACTACCATATATACTTGTGTATAAGCTGTGTATAAGCTGACTTATTCAGCACATTTTTTTTGTTGAAAAAGACCCCCTCAGCTCATACACGAGTGAGTATCCTGAGATGCACTTTTTGTGCTGGTGGAGAAGGTTCCTGGAGGCAGGAGCAGGCTGTAGCTGCAGGCATTTCACATGGGCCCAATGTTTAGGTTGATGTAATATTCACTGCATCCTCCAGTTTGTCACTTCTCAGAACTGAAGCTGGGGCTGAGAGGTGGGTGGGGTTAGAGGCACATATAACATTACCTTAAGTAGCCAGTACACATGATTATTGACTGCAGCTGTAGCCAGGCAAAATCATGTATGTGGATATTAACTGCTTCCCACGCATTATCTTTGGCTTGGGAAGCAGTGAATATTCTGGGGACAAATTATTTAACTCACCTCCCCTTCACTTCCCCTGCAGCACCATGGCATCCTTGTTTCTTGTGCTGGCATCTGATCATGTGAGCAGTGCAGGACAGTGACATCTGCTGCATGTGTCACTCACATGATCAGATGATGAAACAAGAAGACAGGAGGACAGGACACTATGGTGCTACAGGGAGTGTGATTAAGAGGTGGGTTAAATTGTTTATTATTTTGTTTGAACCAAAATGGGGGGCTATATACCAGGATGGGGGACCATATACCAGGATAGGGGCCATATACCATGATAGGGGGCTATATACCATGATTGGGGGTATGTACCAGGATGAGGGATGTTATACCAGGATGAGGGCTACGTACTAGAATGAGGGGCTGTGTATCAGGATGGGGGCTATGTACTAGGATGGGGGTTATATACTAGAATGAGGTCTATGTAGCAGGCTGAGGAATGATATGCCCATGCTGGGGGATTATATACCAGGCTAAGGAATGATATACCAGGCTAGAGGACAATATACCAGGATGGGGGATGATAAACTGAGATGGGGGTCTATACACCAGGAAGTGGATGATATACCAGAATTGAGAGCTGCTGTATTTCCCACCCTAGGCTTATACTCGAGTCAATAAGTTTTCCCAGTTTTATTAATTACAATTAGGTGCCTTATGGATAGCTTTTACTCAACTATATGCAGTACTTAGAAAGGATATTCCACATTATTGAGAAGTCTAGAGGTTTCAAGCAATATGAAAATAAAAAGGATCACTCTACTGCAAAAAAAGCATCAAATAGTGTACTTCTTTGGACAAAGTATGAAAATGTTAGATATTTCATAAAAAGCTAAGCAGGGTCTTGTACTGTGAAAACATTTATAGCTGATACATAGCAAATTTGACTTTGTGCAGATAAAGGCATAATGAGGAGAGTTTCTGCTAAATTCATCAGACTAAGAAAGTAGCTCCTAAAATAACATTACAAAACAGCAAACAGGTATTTGAATTTGCTGGTGCCTCTGGAGTCCTGCAAACCTCAAGGTGCAGTATCATACAGTGGTTTGCAGTTGCAATTGTGCATACACCTATTGTTTGGCCATTCCTAAACAGCGCACACAGGAAGAAATGGTTGCATATCACTAATGCTTACATGAAGACTATTTTTAAAACAGTCTTCTTTTCTCATCAGTGTCACACAACTCTGGATGGTGCAGATGAATGAAGTAGTAAATGATTGGTGGATGACCATCATGTCTCAGAAAGGTTGCTGTGTTAGCAAGCCTATAGCTTACTCATCTTATTTGTCAGAATCATGGAGGGATTGCTAGTAGGTGGTACCTTAGGGTCCTTGAAGGTGCAAAAATGACCATGGCAAAGTGTATAGGGTTTCTGATAAACCATTTTCTTCTCTGGTACAAAAAGAATGTCATCTGTAGTAAAATCATTTTTATGCATGAAATGCATCATCACATTCTGAGAAGAATACCAAGAGTAACTTACTGCACCAGCCTTCTTTGACTTCAACCCTATTGACAACCTTTGGAGTATCCTCAAGCAAAATATCCACTAGAGTGCTAGGTAGGTCACATCAAAACAGTAGATTAAAAAGGTTATTCTGTCATCCTGCAAAGAAATTCAAGCAGCAACAATCCAAACCCTTATAAGTTTCATGAATTCAAGAATAATGGTGTAGATGATTTTAAAGAAGAGGTCCTATGTTAACTTGTAACTTGACCTGTTAAGATGTATTTGATTGTAAAAGCTTTCTATTTCAATACATTTTATCTTTTAATGCTGCAAATTCAACTATTACCATTTTCAATTTTTTACAATTTATAAAATATTTGGAAACTGTTGAGAATGATAATTCAGAACAGTACATTTTGAGTTCTTTTGTTTCGAAAAAAAAACTGTTATCATTGGTAGTAAAAAAACATGTAATTTACAATTTTAAACATTGATGGTTTGAACATTATAATGACTGTTTTTTATCAACCATTTACTAACATCAGAAAAAATAGTATTTACATAATAATTTTGAACACAATGTATTTAATCATGTATAAAAATGTATAAAAATACATGCCAAATGAATGTAACATGAATGTAAAAACAGACACTCGGATGGCATATGGATGATAGTTTAGATGAAAACATTTATCATATGCTTGTCTGACCTTGGCCTTAGGCTTAGTGAATATTAAGTTTCAGTGTAAATGTAATGGCTCCATAGAGGCTTATGTTCGAAGCTCAGCAATACTGGTGTTGTTCATATCAGATGACTAGGTCAATGACTATGTAGTGCTTAAGTCAAAATGTGCTCTTAGACATAATTTTCAACTGTATATGCCTTTTTGTGGCAGGCACCATTAGGTATTTGCCACAACTAGGTTTAGATAGCTGAAAATGATATCTAACAGCACATTCTGACTTCGTCTGCATAATTTTCGATTTAATTCAATGGCCTCCATTAGAGCAAATGTCTTAATCCCCCCCCATTTTCCAGAGATATTGAAGTAAACCTTAATAAAGAGCACCAACAATGAGTATTTGATAAGCTTTTGAGGTTATAGATTTTCTGTGGCTACAGTGCCTTGAAAAGTTATCCATACCACATGAACCCTTATATATATAATGCTGCACCCACAAACTTAAATTTGTTTTTATGGGATTTTATGTGCTATACGTATTGTTATAAGTAGTATTTGTGAAGTGTAAAGAAAATTATACATGGCTTTCTAGAGATTGAAAAAATTTTAATTTAAAAACTGTGACGTATATTTTGTATTCAGCCCCGAGTCAATACTTTTTAGGATTACCTTTAGCTTCTATTACTGCTGCAAGTCTTTTGGGATATGTCTCTACCAGCTTTGCACATCTAGAGGATGAAATAAGTGTTCATTCTTTTTTGCAAATTAGCTCAATTTGCAGATTTGTTGGAGAATATCTGTGAACAGCAATATCCAAGTTTTATCACAGATTCTCAATGAGATTTATGTCTGGACTGTGACTGGGCCATTCCTACAAATAAATATGCTTTGATCTAAACCATTCCATTGTAGCTCTGGTATGTTTAAGATCATTTTAATGCTTAGGCTGCTTGCAAATGATCAGGAATTGCAGCATTTTGCCCACAGTGGCAATATTGCCGCTGCATCCAAAACGCTGCATTGTGCAGTACCATACATAGAACAAAGTGGAGCCATGGTTGCTTTCAATTGCACATAAACCTTAATTTATTTATAGTGAGACAAAAGTAGAACACTACTGTGTTGGAAGCAGATGATAGAATAAAACAGCTCATGTAGCACAAGGTATTTACAATTATGCAATAGTGAACAAGTTCATGATGAGTAAATAGAATAAGTCACAATTAAATAATTTACAATTCCAGGTAAATTAATATACATACCGTATATACTCGTGTATAAGCCGACCCGTGTATAAGCCGACCCCCCTACTTTTGCCCCCAAAACCTGGGAAAATCTATTGACTCGTGTATAAGCCGAGGGTGGACCCTAGCACAAGCATACAGCCCCCAGCAGTGTGGTATACACCAGTCCCAGAGGTAGATACAGCAGCCCCAGTGGTAGTATACACACAGCCCCAGTAGTATATACAGCCCCAGTGGTATATACAGCCCCAGTGGTAGTATAGACGCAGCCCTAGTAGTATATACAGCCCCAGTGGTAGTATATACAGCCCCAGTGGTAGTATACAGGGCCCCAGCAGTATATACAGCCCCAGTGGTAGTATATACAGCCCCAGTGGTAGTATACAGGGCCCCAGCAGTATATACAGCCCCAGTGGTAGTATATACAGCCCCAGTGGTAGTATACAGGGCCCCAGCAGTATATACAGCCCCAGTGGTTTATACAGCCCCAGTGGTAGTATACAGGGCCCCAGAGGTATATACAGCCCCAGTGGTAGTATATAGCAGCCCCAGTGGTAGTGTATACAGCCCCAGTAGTAGTATATAGCAGCCCCAGTAGTAGTGTATAGCAGCCCCAGCGGTAGTATACAGTATCCCCAGTAATCCAGGGCCCCCCCAGCCTGACTCCGGTCACCTGTAAAGGAAACTATACTTATCACAGTCCCGCTGTTCGCGCCCGCTCGCCGCTGCCGTCCGCGATCCTCCATCTTCATGCGACTTCTTCCTGTTTCCTGTGCTCGTCGCAGGGAATGACGTCATTGCCTGCGACGCGCACAGAAACAGGAAGAAGACGCATGAAGATGGAGGATCGCGGATGTCGGCAGCGACGGGCGCGGACAGCGGGACTGTGATAAGTATCGTTTGCTTTACAGGTGACCGGAGCGATGCTGGGGGGGCCCTGCATTACTGGGGATGCGGGGGCTGCTGTATACCGATGTATACATCGATATGTACCGATGTATACATCGGTATGTACCGATGTATACATCGGTTTACAGCACTGACTCGCGTATAAGCCAGGGGGGGTACTTTTCAGCCCAATTTTTGGGCTGAAAAACTCGGCTTATACGCGAGTATATACGGTAGGTTTAGATATATTTAATTCCATTAATTACAGAGTGCTTATGATGAAGCACTGGCCACATTAACAGCGAAACATTAATTAAGTTTTATGTGCAATTCAAAGCAACTATGGCTCCACTTTGTTCTCTGTATTTGACTAATGCTTGTGTTTGAGCCGCTGAGCAACACTGGGCATGTCCAGGAGTTCTTTAACATATGCCATATGGAATTCTTGTATTTCATTGTGCAGTACCAGCATAGTGGACGAGATTTCTAGAAATCTCATACCCACTGAGTTTCTCCATACCGCAGCATTATTTCCATTGTGGTGCTTGTTGCCCTTCTTCCCCATCACCACAGCATGTTAATTTCATGCTGCAGAGTTGGAAGCAATATCCAGCGGGTTAATGTAGGGCAAAGCCGCCTTGCACCGAAGACAGATCATTGGCGTAGGGCACCTGCGATCTCCCTGCATTCACCCGTGACTTCCCTCAGGTCCAGAGGTACTGTATCCAACACGCAGTGCCTTGGGCACATACCCTTAAGTATCTATATGTGCCCGAGTCTCAAGTCTTTTACCTCGTATAACAGGTTTTCCTCCAAGATTGCGCTCTATTAAGCTCCATTCATCTTCCCTTCTGAGTTTCAAATCAAAATCAACAATGCTTGTCTAATGATGCATGAAAAAATCAAACTGCACCAGTGTGATCAAATTTTCCCTGACTGCCAGAATGGAGATGGTGGAGAAACTTTCTTTGTTTTCTCCCTGTATGAGAAAAACTTGACACTTGGAAAATGCTCTAATCAAACTCTATCCAAAAAAATCAGCCTGAATTTCTCATATGTTTAAGAACCAGCTCTGAATCAGCCATTACTGTGTATACCAGGGCTTATGTATTGTATACAGTTTTGTAGCTTTTTGAGATAAAAGCAAAGCAACTATTTAGTTACCGTATATACTCGTGTATAAGCCGACCCGTGTATAAGTCGACCCCCCTACTTTTGCCCCCAAAACCTGGGAAAACCTATTGACTCGTGTATAAGCCGAGGGTGGACTCCAGCACAGGTATACAGCCCCCAGCAGTGTGGTATACAGCAGCCCCAGAGGTATATACAGCAGCCCCAGTGGTAGTATACAGCAGCAGCCCCAGAGGTATATACAGCAGCCCCAGTGGTAGTATACAGCAGCAGCCCCAGTGGTATATACAGCAGCAGCCCCAGTGGTATATACAGCAGCAGCCCCAGTAGTTAGTATACATCAGCCCCAGAGGTATATACAGCAGCCCCAGTGGTAGTATACAGCAGCAGCGCCAGTGGTATATACAGCAGCAGCCCCAGTGGTATATACAGCAGCAGCCCCAGTAGTTAGTATACAGCAGCCCCAGAAGTATATACAGCAGCCCCAGTGGTAGTATACAGCAGCAGCCCCAGTAGTATATACAGCAGCAGCCCCAGTGGTATATACAGCAGCAGCCCCAGTAGTTAGTATACAACAGCCCCAGAGGTATATACAGCAGACCCAGTGGTAGTATACAGCAGCCCCAGAGGTATATACAGCAGCCCCAGTCGTAGTATACAGCAGCCCCAGTGGTTTATACAGCCCCAGTGGTAGTATACAGCAGCCCCAGAGGTATATACAGCCCCAGTGGTAGTATACAGCAGCCCCAGAGGTTTATACAGCCCCAGTGGTAGTATACAGCAGCCCAAAGGTATATACAGCCCCAGTGGTAGTATACAGCAGCCCCACTGGTATATACATCCCCAGTGGTAGTATACAGCAGCCCCAGTGGTATATACAGCCCCAGTGGTATATACAGCCCCAGTGGTAGTATACAGCAGCCCCAGAGGTATATACAGCCCCAGTGGTAGTATACAGCAGCCCCCAGGGGGTATATAGCAGCCCCCAAATGCTGGCACTCGCCCCCCTTGTAAGGGCCTCCCCCCCCGCTGCTTATCTTACCATCCCGGTCTTCTGCACAGCGCCGCTCCTCGGTGATCCATTCTCCATGCTCCGTCCTCGCTGCATCCGGGATCCCCGGCCGTCGCACGATGACGTCATATACCTGCGACGACCGGAGATCCCGGATGTAGCAGGACGGAAGCATGAAGAACGGAGCACCGAGGAGCGGCGCTGTGCAGAAGACCGGGATGGTAAGATACGCAGCGGGGGGGGGGCCCTTACAAAGGGGGAGAGTGCCAGCATTTGGGGGCATATATGCACTGCTTCCCCCTGCCGCTGATTGACAGGGGGAAGCAGTGCACATATAATGAGCGGCCCCATGTGACGGGGCCGCTCATACAGCAGCCTCCCCCCGCCTCCTCCAGCCTCCACAGCCCCCACTATGCAGCCTACCGTATTGTCCCGTGTATAAGCCGAGGGGGAGACTTTTCAGCCCAAATTTTGGGCTGAAAAACTCGGCTTATACACGAGTTTATACGTTATTTTTATAGCATGAATATATTTAACATATTTCCATTTTTTTAGTTGCCGTCAATATTTTTCGGAAACATTTCACAAGGATGAATACGCAAATTTGTGAAATGACTATAGGAATGCTATAAGATTATACAATTTCTCAATAATTCTATAGGGGATAGAGAAAAATTCATTATAGATATTCTACTAAATAGAATTTGTTTAACAATTAACATGGCTTGATATTGATCAAAAACTAACACGTTTTAGTGTGTTTAATGTCTGTTAGGAGCACTAGCGTTCCAAATGTCATCATTTCTATCAATGCGCAAGCTGGCTTCAATTAATTGCTTATGCCTTCTCATTTGATTCATATTTCTAATTATCTCCTCAAAGAAAAGATAATCATTTGTAAAGTGCAATATGCCTTTTGACAGATAAGAAGATGTATTTCATTAAAATGTTTCCATATTTCTCATGTTTGCATTGAGAAGGCCTAAAGGAGCTGTCTGATTTGTTGACACAAAGCAGCTTATACTATTCCCTTCAAACAATTATTAACCTTATTTTTTTATAAAAGCTCAAAATGGAAAAAACATTTCTATAATTACGTACAAAACTAGTATTAAGGTAATTTTCAACATGATGTTATTAAAATGTCTGTGACAGGAAATTAACTTTATGTTCTACTAGCCTTGAAACGATAGCATAGTGATGATGCATTTATCTCGGCTTCCATACAGTCATGTGCTAATGGACTTTATAGGCTGTAAGGTCAGATCCACAAGTGACATTTTTACTGTGTTTTGTATCTTTTATTCATTCTGTTTGAGAAGACAAAATGCATCATTACAATTTTTGCTGTAAATGGATGCTTAAGCAAGAAAATACAAAGACACCGCAGCACCTTCTAAGTGCTAACGTGTGTAATCGTGTCATATTTTATTTTCACTTACATTAGGATATGTTCACCTTTGTGTTGGAGACTCCATTAGGATGCTTTATTTCTTCCGTAATATATACAACAAAAAAAAGCGGTCTTGTTGGAGCGCTAAGAAGGAGTGTATCAGCGATTCAAGTTAAATATCTAAACCTTTATTGCGTTCCCCTATACGCCACAACACGTTTCGACAGTCTAACCGCTGTCTTCCTTACAATCACTCACTTTATAAAGGAAATGGTAGTATCATCCTAGGATTCTAATAGGTTAATTACAGAGTGGCTCATTCATTAACCCTTGGTATTCCTGCAATCCTAGTAAATCAAATACATACCCATTCCCCTATATTACATATTAAAATGCATAGCTATTATTAAAATTCATTATATCTAACCATTACTAACCATAAAAATTTGTAAAAGATGGTTAACAAACTAAATTATGCCATTAATGCATAAAACCATTCTTTTATAAAAATCTTATTTAATTATTATTATTTTTTAAATAAACTACCCTCCTATTGGTCAATATATACACATCAATCCCCAAAGTTTACGTACATATTTTATCTAAATTGAAAAAGCTTTGCTGAACCCCTTTACCCCCCAGTGCGATTTTCAATTTTTTAGTTTCTGTTATTTTCCTCCCCTTCTTTCAAGAGCCGAAACTTTTTTTATTTTTCTGTCCATATAGACATATGAAGGCTTGTTTTTTGCGGGATGAGTTGTACTTCAGAAGAAATCATTTATTTTACCATATAGTCTAGAGGAAAATAGGGAAAAAATTCCAAATGCAGTGAAATTGCCAAAAAAGTGCAATCGCATGTTTACTTTTTGGTTTTCTTATTCATCACATTCACTATATGGTAAAACTAACTTGTTGGTATGATGCCTCAAGTCGGTACTAGTTTGGAGATAACAAACAGGTATACTTTTATTGTTATTTAAGTGGGATGCCAAATATGTGTATTTTTTTTATTGTTTTAGTACTATATTTTTCAGTGGGGCAAAAGGAGAGTGATTTGAACTTTTTTCAAATTTTTACAAACTTAATTTTTTTCCCTTATTCTACACTGATTCATAGGGCACCACAGTATTGAATAGTCCGATCGCTTGTGCTTTGTCCCGATGAGCTTCAACACATTGTAACATAGCACAAATATTCATTTTCTGTGGATGGCAGCTCTTGCCAACCATCCACAGGAAGTGAACCCTTACAGCTTCCGGGGTCACAGCAGGACCCTGGTCTATCAAGTGACACATAGAGATGTTGTGATCATATCATGGGATCTCCGATCTGGGTGCTTTGAACTGTGGCACTTTGAATCCCGCTGTCAGTGAAAGACAGCAGGATTTAAAGGGTTACTTTTGCTGATCAGATCATGGATCCGATCAATGGTGGTTGCCTCACATCTCAGCTGATGAGATAAACTGAGAAGTCAAGAGAAAGATGTGAGCTTACTGCCGGAGCTCACATCAAACGGGGGCACCCGATATATGACGTTCCCAGTACGTCATATGTTGGAAAGAGGTTAAAACATGGCAAACTGACAAGGCACAAAAATTGCAACTTCAAAAATGCTAAAAAAAAAATGGATATAAAAGTGCACACAAAAATGCATGTAAAATAACACAAGTAACCTAAAATACATAATAAGTGCTGAAGTGGTGCAGAGATTCTGCAACATAAAAAAAGTCATCCTCAGAATATAATCTTAAACCACATGAGTTCTTTACCTCAGTATTTGTAAGCCAAAACCAAGAGTGGAACAATCAGTCGAAAGCCCTGTGCCCACGGTGCATTAATTGATGCTTTTATTTACACAGATTTTGAGAATCTGCATCAGAGCACAGAGCACAGAGCTGTGGGGAGACTGGCTGTCATCATTGTGCCTACATAACAGGGCAGGCTCTGGTGGGGACAAAGAAAGAAGAGGAAGCGGCTGACACATGGTGAAGGTGTGGAGGGCCAGCCCAGTGGCGATGTTAAGACACAGTGACTAGACCCTTCGGACCGCCTAAGTAACGATTTACATAATTGGCCTTCAAACATTATACAATGTTACTTTCTGTGTACAGGGGAACAGAAATTATAGACACCTTCACAGAATGCAGCATATACACTGCTGAAGGTGGTGCTTTCAGTTTGTGAATCACCAGGTGTGGTGATAGGTTCACTTTAAACAATAAATGCACAACTGTATGAGGCTTATATTCAAGGAGGGCAATAGATGTATTGCAAAGAAATGCTTTATTTACTTCCTTTGAGTGTTTTCTGATGGGTTTTTAAGGCTGTGTCCACAGCAGAGTCTGCCTGAAAAAAATATTGTGTAACATAGTAACATAGTAACATAGTTTTTAAGGTTGAAGGAAGACTTTAATTCCATCTAGTTCAACCCATAGCCTAACATGTTGATCCAGAGGAAGGCAAAAAAAAACCATGTGGCAACACTAAGCTCCACATTGGGGGAAAAAATTCCTTCCTGACTCCAGATACGGCAATCAGACTAATTCCCTGGATCAACGGCCTATCAAAGAATCTAGTATGTATAACTGATAATATTATAGTTTTCAAGAAAGGCATCCAGGCCCTTCTTAAATGTTAGTAGTGACTCACTCATTACAACATCATGTGGCAGAGAGTTCCATAGGCTCACTGCTCTTACAGTAAAGAATCCGCGTCTGTGATTATGATTAAACCTTCTTTCCTCCAGACGTAGAGGATGCCCCCTTGTCCCAGTCTCAGGCCTAAGAGTAAAGAGATCATTAGAAAGGTCTCTGTACTGTCCCCTCATATATTTACACATTATTATAAGATCACCCCTAAGCCTTCATTGTTGCAAGCTAAATAACCCCAAGTTTAATAACCTGTCTTGGTATTGCAGACCCCTTAGTCCTCTAATGACTTTTGTCGCTCTTCTCTGGACCCGCTCTAGTTCAGCTATGTCTTTCTTATACACCGGAGACCAGAATTGTACACAGTATTCTAAGTGTGGTCGCACTAGTGACTTGTATAGAGGTAAAATTATGTTCTCCTCATGAGCATCTATGCCTCTTTTAATGCATCCCATTATTTTATTTGCCTTTGCAGCAGCTGCCTGACACTGGCCACTAAATGTGAGTTTGTCATCTACCCATACACCCAGGTCTTTTTCAGTGACAGTTTTGCCCAGTGTTTTACAATTAAGCACATAATTATACCTTTTGTTTCCTCTGCCCAAGTGCATGACTTTACATTTATCCCCATTAAAGCGCATTTGCCATTTAGCAGCCCAAGCTTCTAGTTTACATAAATCCTCCTGTAATATAAAATTGTCCTCCTCTGTATTGATTACCCTGCAGAGTTTAGTGTCATCTGCAAATATTGAGATTCTACTCCGTATGCCCCCTACAAGGTCATTAATAAATATATTAAATAGAAGCGGGCCCAACACTGACCCCTGTGGTACCCCACTGTTAACTGTGACCCATTTTGAGTGTGTTCCATTAATAACCAACCTTTGTTTCCTATCACTAAGCCAGTTCTTAACCCACTTACACATATTTTCCCCTATCCCCATTGCCCTCATTTTATGTATCAACCTTTTGTGTGGTACCGTATCAAAAGCTTTTGAAAAGTCCATATACACCACATCCACTGCATTTCCTTGGTCCAGTCCAGAACTTACTTCTTCATAGAAGCTTATCAGATTAGTTTGACAGGAACGGTCCCTCATAAAACCATGTTGATAATGGGTCATGAGGTTATTTTTCTTCAGATACTCCAGTATAGCATCTCTTAGAAAACCCTCTAGGATTTTACCCACAGTAGAGGTACATATACCTTTAAAGGGAATCTGTCCATAGGATCAACCCTCCTAGAAAGTTGAACAAAATTATACCTGTCTTATTCTAGAGTAATTCACACCTTTCCTTTATTTAAATGAGCTTTTAAACTGAATCTGTCAGGTCAAAAATCCATATGTAACTGATATAATGTTCTAATTCCTCTCTCTATTCATGTATTTCTATTATTTATGCTTCCCTCCTATCCACTGTAAACTTCAAAATAAAATAATAATTCCATCTGTCAATCACAGTGAGCTCTCTGCAGCCCACTCCCCAAGAAATGAATATTCATGCATCATTACACTGTCATGCCTTTCTCTGATCTTTTATGTTGTGTGACTCATTGCAGAGCAGAAAGGAGGGGAGAGGAAGAGTGAGTGCTCTTAGAGATCAGAGATCTACATTGAGTGCATCTGATGCATGTGTGTAGTGTGTACAGTCTGAGATATGACTATGTGATTATAAGAACATTTGCTCATTTATTCAGCAAGTACATACATTACATGTCTGCAGGAAAAGTAACGTTGATCTAATAGAAATCTTACAGATAGCACACAGTGCATGACAACACACCTCCCCCCTCCCAGTACAGAGCACAGAGGGGAGGGACAGAACACCAGCTTGGATAGGTGTGGATATTTAAATAACCTTTGTACCACTGGACTAATCCTCTGTGAAAGCAATGGAGAGGACTAATGCACCAGCTTCCTGCAGGGTGTGAAAATGCTTTATGCATGGAAACTAGAAAGTGTACATTAATTATTTTACATGTTTTTAAAAGGTCTGCCCAGGCACTATTCAAGCGTAATATTAGTATTATACTGGAAAATGACCTGAGAGAGTGCCTTTAATTACTATGTGTGAAACACAGATCTCTCTGTGAATCTGACTCTACAGCCTATCTATTATATAATCACGAATGGGATTTTTGCCCCTTTTGAGTTCGCGCGCGCTGCGAGTCAATGTCGTCATGTGGATACGACCGAAGCATTGGCCGCGCAGCGGCCATTGCGAGCAGTTCTAAGGCGACTCGCTATGCCCGCGCAGCGGGCATGGCGAGTCGCCTTAGCAGCGCGAAGCATTGGCCGCGAAGCGGCCATTGCGAGTCAGAGACTCGCTCTGCTAGAATCCCGATGCAGATGCCTATCTATATCTATTATATAATCACGAATGGGATTTTTGCCCCTTTTGAGTTCGCGCGCGCTGCGAGTCAATGTCGTCATGTGGATACGACCGAAGCATTGGCCGCGCAGCGGCCATTGCGAGCAGTTCTAAGGCGACTCGCTATGCCCGCGCAGCGGGCATGGCGAGTCGCCTTAGCAGCGCGAAGCATTGGCCGCGAAGCGGCCATTGCGAGTCAGAGACTCGCTCTGCTAGAATCCCGATGCATCTGCATCGGGCACCCAGCTAGTTCTTAATAATAGAGGACATTATCATTGCAAAGCATGTAATGGCTGCTCTTTGTCCTTGTGATCTCACTGCAGAGCTGTGCATGATTATAATTGACAGAGAACAGGATTAAAGGGAACTTTTCTCCAGGTTTAAGAGGGGTGATAAAATCCTTATTTGCATTGACTTCTGAATCCATTATGTCAGTGGGTATCTTTTTTAGTTTTGTGTTCTTATTTTAACATTGTATGTGTATGATTATATTCCTAATTTATATTGTACACCACCAAGTAGCAGAATTATGTTTTATGTACTTTTATCTTAATTGTTTATGTGCACTTACCCTTGACACCATGATATACAGTAAGTGTGTGAATCTTTACACCCAGTTTATCTTACTGCTAACATACATGTTTGGCCTGAGGAAGGTATTGGTCCAACGTTGAAACATGGAGCCTTTGTTCTTTTAAGGAATTGTTATCAAGATATTACCTGCTTGTTTTTCATAATCATCAGTGCTTTTATCACTCCTTTTGTTTTTTTTTATTTCACTATTTTTCTGATACAATTCACACTGGATCATTTCTTGGGGCCGCTACTGCTGATTTATTCCATCTTTGGATTTGAAACGGTTGTGTCTGATATGTACACATCCCTCCAAGGTGAATGCATTATCATATGCCCTTTCTCCTAGTCCTTACCATCTCCACCTTAGACCACGTTCACACGGTGTGCTTTTTTTATTTTCACAAGGGCAACAGGATAAAATGGATCGTAACGTTTGTTAGGCAATTTCTCCTGAGCACATCGATACCTCATATGCGATCATAAACCACTGTTTGGGCGCACAGGAGGGCTCAGAATGTATGGAGCGCCATTCCACTTTTAAGCGGACACCATGTCGCGTATGGTAAACCCTGTGTGCCAAAACATTGGCGCTAACCCACAAGTGCCGCATTTTGGAAACTAGAACCCCAAAGGAACTTATCTAGATGCATAGTGAGCACTTTGAACCCCAGGTGCTTCACACATTGATCCATAATAATGAAAAAGTACTTTTTTTTTAACAAAAATGTTTTTTAGCCTCAATTTTTTTCATTTCACAAACTTTTTTTTCCTCAATTTTTTCATTTTCACAAAGGCAACAGGATAAAATGGATCCTAAAATTAGTTGGGCAATTTCTCTTGAGTATACCGATACCTCATATGTGGTCATAAACCATAGTTTGGGCGCACAGGAGGGCTCGGAAGGGAAGGAGCACCATTTGACTTTTTGAATGGAAAATTAGCTCTAATTGTTAGCGGACACCATGTCGCGTATGTAGAACATTGGAGCTCCCTCACAAGTGACCCCATTTTGGAAACAAGACCCCCAAAGGAACTTATCTAGATGCATAGTGAGCACTTCGAACCCCCAGGTGCTTCACAAATTGATCCATAAAAATGAAAAATTACTTTTTTTCAACAAAAATGATTTTTAGCCTCAATTTTCTCATTTTCAGAAAGGCAATAGGATAAAATGGAATGTATAATTTGCTGGATAATTTCTCCTGAGTACACCGATACCTCACATGTGGTCATAATCCACTGTTTGGGCGCACGGCAGAGCTTGGATGGGGAGAAGCGGCAGTTGACTTTTTGAATAGAAAATTAGCTCCAAAAGTCAAATTGCGCTCCTTCCCTTCCGAGGCCTACCGTGTACCCAAACAGTGGTTTATGACCATATATGAGGTATCGGTGTACTTAGGAGAAATTGGCCAAAAATGTTTATCCTGTTGCCCATGTAAAAGAACATTTTTGGTGGAAAAATTAAAATGTTCATTTTTACCTTCCACGTTGCTTTAGTTCCTGTGAAGCACATGAAGGGTTAATAGTCTTCTTGAATGTTGTTTTGCGTAGCTTGAGGGGTGCAGTTTTTGGAATGGTGTAACTTTTGGGTGTTTTCTGTCACATAGGCCACTCAATGAGACTTCCAATGTGAAATGGTCACAAAAAAAATGGTTTTGTAAATTGTGCTGGAAAAACGAAAAATTGCTGATGAACTTTGAACCCTTAAGGCCCAGTTACACACACAGATAATTATGCAGAAATTGTTCGCAGATCTCTGGTTGCAGTGAAATCATTGACACATTGTTCCATTTGTACACTGCCACAAAATAGAGCAATGTGTCCATGATTTCACTGCAACCAGAGATCTGTGAACAATCTCTGCACAATTATCTGTGTGTGTAACTGGGCTTTTATAGCTTTCTAACAAAAAAAAATGTTTTTTTCCAAAATTGTGCTGATGTAAAGTAGACATGTGGGAAATGGTATTTATTAACTATTTTGTGGCACATAACTCTCTGGTTTAACAGAATAAAAATTTAAAATGTGAAAATTGCAAAATGTTCGCCAAATTGTCAATTGTTTCACAAATAAATGCAAACATTATCGACCTAAATTTACCACTAACATGAAGCCAAATATTTTAAGAAAAAACAATCTCAGAATCGCTAGGATCTGTTGAAGCGTTCCAGAGTTATTACCTCATAAAGGGACACTGGTCAGAATTAACAAAAATGGCAAGGTCATTAGGGTCAAAATAGACTGGGTCCTGAAGGGATTAATATACCCTAAAATTGGCATGGCAGTATTATTTTCCAGGTCAAAATGATTATGTTTGATACCAAACATGTGTAGTTTTTGTTTTCTTTACATAGTGAAAAAAAATCAGAAATTTAGAAAAAAATAATCTTTCTTGTGTTACAACTTCTCGAGAGCTGTACCATTTTACGTTTTTGCAATCTGGAGCCATGTGGGAAACTTTTTTTGCACCCCTATCAATGTATCCATTTATTTAGCTTCCTATCATCTACATGTCCATATAGTTGGCTTAGGAGGGTTCATCCTACCCACACATTCCGTTTAAGTTTCAATTTATTAGTTTATCTTATGCTGCTCATATACAGTATCAAAAAAAAATCTAAGATACTGAACCTGGCATGTAATTTTTTCTTCTATTATCCTGTGATCAACTACAATAGAACTGGAGGATAAATAAAGTCTTTACCCAGTTGGCTTGTTAGCCTTCATCTTTATGGCCACTTTACACGTCCCGATATCGTCGTCCAACTTCGACAAAAAGTCACGTGGTTCGTGCGTTGGCGCCGATATCGTTCGTGCGTTGTATGGTGTAAATGTGCAATGCGACGCAAGAACGATGCCAAAACGATATCAGGGAAGAATTGTGCAGGCTCTCCAACTGCCCGATATTGGATGGACGATCTGGCCGGATCGTTCTGTGTGACAGCCCAACAACGATTTGGAGAACAACTTCCCCTATTCTCTCCCATGTTAAATGGGTTGCTTGTACGAAGGGGTGTAGACATCGCAGTTGTGTTGCCTGCCGATATCGCCTTGTGTAACATCTCCTATGCGATCTTGGATTTCAGCCAAAAAAGTGCGCGCTCCCGTGCCGTTGTATACAATATCGAAACGATGTTGGGACGTGTAAGTGACCATTAGGCTTATAAAGCATGATTGTATTAATTTGTGATTTGGATGTATTGTCAAGACAAATCTGCAAGATTTTCAAACAGAAAAATGCCCATTCAAGGCTTCAGCGATAGAGTTAAATACTTGTATATATTGAATATATATGGAACAATGCAAACATTCTGCTAAAAACCCCAGTGAGTTAAAAATGTGCTTGCTAGTTTGTCTGTCATCACAATATATGTGTGCACTATCTCAATATCTTGTTTGAGCTTCATAAAACAAATTGTTTTCAAAGAAATAGCTAAAGCATATAAAAATGGCTAGAAAATGCACTCATAGATCATTGTTTGACTACTGTACAAACTCTTGCTACAGTTAAATATATGACATGCTGGCGAAAAGTGATATAAAAAATTAATACTAAGGTGCCCAGTTTGTAAACCAGAAGTAATTTATGACATCCAATTATCTATCTATCTATCTATCTATCTATCTATCTATCTATCTATCTATCTATATCTATCTATCTATATCTATCTATCTCTGTCTATCTATCTATCTATCTATCTATCTATCTATCTATCTATCTATCTATCTGTCTGTCTGTCTGTCTGTCTGTCTGTCTGTCTGTCTGTCTTTCTGTCTGTCTGTCTGTCTGTCTATCCATCTATCTATCTATCTATCTATCTATTTATCTATCTATACCTATACAAACTCTTGATGAATTAATATTCCTTTCTACATGAATGAGATCAGTTTTATTTCCTGGCAGTATCTAAATTGTATTAGCCAATTGCTTGTGAAATTGTGGAGACAGATGATCACTGCATATGACCTTTCATTATTCCAAGGCCAAGACATAAAGAAGTGATATTACACTCCTAATAAAGTCCGCGTTGTTTCAACTGAGAGAATCTCAGGTTTAATTTTAAAGCCACGTATTGGATACAATGTGGTTTTCACTTTGGTGTGCCTTATGACAACAAGCTGATTGCCTAAGAGATGTTTCTTAAATTGCTGATAAATGAAACATCTCTGACTCAGTGTCTGAAAACAGGAATTATGATAATTACTGGCATGACGGATTTGTTATTGGATTCAAGGATAATTACTTATTTTATTGGCGGGATTTAGACTTCAAGGAGATTATTTTTTCTTTATATTTACAGATAGGTCATACAGATTTTTGACATGGAATAAATAGCTAAAATCTGTTATCTGATGAAAACTGCAAATAGCAATCTGTATTGTCTGTAATAAGTGGCTTAGAGACAGAGAATAGTGGGACATGATCAGTGTGATCCCTGAGGGTTATCTGACCTGGGTGTAATGTCACTGTCACAGAAGGACTGTGTCTGCACTGCTATTGGAGGTCTATGCCTTAGGCTCTGTTCACATTGTGCTTTTTTGATCCTTTTTTATGGATCCATTTTGCAGTGAAAATGCAGTGAATGCTTCACTTAAATGGAATCCTAGGAAAGTCAGTGGGTTTTCCACTATGATGTTCAATCTGCGATTTCATGACCTGGTGCGTTTTTTTCCCATTGAAACCTTTCGGTTGGGGTGAAAAAAATGCATCAGAAAAAATGCAACCAAAATAGATCAGAAATGGATCAGAAATGGATAATCAGATTCTAATCCATTTTTTTTTGTTTTTTTCTGAAAAGCAGATCCAGATTTCCAGCTGAAAAAGAGTGAAAAACACCCAAGAAAAAGTGGATCAAAAACATACAGTGTGAACATAGCCTAAAGATCCAGGCAGGCGCTTCCCTCAAAATGATTGTAAATGTATCCAAAGGTGGCTGTCCCAATGGAGAATAACCTTGTAAAGGATCCGCAGTTTAACTTATTTTATCTTCTTTTAGAATTTATTTTCATGTTCCAATGTTACCAGTTACAAATGGAGCATTTTAGCTTAATTACTCAAGCCTTTCCCAAATACAATCAGTATAGTATAGTATAGTATAGTATAGTGTAGTATTTTTTCTCCTTTTACTAACAAAATACCACAGAAACATTTTAAAAAGATTGTATGTGAATCCAAATCAATATATTAATACTATGTGCATCCAAATCAATATATTAATACTATGTGCATCCAAATCAATATATTAATACTATGTGCACCTTTTAGACTGTATAAAGGTTGTGTGCAGTCTTGAAATTCTCATATAAAGTAATTGTGATGCATCCACAAGTGGAAATACTGTAGGCAAAGGTTCTACTTTTCTCATCTGTTGTAAAAAAAGTGAGGCTAATGCAAAGCAGCAGCTAGTTGCTGTGACGTCTGTCTGAGGCTACAAGCAAAAAAGGCAATTTTCGAGAGACTTGGCACAAGCTGCTCCATTAGGCAGAATCCTGAGAATCCTGGACACATTTCAACCCCTAGACAGGGAACTGGATTTAGAAAAGGGTTAAATAGATTGCTGTTTCTTAAAGGGCAGAAGTCAAGAGACAGAAAAGTGGCCAAGCCGGGTCAAAGCAGGGCGAACAAGAAAAGGACAAAATCAGGATGTGTTATAGTAGACAGGAAGCTGCATCTAAACTAAGTGGGATGCAAGGTGCAAAATTAGGGAACACAGGAAAACACTATACAAGATAAAAGACTAGCCAGGGGAGCCAAAAGATATTTCCAGCAGTTTCCAGCAAGAGGCTGGAGGTATCAGTAGACCTGGTATGATCAGACCATGTCCCTGTACGGTCAGACACATTCATTGCACAGTACATAGCAGGGACACATACCGTATATACTCGAGTATAAGCCGAGTTTTTCAGCCCAAAAATTGGGCTGAAAAGTCCCCCCCTCGGCTTATACGCGAGTCACTGTATACTGTATAAAATGTATACAGTATACAGCCGCCCTCCCCATCAGTATACAGGCCCCCCCTTGCTGCACAATCCTGTCAAGGAATACATTAGTATACTTATCCCTGCCGCTGTCCCGCTGCCACTGTCCCGCCGCCGACATCGTGCTCCTCCGTCTTCATCCGTCTTCTTCAGGCTTCCTCCGGTGGGCACAGGCAATGACGTCATTGTCTGCGCGCCAGAGGAGGAAGCCGGAAGGCGCTGGATGAAGATGGAGGAGTGCGATGTCGGCGGCGGGACAGCGGCAGCGGGACAGCGGCAGGGATAAGTATACTAATGTATTCCTTTACAGGATTGTGCAGCAAGGGGGGGGCCTGTATACTGATGGGGGGGTTGTATATACCTCTGGGGCTGCTGTATACTACCACTGGGGCTGCTGTATATACCTCTGGGGCTGTATATACCTCTAGGGCTGCTGTATACTACCACTGGGGCTGCTGTATACTACCACTGGGGCTGCTGTATACTACCACTGGGGCTGCTGTATAGTACCACTGGGGCTGCTGTATACTACCAGTGGGACTGCTGTATACACCTCTGGGGCTGCTGTATACTACCACTGGGGCTGCTGTATATACCTCTGGGGCTGTACAAAGCTCTGGGGCTGTATGTACCTCTGGGGCTGCTGTATACTACCTCTGGGGCTGCTGTATACTACCTCTGGGGCTGCTTTATACTACCACTGGGGATGCTGTATACTACCACTGGGGCTGCTGTATACTACCACTGGGGCTGCTATATACTACCACTGGGGTTGCTGTATATACCTCTGGGGCAGCTGTATACTAACCACTGGGGCTGCTGCTGTATATACCACTGGGGCTGCTGCTGTATACTACCACTGGGGCTGCTGCTGTATATACCACTGGAGAGGCTGCTGTATACCACACTGCTGGGGGCTGTATACCTGTGCTGGGGTCCACCCTCGGCTTATACACGAGTCAATAGGTTTTCCCAGGTTTTGGGGGCAAAAGTAGGGGGGTCGGCTTATACACAGGTCGGCTTATACACGAGTATAAACGGTATATAAGATTATCACAGCACAGGAGATGTGGTATGATCAAACCATGTCCTTGTACAGTGACACACATCCATTACACAGTACATACCAGGGACACATATATAAGTTTATCTCAGCACAAGAGATGTGGTATGATCAGACCCTGTTCCTGTACAGTCAGACACATCCATTACACAGTATATAGCAGGGACACATATATAAGATTATCTCAGCACAGGAGCTGTGATATGATCAGACCATGTCCCTGTATGGTCAGACATGACCATTACATAATACATAACAGGGACACATACTGTATATAAGATTATATCAGCACATGACATTTTTTTAAAACACATCCCATTGTAGAACTTAATATTATTATTCCAAAATCTATTGATTAAAATAAACTTTAAAATAAACATTTTCATGGGACAAACTGTCTAAAGGTTCATTTTGATATTCATCATTTATTAGGCCAAGGTGTTTAAAATGAAAATGGAAACAAATTCATGTAACAAATCTTGTTAAAAGTACACATTAAGGCTACGCTCACACACTGCACATTTTTGAGCGCTTTTTTACGAGCGCTTTTCAAAAATGCGCAGGTGCGTATTGTCTGACAGCAAAGTGAATGTAAAATTCACTTTGCCGTTCAGACAAGCGCATATTTTTACGTCGCGCCTTTCTGGGAGAAAGCGACAGTGTAAAAAGAATTGACTTTCTCCCATAGGGGGCGGCGCTGCTACATCTGACATCATAGAGGAGAGGAAGAATCCTGCTTCCTCCTCCCCTGTGTGACACCTGTGACCGCCCATTTGATATTGCAGTGTATTAATATACACTGCAAAATCAAAGTTAAATAAAGATAAATGTATTAAAAATAATAAAGAATTAAATACTTACCTCTCCGACGGGTGTTCCGGTGTCCGGGAGCCAGGAGCCGCCGCTGGAATGGTCCTGCTAGGACCTGTGGTGATGTCAGAGGGCGTTCTGGCCATGTGATATGTATCACATGACCACGAGAGGTAAATCAGCGCCAAGAATGCCCCCTCTGACATCACCACAGGTCTTCTTCCATCAGTACATGGCCTTCGCACAGCTCCGGATGGCGCGAACAAGCCGGCGGAGAGGTAAGTATGAAATCTTTATTATTTTTAATACTCCTGGCTTTGTTTAATGTTGATTTCGCAGTGTATATTAATAATATCAAATGGGGGCTGGCAGACATGGCACAGAGGGGAGGAGGAAGCAGAATTCTTCCTCCCGTCTGTGACATCACTCCTTTCCTGGCTCGTAAAAAAGTGTGCTGTCTGAACAGCACTGCTTCTTTTTTTGCGTTTTTTTGCGCGGGGGTAAAAGCGCCCGCTCAAAAGAACGCAAAAAAAGGGCTATGTGTGATCGTAGCCTAAAACTCAGCTCTTTGACAGACCTTTGTAACTTGTTGGCTACAAGACTTCATGACTACCCTGAAGTTCTGTATTTCTTCCCCTCTTCTTCTGGCATAAAGAAGAACGGATCAGATGGAATAAAATATGAAGAATCAGACTACACTGGTTTCTTTGTAGTCTATAATAATGGAAACACATAGACATAGGTGCTGTAGGCAAAGAATGATACATTATTTTTAAATATTACAAAACAAAAGTTTTATTTTGCATGTAGAAGAAAATTATTACTAGAGTATATGTCTATCTATCTATTTATCATCTGTGCATCTGTCGACCTGCCTGTTTCTTTTCTTGTCTGTCAGTCTTTTAAAAAACTGATAGCTGGAGCTAAAACATTGTGTTTTGCGTGAGCTTTTAATAAAATACAATTTTAATTTTTATGAACTAGGAGCGCAGCGATTCTTCATTAGTTGTATTTTATAGTTCAGGTGTCTGGACTATGTGACTTGTGCTTGCACTTTTTGGCTGGCGCTGCTTTATCTCTCTATCTGAATATGATGTATGTCTGTAAGGAAAAAAAAAGGATCAGCACAAAATTATATATACATTGTAGGTAAAAAAAATCCTGTAAAAATGCGATGTTTAAAGCGTAACAATCATAAAAAAGAAAAAACAGGTAGCACTCCAAAATAATCACAAAAAGTGGACTTTAATTAGCCCAAAGTGGCATCACCAAGGCCTAATTAAAGTCCTCTTTTTGTGATTATTATTGGAGTGCTGTCTGTTTTTCCTTTTCTATCTATCTATCTATCTATCTATCTATCTATCTATGTACAAATGTCGCAGCACTCCCTTGGAGACGTTCATAGATCTTTATTCCAGCTTGCAAATGGTACAATGGCAACGTTTCAG
Organism: Allobates femoralis; assembly: GCA_033576535.1. Classification (NCBI taxonomy): domain Eukaryota; kingdom Metazoa; phylum Chordata; class Amphibia; order Anura; family Aromobatidae; genus Allobates; species Allobates femoralis. Next base: position 550,105,891 of record JARQOC010000002.1, on the reverse strand, counting down.
GCTCAAACGCCCTTATTCCTGCAATCACTGACCTCTACTACTTCCTTTTTATGCAACCTGCTTACAGTACATCAATTTTTATGTTTTACAGTGCATTCTATGCTAATACACAACATCACTAAGCTAGTTGCCCATATGTGTATTACCTTCCTATTTGTGCTATTATCTACCCTATTTTCATTGAAAGCCTTCTACATCTGCATTAATTGTATTCACAATATTTATCCAGACATTAGCAAGCGTTATACATACTGTTAATATGTTGTTTGTACTAATGGCGCGGTCCGGGTCCCATCCTCCATGCCTCAGCTGCTATTTTGTGCCACATGTGATCGGCGTTCCGGAAGTCGCCCTGTCGACAGGGGTATTGTGGGAAGGTGCGCACTGCGCATGCCCGAGCTTCCTCTATACTATCCTATGCTAAAAGCGTCTTCCTTCCATCCGCGCCATCTTGTTTCCTGGCGTTTTTTGCCCTCACTTATCCTATCTACTTTACAGCGACTTATTATTTTGCTTATCACCTCCAGTGATCCTGTCAATATTTAAAGTGCTAGTGCTTCTCTTGTGTTATCTTTATGTAAGCTGTATGTGCAAGTGCATAATTATTATTAATAAACATTCTATGGGGTTGCTATGTCATAGTGCTTAGTCCTAGCCTGGCAACACCTTATCCCTCCCCATTTGCAATGGGGTTTATTGCCTTTATGGGCTCTATTGGCCTCCAGGTCCCTAAGGTACCTCGTGTAGGCTAGGGTATTGTGCTCCAGGAATCCACGGACTCTCTTATTAGTCTTTCAAAAGTGCCATAGTGCCGTCATTTCTGTGCAATTACCGCAATATCTTTCTAAGAGTGCACCTTAAAGAGTCCCACCCCTCAAGTGCGTATTCTTAATGGTGTATCATATCGCACTAGGCGCCATTGATCTTTCAGCATTATAGCCTGACCATGCGCAGCTGGGGATTTATGGACTTTAACTTCCGTGCCACTCATTCCAGATCCACATATCAAGTTTTTTAGTGCTCTTATATACATTTAAAGGAATACCGGACATTTAGCAGGTGTTTCACGGAAATCGGGACCCCGACCTTTGCCATGTACATTACAGTCAAGTATTTTACATTACTATTGCCGTCAAGAGTATCCCAGGCTTCCAACATTTATATAATTCTGTGAATAGAAACAAATGGACAAAATTCAGTTCACCATCCAATCAATAAAAAAGTGCTAAAGTGCATTGATTCTAAAATCAGTGAAACTAAAAATCTATACTGTATTTCAAAGCCTGAGGATCCGGTCCTAAGTGGTTCTCTGGCTTAATCAAATGACTGTATTTAGCTTATAGTCGACATTCAAGCCTCCCGGCTTCAATGTACCCAACCTCTTAATCCATCGCAACTCCTTCTCCAATAACAGTTTTTCTCTGTCCCCTCCTCTTCTTAATTTAGGGACCCCATCTATTATTCTACACTTAAGATCTCTTTCGCTATGCTCCGCCTCCACAAAATGTTTTGGTATGGGTAAATTCAGTTGTTTCTGTCGGATACTACACCTATGTAAATTCATTCGCACTTTAAATTCCAAGGAGGTTTCCCCTACGTAAAACAGCTTACAGGGACACTGCAATAGATATACTACATATTCTGAACTACAGGTGTAAAATTCTTTTATTTTGTAACTGTTTCCTTTTACCTCAAAGGAGTTACCTTTTATCATGTGTGAGCAGTTGACACAGCTCACACAGGGGTAACAACCTGTCCTTTTCCTACCCGTTAGTGTTGACTGAAAATCTTTTTTCAAGCTGCCTATGTCAGAGTGTACCAATCGATCTTTCAACGACCTACCCTTCTTAAAGGCAAATATCGGGGGATTTTTAAATTCCTCTATCTCTGGCAATCCTTGACCTAGAATCTTCCAATTTTTCTTTATTACCTTCGTTATCTCCTTGGATTCCTCCCCATACGTAGTAACTATAGGTATCCTTTTTTGTATTCCTGAATTATTTTTATGACTTTCTTTCAAGCTTTTCTCCCTCTGTTCTTTCAGAAGCCCAATTGGGTATTCTCTACTCTGGAATTTCAACAGCAGTTCATCTATCGTTTTCTCCCTCTCTATGTCCTCACTCACTATTCGCCTTACTCTTTTGATTTGCCCATTGGGTATCGCTCTCTTCATCCCCGGGGGGTGATGACTTTGGAAGTGGAGTAACTTATTTTTGTCTGTCTCCTTTACATGTAGAGAAGTGGTTAACTTAGTACCCTCATGCTTCACCAGCACATCAAGGAACTGTAGGCTGTCTTTTGACTGGACCATTGTGAATTTAATTGTGGTATCCACTATGTTAAGATACTCAAAAAACTCTACCAAAGTCTCTGTGGTGCCTCTCCAGAGGAGGAACACGTCATCAATGTATCTCCACCATTTGACTACTTTCTCATAATGGTGGGACACATAGACGTGTTCCTCCTCCAGAGTTGCCATGGTGACATTAGCTTAGGAACACGCCATATGCGCACCCATGGCTGTACCTCTCATTTGTTTGTAATAGGTGTCCCCGAACATAAAATAATTTTGTTTCAGACATATTTCTAACAACTGTAGAACCATAGTTTTACTTTCTGAGGAATATCTTGTTGTATCCAACTGTTGTTTGACCGCTCTAAGACCTCTCTCGTGCCGTATTGATGTGTATAACGAGGTCACATCAAAAGACACCAGGATGTCATCCTCTTGCACTTTCAAAGCCTTCAATTTTTCCAAAAACTGTGTTGTATCACGTATATAAGATCTTGCTGCCACAAGATCCCCCGATATTTGCCTTTAAGAAGGGTAGGTCGTTGAAAGATCGATTGGTACACTCTGACATAGGCAGCTTGAAAAAAGATTTTCAGTCAACACTAACGGGTAGGAAAAGGACAGGTTGTTACCCTGTGTGAGCTGTGTCAACTGCTCACACATGATAAAAGGTAACTCCTTTGAGGTAAAAGGAAACAGTTACAAAATAAAAGAATTTTACACCTGTAGTTCAGAATGTGTAGTATATCTATTGCAGTGTCCCTGTAAGCTGTTTTACGTAGGGGAAACCTCCTTGGAATTTAAAGTGCGAATGAATTTACATAGGTGTAGTATCCGACAGAAACAACTGAATTTACCCATACCAAAACATTTTGTGGAGGCGGAGCATAGCGAAAGAGATCTTAAGTGTAGAATAATAGATGGGGTCCCTAAATTAAGAAGAGGAGGGGACAGAGAAAAACTGTTATTGGAGAAGGAGTTGCGATGGATTAAAAGGTTGGGTACATTGAAGCCGGGAGGCTTGAATGTCGACTATAAGCTAAATAAAGTCATTTGATTAAGCCAGAGAACCACTTAGGACCGGATCCTCAGGCTTTGAAATACAGTATAGATTTTTAGTTTCACTGATTTTAGAATCAATGCACTTTAGCACTTTTTTATTGATTGGATGGTGAACTGAATTTTGTCCATTTGTTTCTATTCACAGAATTATATAAATGTTGGAAGCCTGGGATACTCTTGACGGCAATAGTAATGTAAAATACTTGACTGTAATGTACATGGCAAAGGTCGGGGTCCCGATTTCCGTGAAACACCTGCTAAATGTCCGGTATTCCTTTAAATGTATATAAGAGCACTAAAAAACTTGATATGTGGATCTGGAATGAGTGGCACGGAAGTTAAAGTCCATAAATCCCCAGCTGCGCATGGTCAGGCTATAATGCTGAAAGATCAATGGCGCCTAGTGCGATATGATACACCATTAAGAATACGCACTTGAGGGGTGGGACTCTTTAAGGTGCACTCTTAGAAAGATATTGCGGTAATTGCACAGAAATGACGGCACTATGGCACTTTTGAAAGACTAATAAGAGAGTCCGTGGATTCCTGGAGCACAATACCCTAGCCTACACGAGGTACCTTAGGGACCTGGAGGCCAATAGAGCCCATAAAGGCAATAAACCCCATTGCAAATGGGGAGGGATAAGGTGTTGCCAGGCTAGGACTAAGCACTATGACATAGCAACCCCATAGAATGTTTATTAATAATAATTATGCACTTGCACATACAGCTTACATAAAGATAACACAAGAGAAGCACTAGCACTTTAAATATTGACAGGATCACTGGAGGTGATAAGCAAAATAATAAGTCGCTGTAAAGTAGATAGGATAAGTGAGGGCAAAAAACGCCAGGAAACAAGATGGCGCGGATGGAAGGAAGACGCTTTTAGCATAGGATAGTATAGAGGAAGCTCGGGCATGCGCAGTGCGCACCTTCCCACAATACCCCTGTCGACAGGGCGACTTCCGGAACGCCGATCACATGTGGCACAAAATAGCAGCTGAGGCATGGAGGATGGGACCCGGACCGCACCATTAGTACAAACAACATATTAACAGTATGTATAACGCTTGCTAATGTCTGGATAAATATTGTGAATGCAATTAATGCAGATGTAGAAGGCTTTCAATGAAAATAGGGTAGATAATAGCACAAATAGGAAGGTAATACACATATGGGCAACTAGCTTAGTGATGTTGTGTATTAGCATAGAATGCACTGTAAAACATAAAAATTGATGTACTGTAAGCAGGTTGCATAAAAAGGAAGTAGTAGAGGTCAGTGATTGCAGGAATAAGGGCGTTTGAGCCTGAAACGTTGCCATTGTACCATTTGCAAGCTGGAATAAAGATCTATGAACGTCTCCAAGGGAGTGCTGCGACATTTGTACATATATCCAACACTTTGAGGACTGTGGAGGTCGCTTTGCACCCAGGATAACCAGCACCACTGCTGCTCCTATTTTCCACACAGTATCTATCTATCTATCTATCTATCTATCTATCTATCTATCTATTATATTAATGTTGTATTGACTGCATGTTCATGGGATTAACGATACAGCATCCTGCTTATATTTATTCCTGCTTATATTTATATCATTTATAATATACACATATGGTTTGTATACAATTAAATTAACTCTTTTGTACTATATAATCGTCTAATTCTGTCTGTCTGTAATGGAAATCCCGCATCGCTGATTGGTCGTGCCCTGCCGGCCGTGACCAATCAGCGACAGATGCAGTCCGGCCGCAAATTGACGCGGGATTTGAACCACACACGCCACCACTAGCTGCTGATCTCCTGACGGTAGCCGCGGGTCATCTCCTGCTGCACGGAGGTCAGCGGCAACGCAGTCGAGAGATGACCCAGCTGCTCTCAGAGGAAACACCCCGACTGGCACTAGCGAGCTCGCTCAGTGTGACACGCAGCAGCGACCAGGCCCCCGCTATGAGATCGTTGATCGTGTGAGAATGGCCTGGACCATTTTTTGATCATTGGGGCCCCACTGGGCAGCATGCATCGGTGTCTTCCACGGGGACAATGACCAACAACCTCAATACTAAGCCCTAGAGTGACAGGGTCCCAACAACCATCATATCGTTGCTGCATCGCTGGTGAGATCTGACTGTTTGACATCTCACCAGCAATCACGATCACTTTAAACATGCTGGTTAATAATAAGGTCTTATAACACAAGAGCGAGTGCAGTGAAGCCGGAACTGCAGCAACATGACGACAGAGGAGGGTTTCAGGAGGATTGTGCAGGAGCAGAGACTCCAACATGGCGCCGTAACTCGACCCCGTAACTCGACTCATCAAGATTACTGAACACTGCAGGAGGCAGGAGCAAGCATACATCAGTATCTGGGACGCCGGACTGCACCATACACAAGCAATGGTAATGTAATTGCCCAGCACATGCGATTTACATATAATAATTTATCATTTTAACAACCTTTGATGCTTTGAAGCTTTTAATTAAGAGATGGAGAGAAAATGGAGACTAAAATGGATAAGATGATTAATGAATATTTCAGTAGCACAATGTAATATGTTGGAATAGTGTATACAATGTAAGAAGCACAAATGTGGACACATTAGTAATGATTTTATAGTGTATTGGTTTAAATTGATTGTGAAATTAGAAAATTGTAAATGATATATTAAAATCTGGGCAAGATTAGCATGCGATCGCTGGACAAAGGGCGTGTGTGCCTGAAACTTTGCCAAAAGTACCCAGGGCTGGATGAAAGGCTTGTATTTCATCTGACTACAGGAGTGCTACAGCCTTTTTTGCTATTAGTATCTATCTATCTATCTATCTATCTATCTATCTATCTATCTATCTATCTATCTAAAGAAAGAAACTGAACAGCATCAAACTTAGGTATAAGGTGTGGCATGCTCAGCCCAAAACTGTTCTTGCCCAAAACAACATCAACAGTAGAAAAATGTCAGGCAGCACCTCCAAATAATAAAGTAAAGTGGACTTTTATTCATCTGTGGTGCTACCACGGACGAATAACCAGGCCCCCGCTATGAGATCGTTGATCGTGTGAGAATGGCCTGGACCATTTTTTGATCATTGGTACCCCACTGGGCAGCTTGTATCGGTGTGTTCCACGGGGACAATGACCAACAACCTCAATACTAAGCCCTAGTGTGACAGGGTCCCAACAACCACCATATCGTTGCTGCATCGCTGGTGAGATCTGACTGTTTGACATCTCACCAGTGATCACGTAGTGATGCTCCAGCGATTCCTACCAGGTCGTATCATTGTTGGGATCACTGGAGCATCGCCAAGTGTGATGGTACCTTACCTATCACTCATTGCATTATTCTTAAATCTTCATAAATAAACTACATACATGTTCTAGAATACCTGATGCGTTAGAATCGGGCCACTATCTAGTTAAATACAATCATTAAATGCACTTTGGAATCACATATTTTTAATCATATTATATGCATTTAAATGCACCTAGGCTACTGGCAAGAACGCAAGAGTGGTGTGCTGTGGTGAGGCAAAAACTATTGAAACTTGTTGATCCTTGACCAAACAATGGTGGGAGCTGGGTGAACTAGTAAGCCTATTTGTAAGGTGTTTGGAGACCATGATGTGCTCCAATGATTGGGGTAGTCATGGTAACCCAAGGTGAAGGTCCAGAATGGTAGCCAAATATGATCAGAACATATGTTTGTGGACAGTTATAAAGCCCATATTAAGATAAACATTTATTTTAGGTTTAATCACCCCATACTGTAGAATGTGTGACGATATGGACTCCTTGAATGTAGAACATATGATGAAATTCTTATGTAACCCAGACAGTATTGTAGTTTGGTTTGCAAACGTTCATGGGTTAAGCCCTTAAACTCTAACAGTATTTTGTAGATGACCGTGGTGTTTAGTTTAGCATGGTAATGTAATTATCTAACTTGTTTGTCTTATAAAGCCAGAGAACTTAATTATGCTAATCGTCCATTGTATGTTACCGTGTGGATTGCTGACTCTATGTACGTGGCCTCAGCTACTATTGTTTAAATGTAATTGATTGCAAACTTAATGTCTCCTAGTAACATTCCATTACTGCTAGGTGCTATATCAATCAGTATTTGGCTCTCCATGTCTGGACTGCAATACTACTAAAAATATGTTAAGTGAGGCTTTAGGTCCAGCCAATGAAAAGACAGTGTTATTCCACCAATCGTGAAGTCCCCCAATATCCTGCAATGAGGGCTGAGGGTATATAAGGAAGACTGTTCACTTTGACCAGCAGTTTGGATACAAGCAGCTAATCTAGGATCTTCGGATCCGATTGGCTGGCCATCACCCCAGGCCTAGGCATTTCGGTGCAGACCAAGGGGATCAGAACCTGGATTGTAAAACCACAAGGACTTCAGCATCGAATTATCGGATTCAGCTGTGATGACAAAGAGTGCATAAGGAAGCCACGAAAGTTGGGACAATCCTATCACCTGTCTACAGACTTTGCTGTGCTATATTCTAATCTCTGGTGAGCCAGTGGAAGGGTGAGACCCTGTTGCCTTTTACATTGTTGTGTTTTACTGGTTATGTGTTATATACTGTAAACTGTTTGGAGATCCAATAAAGCCTTAATATTGTGGTTCCCTCACCCTGTGTTGTCTGAGTAGTGTTCCGCCCACAGTTAAGGAACTCGAGCGTTCAGTTGGGGATGAGCCCTGGTCCACGTTGTCTTTGTAAAGGTGGCTGGGCCAGCGGACAAGAGCACCCACTGAAGCACTGTTGATACAGGGATTATTGCACCCACTGTTTTGATAAGGTTGTGCTCATTCTGCTTTTTCCATTTTTATCTATCTATCTATCTATCTATCTATCTATCTATCTATCTACAAAACAGAAAAAAACTGCACAGCACTCACAGGCACAATGTGAACTGGTGCCAGCGGGGATACTGGGTCAAACAACTAGAAAAAAGTTCTCTGCAGCACTCAGCTACTACCAATGATGCACACATGCTAACAAGCTGTATATATATGTGGAAAAAGTGTAAAAACTTAAGTTTTTCTCAAAAAACTCAAAATTCTTATTTTTTATTTTTTTGGGGTTCTTGGTACATACATTGGCCAATGTCTGTTTGCTCATCAACCGCGACAAGGTGACCCCAGGTCTGATGAGTCCTAGCGTTGACATCCCTGTCCTCCATTTCCTCCCTGTCCCACTCTCAAGTGGGTGGACACTATATCAACCTCAGACCATCTGTGGGTGATGAGGGTGCAAATTGTACATCTGAAGCTGGAATAAAAGACTACTGAGATTGCAAATTCAAAGGAGTGCTGCAGTGAAATTCTTGAAGCTGTATCTATCATCTATCTATCTATCTATCTAAGGCCAGCTTCACACCACGGCCAGATCCGATCCGGAGCTGTCCTGACAGCCCCGGACCGGATATGGACACAGAACCAGAGGGCCAAATATGCCCTTCGGTCCGGTGTACAGACAGATGCCTCAATTGCAGCCATAGCTGCTGATAATTCAAGGTCCTGAACTGTCAGCAGGGGATAGCTCTGTGGTGCTGAAGTTCAGTTGAGCTTCAGCACCCGGCGTCTGGCTCCTGAGTGCGGCTCCGGTGCCATCCGGTGCTATAGACCCCAATGTTAGGGGGCTCCAGATTGCACCGGACCGGCAGGATCTGGGAGCATCCGGGAGGATCAGCTTTTTTTCCCCGGACACAAAAATGCTGTATGCAGCATTTTTATGTCTGGGGGAAAAATCCGCTGCCATCCAGCTCTATCCAGCCCTATAGCAAACTATGGGGCCAAAATCCAGTCCGGGGCTTTCAGGTTCACCCCTGACAGCCCCGAATCGGATCTGGCCGTGGTGTGCTGCTTTCCTTTTTTGGTTCGTATGAATGAGCATATAGAAGTATTGCTTGGATTGATCTGCACCCTGCTGAACTAGCTGTGCTGCTCCCTTTTTCTAATATCTATCTATCTATCTATCTATCTATCTATCTATCTATCTATCTATCTTTCTATCTATCTCTTGAGAAAAGCTGATTTTCAAAGCCAAAAAAAATGTGCTTTGTGTGGGCTTGGTATAAAATACATTTTTTTTTACTATTTTGAAATGGTGTTTCTGACAGTTTTGATTGTATGTATTTTATAGTCCTGCAGTCCTGACTCTGTAGCTTGCAAGTGCACTTTTTTAACGCTGCCTAATGCTTTTTGAATTGATCTACCTATCTATCTGTCTTGCTGTCTATCTACCTATCTATAGCAAGGTTAATATAAAAGCTAAGTAAAATATAGAATACGCATTCATTTCATGGTTTCACATTTGATCTATAAGCATATAACAAATGGATTCATTCAGCTTCATATGCTTTTGGCACATTTTTAGCAATTTGGATGTTCCTTGGGTGTTAATTAGGGTAGTGAATGCTACATTTTATAGAATTCACTTTATGTCCAAGATGGTTTGGCGTGTGGTGATACAGTGTGCAGTAAATAATGAAATAATTGCCAGATAAATAGCAACTTCTGTGACAGAGGGTGTTAATGTAGAATCCCTTAAGGAACCATCTGTTTCTGTTTTGTGACTTTTAATTAATGGAAAGCTGCATGAATGCAAGCCGACCGCTATTGTCCATTCTGTTTGTTAGAAACGAAACACCCTCAGGTATGGAGATTATCTTCTGCTGATGTCTAGTTGCCAGTTTCTCTGTGGTAGATGACATGAGAATAACAGACTTTGCAGAACTGATATAACAAAATTGTAGCATTTTGTTGACATAAACTTTATGTAAAATATTAACTATTTTTTGACTATTTTCTTTTATCCAACATCAAGAAAAGTTCCCTGGCTAACGTTTATAAATTAGAAGGCACGCATGTGCAATGCTGTGCTTGAATCCGGACGAGCGACATGGGTGTACTGACGTCACCCAAACCGGAAATGACGCCATTCGCGTCATTACAAGCCCAGACAGCGATGTGCAAAGCAGGCAGGGCCTGCCTAGAATATGAATGCAAGATCACGCCCATTAGGGCGTGATCTTCTGATGAGAGGCAGCATGCACTGAGGCCCTGAGGGCTAAGGAATATGGCCCCCTACTCATTATAATGGATAATGAGTAAGTATAAAAACCTTTTTAGTACTTTTGCAGCCAGCATTTAGCAGACAAAAGGATTGTGAGAATGGTCATGGGATGATGCAGGGACATGTTTTTATAGGTTAGGTAGCTTTTTGGAGGTGACAAGTTCCCTTTAAGTAACATACAGTAAGACACAGAGGAGAGAAAGGGAAATAAGTGAATAATACTTTATACATGGGAGCAGAAAGCAACAACGCTGAAGATGACAATGCAGAAGAGAAAGTTAACACAAAGATTATTTGTTTACTAAAGGCAAAAAATGTAGTAGCCAGAATATGATGTTCAGGAAGGTAACATATAATAGAAATGGGATGGTTCTATATATGTTTTTAAGGCTCAGCGCTAACTCTATGTTGTTAGCAAATATGGAGACTATCACTGTATTTCTTCCAAGAATTGTCCAGCGAGTTGAGGAAAATTGCACCTTGAGTTCTTCATAAAATTTCCATTTATTGTATTAAGGTAAAAACAGGTTTCTTAGCACGTAAAAACACACAGGTCAGTTTATCATGTCTTCAGGCAACATGTTTCGGCTAGCTTGTAGCCTTTTATTCATGATCTTATCACTGTATTTGGTACAACCAATTTTTCGCAATGTTTATTAAAATCTATACATTTAAAGAGATAAAACAATTAAAAGTTATAAACTCACAATGCACTTAAGTATGTGTGCAGAGTCCTTGTTTGAACAGATCACAGGTGTCTATTTTCCTTCTTCCCAGAGGCTATTCACAGGTTAGGTGTGACGTGTAATTATAAGACAAGTTTATCTAATTTGATGGACTCACTGGTCTATTCATTTTCACATATTAATTTATGAATATTATTTATCTGGGTGTCGTAGTAGTTGGTGCAGATTAATCTGTCCATGTTGCCGTGATTGGTAGAGTATTATTTCTATTTAGTGGAAAGAAATTAGTTATTAATATGCTATTGTGCAGAAGACTGGTCGCCCTCGAAAGATAAATATAAGAAAGGACAGGATAATGTTGAAAAGGAGATGTTAATAGAGATTTGTTTTTTTTTTTTTTTACCTTATTCTGCATGTAGATGTTTGACTGGTCTTGTACCTTCCTTATCACTGGCAAAGTTGAGATAAGGTCGCTAATAATGATATAGTTTTGGCTTGTGAACTACAGTATAATAATAAGAATACCTAACAGTGCTTGCTCTCTGTGTGTGTCTAGGTCAGGGGATATAATATTGTCACCTTGTATGATCCTCTATGTTGGACCTTTGTACTTTTAAGCTGTCAGTCCGGTGGCTCCTAAGCTGTAGGTCCTCTCTGTGGTCCTACTATATATATACGTTTTCAGATGATGCTAAAAGCCTTGCTGCCTAATATATTGCAAATCAAGTGGTGCACATGTAAATTCTGCGACTTACTATTCCCCTTTTGGCTCTCCGGTCCTATTCTGTAATCAGTTGTTCTACCCAGTGTTGTTCCTATGGAAGACGCTAATGACGCGCGCATTGGCCATGGGTGCACACTTCCTTGTTTGCCGGTCAGCTGACACTATATCACTGATTACGCTGCGGTCATGTGGTGGAGTAGGTGGAGAGTTGTCGGGACCTATGCGGTGTCTCATGTATAGCTGTCAAACCAACATGTTTTGAAGGCACGGCCTTCTTTCTCAAGGTTCTTAGCAGCTACTGTACCTAGCAACTATGCTTTATATATGGTGCCTTAATTTGCTATTGGGTGCTAAAGGTTCCTGTCTTTCTGTGGGATATCTCTGCTGTAATCCTTATTGGACATGGTTATATGTTATAAAGATTTTGATCTCAAAATTGTGTCTAGTTTTTTTATGCATGTATATCTGATGATATCTATTTATTGTCATTATCTCTGTTATGTCTGGGTGCTTTTCCTTACATTTATAAGAAGATGAATTCTCAAAAGAGGATGGATTAATTTATTGTACAAAGGATGGGTTAATTTATTGTTAGTCTTCTGGTTTGGATATTTATGTATATAGGTATTTGAGAATAGGCAAAAAAAAGAAGGGGGAGTAGGGGTCAGCAAATGAGGTTTTATGTGAAAAATCATATTGTTTAGGTACCAGATTTTCCATAGATCTGTGATTTGCAGTTACAGTGAGGAAATTTAGTTAGTTACAAGTTGACAATATTATATCCCCTGACCTAGACACACACAGAAAAAAAAGCACTGATAGGTATTCCTCTTATTATAGGTCACAAGGCAAAACTATATCATTACCAGTGACATTATCTCAACTTTGCCAGCAATAAGGAAGGTGCAAGACCAGTCTAACATCATCGTGAAGAATAGGGATGAGCGAGTATACTCGCTACTATTCGGTACTCACCGAATAGTAGCGGTATTCGGCTACTCGCTACTCTCCGAGTATCTTATGTGTACTCGGGAGTAGCGAGTAGTCCTAATACTTTCGCAGTATATCTATAGATACACTGTCAAAGTATTCGTACTCACTATACTCGCAATGAGTAGAGAGTACCGGTACCTACTCGTTGAGAGTATAGCGAGTACGAATATTACCGTACTCAGTCATCCCTAGTGAAGAATAATAAGATTAATCTGCCCAACCACTACGACACCCAGGTAATTAGTGCTCATATATTAATATGGGAAAATGAATAGACCAGTGAGTCCAACGAAATAGATAAACTTCTCTTATAATTACAAGTCACACCTAAACTGTGAATAGCCTCTGAGAAAAGGGAGGAAAATAGACACCTGTGATCCATTCAAACAAGGATTCTGCACACATACTTAATTGCGTTGTGATTTTATAACTTTTAATAGTTTTATCTCATTAAATGTATAGATTTTAATAAACATCCCAAAAAAACATTCCAAACAGATTAATAGTCTCAATTTTTGCCAACAACATACATTTAGCGCTGAGCCTTAAAAACATTTATATAGAACCACTTCATAGCACCAAAGGGTTAGTAATACATGGTAATACCCCAAGGCAGCAAATCATTAACAGCCCCACATTGACAAGGGGGAAGGCAGGTTAGCTCCAGTGTTCAAACATAAAACAAATAAGAGAAATGGGATAAAATAGATTTTACACTAAGGATATGTTGTATCAGGGCATGTCGGTTATTAAAAAACAAATTTTAAAAATACACTTCTATTATACAAAGTAAATATTATTTATTATTAATATTATTATTATAATGATTATTTATATAGCTACATTAATTCCATCACGCTGTACATGAAAAAGGGTTACACAGAAAATATACACTAGTGATCAAAATTAGAGAACAACACACATTTTCCTTATTGATAATGTCATTGTGTTGTCTTATATGAAAATATCCAAACATGAGTAAAATAGCAGTATTTTACGCTGATTTTATAAACTGAATATATTCTAAAGCAAAGAATAAAAATGTAAGTTATATGAAAAAGAACACTGATCAAAATTTGAAAACACTTTCAGATACCTGCAAATATTGGTGTTAATCTGGCACCTGATGCTAATGTTCTTAATTATATTACAAACCCTATTTAACCCATAGTCTAACTTTCCAGTTTGCACTCGCTTTACAAAAATGGTGTGCCATTCCAAAATGAATGAAACCCACTGGCAGCAGGTTCTCCAGATGAAGGCCAAAGGGGTCATCCTATCAGCCATAGGGTACCGTTACACGTAACTACATTGCATGCAATTTCACTTGCAATTTGCTGGTTGCAGTGAAAGTATGGACACATTGTTCTATTTTGTTGCCGTGTATAAATGGAGCAATGTGTTCATGATTTCACTGCAAACAGCAAATTGCAAGTGAAATTGCATGCAGTGTTGTTACGTGTAACGGTACACTTAGCCACAGATGTTACTAGAGGTTGCTCCAAGTCTGTGATTTCTAGAATATTAAATCTTTACAAAATAACAAACTCTTTCAAGTCCCCCAAGAAGGCTGGTCGCCCTTGAAAGATAAATATAAGAGAGGACGGGATAATGCAGAAAATTTCTATTTGTAATCATTTCAACACTGCACCTGGAATAGCTTGCCAGTTCAGCACTGAACAGGGTAAGCATCTGTCTCGTCATACAATGTCAGGATGTTTGAGAGCATTTGGACTGAAAGCCCTCTTAGCAGTGACGAAACCTCTCATTAGCAGAAAGTTATCAAATGGCTAGACTCATGTTTGGTGAAAAGCATGTTGTGTGGACAGGACGGAAGTGATCCACAGTTCATTTTAATGATTAAAGCAAGTTTAATTTATTTTGGTACGATGGGAAACATTGTGTTTGTCAACAAACTGGGGAAAGACTGAACCTAAAGTATGTAAAGAAGTCAGTGAAAGGTGATGGAGAAGGTGTCAAGGTTTGTGGAATTATACAGGGGTTTGACCTCTCAAACAGCTACATGGCAGACCTAGGTCATGTCTACACACCTGCGCTCTAAGGCTACGTTCACACATCGCGTATTTTGTCGCATATTTTTACGCATGCAGTTTTCTAAAGAAATACGTGCGTTTTTTTTACACGCGTAAAAAAACGCATGTGTGTTCACACACATGCGTTTTTTGATGCGTTTTTTTACGGACACGTTTTTTCTGCATGTGTACTGCAAACACATAGAAATGAAGTTTGTTAAAAAAAAAAAAGAAAAAAAAAAGCCTTGTGATGTAATTTCCTTTCTTTTCCATTATTACATTCTCCATTGAAAAGTGTACTAGAGAATGGACAATCTACATGCTGCATTTTCTATGTCCAGCAAGGGTAACCCAAGCAGCTGGGGGCTGGAATCCTCAGCGTGGTGAGGCCCAACCGTTCTGGGCCCACCACGCTAAGGACCGCAGCCAACAGCCGCCCCAGGAGTGGCGCCTCAATGAGAGATGCCAAACCTGGCAGGTACCTCGCTCTTCCAGCTGCCCTGGGCGGTGGCAGTCTGGGTAATAACGGGGTTGGTGACACCTTTTTTGACAGCTGCCACCAAGCCCCTATTGGTAATGTCAGCCATCAGTGTGACAGCCAGCTATTAGCAATAGAGAAATTGAGATTGGAAACAAAAAAAAATTGCTATTGCATCGGGAGTGCGATGAAATGAACAGGTGCCGTAGAAATAGCCGCTGAATAGCACAGTCCTCTCTCCAGAAACTACACTGTTGTTGCAAGATTTATATGGAGTATATGGTGGCTCAGTGGTTAGCACTGTATACAGTGGCTCAGTGGTTAGCACTGTATACGGTGGCTCAGTGGTTAGCACTGTATATGGTGGCTCAGTGGTTAGCACTGTATATGGTGGCTCAGTGGTTAGTACTGTATATGGTGGCTCAGTTGTTAGCACTGTATACGGTGGCTCAGTGGTTAGCACTGTATACGGTGGCTCAGTGGTTAGCACTATATACGGTGGCTCAGTGGTTAGCACTGTATATGGTGGCTCAGTGGTTAGCACTGTATACGGTGGTTCAGTGGTTAGCACTGTATATGGTGGCTCAGTGGTTAGCACTGTATGGTGGCTCAGTGGTTAGCACTGTATACGGTGGCTCAGTGGTTAGCACTGTATATGGTGGCTCAGTGGTTGGCACTGTATATGGTGGCTCAGTGGTTAGCACAGTATGGTGGTCAGTGGTTAGCCCTGTATATGGAAGCTCAGTGGTTAGCACTGTATATGGTGGCTCAGTGGTTAGCACTGTATACGGTGGCTCAGTGGTTAGCACTGTATACGGTGGCTCAGTGGTTAGCACTGTATATGGTGGCTCAGTGGTTAGCACTGTATATGGTGGCTCAGTGGTTAGCACTGTATATGGTGGTTTAGTGGTTAGCACTGTATGGTGGCTCAGTGGTTAGCACTGTATACAGTGGCTCAGTGGTTAGCACTGTACAGTGGCCTCCTCTCCTCCCTTTCCTGTCGTCCCTGGCCTCCCTGGTCTCGTCACCTCCATGTCCTCCTTAGCCTCCCTTTGTGGGGGAGCTCCAATGTGGAGACACACAGGGACCCTCCAAACATGGTGTCCGCTAACAATTTGAGCTCATTTTCCATTCAAATTGTTAGCGTACACCATGTCGCGTTTGGAGGGTCCCCGTGTGTCTCCACATTTGAGCTCCCCCATAAGTGACCCCATTTTGGAAACTAGACCCCCAAAGAAACATATCTAGATCCATATTGAGCACTTTGAACCCCCAGATGCTTCACAAATTGATCCGTAAAAATGAAAAAATAAATTTATGTGAAAATAAAAACGTACTTATTCCTTATTACGGATCAATTTATGAAGCACCTGGGGAAACAAAGTGCTCACTATGCATCTAGATAAGTTCCTTAGGGGGTCTAGTTTCCAAAATGGGGTCACTTGTGGGGGAGCTCCAATGTTCAGGCACACAGGGAGGGGCTCTCCATACGCAACAAGGTTTCCGCTAACAATTGGAGCTAATTTTCCATTGAAATTGTTAGCGGACACCATGTCGTGTATGGAGAACCTGTGTGCCACCAGCACAAGGGCAACTGGAAGAGTTGGGTTGCAGCACCAGAAAATGCCGCCTCTAATGAATGCGCTATTTTCTTGGGTGGCTGTGGGTTGCAATTTGCAGCGTGGGGGACCCACAACATTTGGGTCTCTCCACGCTGCGGATTCCAGTCAGCCAGCTGCCAAGTTGTACCTGGCTGGCTACCAAACATACAACGAAGGACTTTTTTTTTTATTTCTAGAACTAATTCCAGAAAAAAAAATGACATGGGGCTCCGCCATATTTTTGGTCCAGCCAGGTACAACTTGGCAGCTACAGACTGCCAGCAACCCCCAGCTGCCTCGTTGTACCTGGCTGCAACCAAAAATACAGCGAAGCCCATTTTTTTTTTATTTCTAGAACTAATTCTAGAAAAAAAAATGACATGGGGCTCCGCCATATTTTTAGTCCAGCCAGGTACAACTTGGCAGCTACAGACTGCCAGCAACCCCCAGCTGCCTTGTTGTACCTGGCTGCAACCAAAAATACAGCGAAGCCCATTTTTTTTTTTTATTTCTAGAATTCTAGAAAAAAAAAATGACATAGGGCTCCACCATATTTTTGGCCCAGCCAGGTACAACTAGGCAGCTGGGGGCTGGAATCCTCAGCATGGAAAGGCCCAAGCGTTCTGGGCCCCCCATGCTGCGAATTGCAGCCCGCAGCCGTCCCAGAAAATGGCGCATTCATTGAAGCGCCATTTTCTGGCGCTGTACCCATGCTCTTCCAGTTGCCCTGGTGCCGGTGGCAAACTGGGTAATAAAGGGGTTAATGCCAGCTTTTTATTGGCAGCTGGCACTAAGCCCGAGATTCATAATATAGGGCCAATGTTAGACCCGCCATTAGGAATCTCTGGTAAATAGTCAGAAAATACACACATAGAAAAATCTTTTTATTTGAAAAAAAACACAAACAAAATTCGGACTCCATCTTTATTATAAAGATCCGACGTAGTCCACAACAAAGGTCCCACGACGCTCGATCGCCTCCGACGTAGTCCACAACGAAGGTCCCACGATGCTCGATCGTCTCTGCTCAATCCAGAGACTACAGCAAGGGATCAAGTGTCCTCTTCCTACAGTCTCGGGGGTCAGAGTTGTGGTGCACTGTATGACAATGATCTGTTATACAGTGCACCATGACTATGATCCCAGAGACTATAACAAGGGGACACTTGATCCCTTGTTGCACCCATCCATCCATCGATGTATGCACCCATCATCCACGCACGCACACAACCACGCACGCACATCCAAGCACGCACATCCACACACACATCAACGCACGCATGCTGACATCCACGTTCGCACACATCCACGTACGTACACAACCACGTACGCTGACATCCTCGAACGCACATCCACACACACACATCAACGCACGCATGCTGACATCCACGTTCGCACACAACCACGTACACACACATCCACGTTTGCACACATCCACGCACGCTGACATCCTCACACGCACATCCACACACACATCAACGCACGCATGCTGACATCCACGTTCGCACACATCCACGTACGCACACATCCACGTACGCACACAACCACGTACGCACACATCCACGTACGCACACATCCACGCACGCTGACATCCTCACACGCACATCCACACACACATCAACGCATGCATGCTGACATCCACGTTCGCACACATCCACGTACGCACACAACCACGTACACACACATCCACGCACGCTGACATCCTCGCACGCACATCCACACACACATCAACGCACGCATGCTGACATCCACATTTGCACACATCCACGTACGCACACAACCACGCACGCTGACATCCTCGCACGCACATCCACACACACACATCAACGCACGCATGCTGACATCCACGTTCGCACACAACCACGTACACACACATCCACGTACGCACACAACCACGTACGCACACAACCACGTACGCACACATCCACGTACGCACATATCCACGCACGCTGACATCCTCACACGCACATCCACACACACAACAACGCACGCATGCTGACATCCACGTTCGAACACATCCACGTACGCACACAACCACGTACACACACATCCACGCACGCACATCCACACACACATCAACGCACGCATGCTGACATCCACGTTCGCACACATCCACGTACGCACACAACCACGCACGCTGACATCCTCGCACGCACATCCACACACACACATCAACGCACGCATGCTGACATCCACGTTCGCACACAACCACGTACACACACATCCACGTTTGCACACATCCACGCACGCTGACATCCTCACACGCACATCCACACACACATCAACGCACGCATGCTGACATCCACGTTCGCACACAACCACGCACGCTGACATCCTCGCACGCACATCCACACACACACACATCAACGCACGCATGCTGACATCCACGTTCGCACACAACCACGTACACACACATCCACGTTTGCACACATCCACGCACGCTGACATCCTTACACGCACATCCACACACACATCAACGCACGCATGCTGACATCCACGTTCGCACACATCCACGTACGCACACAACCACGTACACACACATCCACGCACGCTGACATCCTCGCACGCACATCCACACACACATCAACGCATGCATGCTGACATCCACGTTCGCACACATCCACGTACGCACACAACCACGTTCGCACACAACCACGTTCGCACACAACCACGCACGCTGACATCCTCGCACGCTGACATCCTCGCACGCACATCCACACACACATCAACGCACGCATGCTGACATCCACGTTCGCACACATCCACGTACGCACACCACGTACACACACATCCACGTTTGCACACATCCACGCACGCTGACATCCTCGCACGCACATCCATGCACGCATGCTGACATCCACGTTCGCACACATCCACGTTCGCACACATCCACGTACGCACACATCCACGTACGCACACATCCACGTTCGCACACATCCACGCACGCACATCCACGCATGCACGCTGACATTAATGCAAGCTGACATTCATGCATGCACTCATCCAAGCACGCACACATACATACATACATTCACCCATCCATCTATTCATACTTACCCACCGATGAGGAGGAGGAGCCCCTGAGAAGAGGAGGGGCCACAACGGAGACTGCAGAGGAGGCCGACGGTGCGGGCCGGTGCACTGGCGCGTGCAGCCCGCCGGACCGGAATAGGTGAGCAGACTGGGTACGAGCAGGGGGGTGGGTAAGAGCAGGGAGGAGGGGGCCTGCAGCTTGACCGGTGGGCACATGAGCCCGCCGGCAGAAAAACTATAGGAGGAGGGCGGGTGGATGGCGGGGACCGGTATGGGAGGGTGCAGGCTGGACAGGACACAGGGGATATGGACACAGGGGGGGCTGGACGGAGCGGGGATATGGACACAGGGGGGGCTGGACGGAGCGGGGATATGGACACAGGGGGGGGCTGGACGGAGCGGGGATATAGACACAGAGGGGGCTGGACGGAGCGGGGACAGGACACAGGGGAAGCTGGAGCAGATAATGGCCGGCGGGTGCAGCGGGACCCAGGGACAGCCACGGGAAAGCAGGAATCCCAAAATGGTGGGATTTCCTGTTCCTGTTTTCCCTGGGGCTGTTCCTGTGTGACATCATTTCCTCCATACCTCTTGCCCCGCGCTGGAATGCGCATCGTCTAAATGACGATGCGTAATTCCAGGGGTTAAAATGGGGCCTATGGGAGAAGGCACACGTAAAAAGACGGAAAGAATTGACATGTTCATTCTTTTTACGCGCGCGCTTTCTCCCATAAAAGCGCGGCCGAAAATTGCGCTGCGTGTGAACAGCAAAAGTGAAAGTGCATTCACTTTGCTGTGACACGCAGACGCAGGTCTGCTTTGGGCTGAAATACGAGCGCAAAAAAGCGCAAATAATACGCGATGTGTGAACGTAGCCTAAGTACTTAACGGTTCGTGTGCGTGTGTGCTGGTTCTTTCTTGAAACGCAGCCCCTGGTTACCCGATGTGTATCGTGGTAACCAGTTCATACAGCAGGCTTCCTAATGACCGCTTATGCCGAGTGCACAGGGAAACGCAGAACCGCTAAATACTTAGAGCGCAGGTGTGTGGACATGGCCCTGATGATAAATCTTCTGCAACAGCTCCTGGTTCCTTACTTGTGTTTAGCACTCAATCAGCTAGCATTTTTCATGCAAGACAATGCCCCCTGTCACACAGTAAGATGGGTAAAGCATTTCCTTGAAACAGAAAACATTAAAACCATAAAATGGCTAGCCCAGAGTTCTTATCTAAAACCAATAGAAAACCTTTGCAAAATCCTTGATGACAAAGTTATGACCAAGAAACTCACAACAGTCACAGAACTGTGGAAGAGACTGGAAGAAGAGTGGTCAAAATTACACCAGAGCAGTATAAGAGACTAGAGATGTCCTGTGGCCGCAGATGTGCTGAAGTCATTCAATGTAAAGACTTTTATATTTCCTACTGATTGGTGACTGCTGCAACCTTCACAAAATTTTGTTTTAAACTTTCTCTGTGCTACAGTCAATACTATTTGCTAATTATGATCATCACATTTTGTGCAAAATAAAGGTTGTATATTGATAAACTTTGGTTATTTTGGAAACACTGTTCCAGTGGCATGGTGTACTCCTTACAGAAAAACCATTAAATGTTGATCAATGTAGACTACATTCTGTCTGAAAAGATCAATATATTGTTCTCTAATTTTGATCGTCAGTTTTGGTATAGATTATACAAAACAAGCTAACTCTAACAGACTGGTACAGAGGGGAGAGGACCCTGCCCTTGCGAGCTTACATTCTAAAGGATTTTGTTTTTAATAGCTATTAATTCTTAATTCTTAATTAGAGAAGAGTAAAAAATTGGAAGTTCAAATTTGGTCTGGTTAGCCGAACAAGCAATGTTTGTCAAACAAGTTTGACGAACAGTAAGCGGAACATCCAAACCTAATTGAAATCTATGACAGGCAAAATCAAGGGCTTAGAAAACACCTTAAAAGGGGCACAAAAGCTGCCAAACACAGCTCAACCTACCATAACACTCACTATGCTAGTAGGCTTGCTCATGAACCTCATACATCCTCATCATGACTTCTCTGAGGTTGTGTCAGGTTACACTGTGAGTATCACACAGCAGGGAATCACGCTGTACCAACAGTATATTGTTTGGTGCTTCTTTTTAAGCAGATTTTGTGAATCTGCAACAAAATTTGCCTGTTTATTCTGAGGTCAGTCTATGAGAGTTCAGAATTGTTGGTCCAATGTGCTTCTTTTTTCCTTTGCACATTTGGTGCTGATTTTGGGGCAGAAAAAATAAATCTGAACCACATGTGGAATGAAAATAAAGCAACATGGGCACAGCACTTCTGATCTGTCCTATGCATTGCTGGCCTCAGGATAGACATACAGATTTTGATGTAAATTCTCAAAATGTGCATAAAAAAGCTTCAAACAATGCACCATTGGCACAGGGCCTAAAAGGGTCCATGAAGAACCACAATTGTGGTGGAAAGGCTCAAGGATTCTTCCTGATGCCTGGCTACTTCAACAGAGACTTCTAAGGAAGGGGTGTTAAATTGCAATCATCAAGGTCTGAAAACAGTGCATGTTTTAAGGATTTTCTTAGCATTGCATGGGTGCTAATTTCATCACCTGCAGAGGGTTGCACCTTGTGCAATGCTAAAAATATCCTGAAAACATGAACTCTTTGCAGCCATTGAGAACTGCACCCATTCAGCCCTGTTCTACTCGTGTGTGTGTAGTGTCTTGCATTTCCATACCTCAGAACGTCAGGCCAGAGGCCTGCGTCTTTTTACCTGTCTCTGTAGGGAACTATGAAAGCACCTGTTTGCTGAAACAGTCCAGCACACAAGGAGTAAACTAAGTAAAACTTTACTGTAACACAGACTCACTCTCAAACACAAACATAACAATATACATAGTATATAAATATAACCTAAGTCCCACAGGGATCAGCAGCATACAGACTGTTAAACTGGTGGAAAGGCGACAAAGGGTAGAGTCCATTACGGTCTTTCAGTTGGACCCCAAAGGCTGCATGAATACCCAGTAGGGGAAGCACAAACAGTGCAAAATTTTGGAGTGCGAAATTAACTTTAGCAAAAACACAGGCCTTGGTTAAGGAAGAGCTCTCATTATTTTCTGCAATGTCCTGGATGGTTGTCTCAGTTTTTCCTGGTACTCCACTGCCAGACAGTCTTGGGTAGTCACAGAGGCTACACTTCTAAGTGCATTCTCCACCATCACCTTCCCCAACACAATCCATCATAGCCACTGCTGGAGAGGATGATGGAGAAACTAAAAGATGACAACACTCTATAGGACAGACAGGACCAGTTTGGAAAACACCGACAGGCCCTCTAGGTTTGTGTGTATCTTGCTGGCCAATCAAGAGACACTTAGGATGCACCCAATGCCAACTTATCTCCTGGTTGGACTCCTGTTACCACTTTACAAATTAGTTGGCGGTGGCAACTAAGCATACACCAACTGCAAATCACCCCCTGCTACACCAAAACTTCATGAAAGTGACCTCCACCCTGACAAAGATGGTACATATTCTTTTGTGAAGATTATCACGCAGCAGGGTGGAGCTGTTGACATAGCATCAATGCCAATAACCATATTTCACTAGGAAACCAAATGCCTTATCCTGCAGAAAAGCCATCACCTTGCCTTGGATACATTGGTCAAAGAAGTCATTAGCCTTACACCTATGCAACCAAACAAATATCCTCAAAAAAGGAGACAGGACAGGGTGGTTGATGCCTTGTTGGATAGATTGCTGGGGATGGTAGGGATCTCGACATGGCATTGTCCCAGTTGAAGGCCTCTGGAAGGAGTGATCCACATGGCTGGGAAACAGGACCTTCTGCCTCCTCTACCGTCTTATCTTCTTCCTCGGCCCTCTCATATTGGTCCTGGTCCCTGTGGTATTGGGGAAAGGGATACAGTAGCTGTGACACTGGCTGCAGATAGATTCTTGCCAGACATGCTGCAATCTCATGTGCAGTCTGACAAGTGGTGCTCCTGGTCCCAGATGTAACAGGGAAAGTGTCACCTCTTGACTGCTGTGACTTGCTCCTCAGGTCCGCATCTGGCATTGAAGCTCAGGATTGAACACGCACCTCATTTCAGATGAGGCCCAAAGTTGATGGTATATGCATATGTCTCAATCTCCTTTCCATGCTGCTCTGGATATGGTTCTGCCTACCCACCTTCTGCCCCTGGGGTGGCTAGGAAGATGGAGTCCTCTGAGTCTAGGTCAACCATGCCTTGCAGGAGATCCACCTCCAAAGTGCTGTGTAATGCCGTCAAAGTACCAAGTTGAACTCTATGAGCAGATAGTGTAACTGCATGGCAGTGAAAATGCACAAGTAAGATATTGGAGACAAGCTAACTGAGTTCTGTGAGATTGTATGTTTGTTTTGCCTAAGAGGAATGCCAGGTTTCAGAGAAATACGAAAATAGGAAGAGGGAAGGGGAAGTTGTGCCACTCACCAGTCTATACCCTGGATTCCCAGGCACCTGGAGTAGTGGCTGGACTCTACTTGACCACGTAGAAGAAAAGGAAATCTAGTGACATGTGTCTATAAAACATGAATTTTATTTATTTATAGATCCAATAGAAACATATCTGTCTAGATCCCAACAGGTCTTGCCAGACACATTTCCCAAAACAGAGGTTCCTTAGCTGCAGGCATATAAAACATTAAAGGTACCATTACATGGGGAAACATCTCTGGCAACATCGCTGGCAACTGAGGGGCATTGCCATTGTGAAGCGACATCGCTGGAGAGTTGCCCCATGTAGCAGGGTGATATCAACGAGCATAGTTGCTACAGCAACATCGCCTGGTTTCAGGACAATGTCCTGAAACCCTGCGATGTTGCTTAGGCGATCTGCCTGAAACTCCCTGTCTGACATTGCAACAGCGATGTTGCAAGCAACTTCCCCCATTGAGTCCAATGTTAAGGATCGCTGCCAGGGTTGAATTTAGTTAGTTGCTTTCAACATCGCCTCTGCGTTGCCGGCGATTTCTCCTCGTCTGACAACTCACCAGCGTTCTTGGCCAGCAGCCAAAAACGTGTGTGCTCCCATCAGTTGCCGGCGATGTTTCCTTGTGTGACGGTACCTTAAAAGACACACACTTTTATAACACGAAATCCTTCACGTTCTTAACCATCATTAGAATGCCAAACAGGCATTTACCTCTTACATGACTAAAGAGTTGCAGACAGAATTAAGCATGCATAAAAATAGAAATGAAAACATGAAAAAACATATAACAAAAAAACATAATTTCAAATGTTATCCTTCTCAACTATATTGTTTACTGCTTGTGAGAGGAGATACACATCTATAATGAAAACAAAATACAAACTTAACAAAAAAAAACTTGGCAATAAAATATTTGAGGAAAACGTCAATATCATGTTTTATTTCCCTGTAGAATTGTAATACACCCATTATTTTATCTAAATTTAGTGCTTGCTACTAATTTGTGTGTGAGTTCATGGTTTTTGTTTTGCACTTTATATTAATTTTTTTAGTTTTTTAACAGATATTCTTTATATTTCTTAATTTGTGCCATCTTTTTATTAACCATTATTAATTTGCATTTTTTAGATCTAATTCTTTGTTTTTTATCTTTTATTTTATTTTTTGTTTATGTATTTCCATTTCTCAATCTTTATTTATATTTTCCATTGTTCATTTTCTCCTTGTGCTACCTCACGCAGGCGCAGAGTGACGTGTTGCTACTGTTGGCCCCTCGCTCCGGCTCCTGCCTCCTGTACTCACAGCAGCAATTGTTCCTGCTCTGCTCCATGTATAACATGGATGCCCCACGCTACTGTCCCGCCTCCTGCCCTGACTGCAACACTTATTCCCGCCCTGCTCCATGTTATACATCAAGGAGGGCGGGAACAATTGCTGCTGTCAGGGCAGAAGGCAGGAGCAGGAGCGCAGGGCCGACAGTAGCAACACGTCACTCTGCGCCTGCGTGAGGTAGTGCAAGGAGGTGCATACGCAGAGCGAGGATAAATGACAGGCATCATGGAGGTGGCAAGGACAGGGAGGAGGGAGGAACAGAGAAGCAGGTCACGGGAATAGCCCCCGGGAAGGAGCTAACTCATGGATTTGGTAATGCCCTCTTGACTTTGTTTTACACATTTTAAAAGGCTGCATTTAATGATTTAAACATCAGAAACACATGGGGAACTCCTTGCCTGAATGCAGCATACGTGCTGCATTCAGTGCTGCCTTTAGATTGAAATCTTTGGAGGGTGACAGATCCTCTTTAAGTTAGATTTTATTCTATTATCTGATTTTATAATTTGTTTTTCCTGTACATAGAAATAGTTTGTTTTCAGGGAACTAATACATAAACAATTATGTTGCTATAGAAAGAATAAATCCAGCGGAAGGAGACTCTGGTAATGATTGTATTTCGAAACAACATAAAACTTCCAAATTAACAACAATGCAGTGTGAAAACAAAGCCAATGCATTTTGACACTTAGGTCTTAATCATGGCTATCTCATAAGTGCAAGAAATCATGTTTATATACCCTCCCACCTCACAATATAAAGCTGTGCAATTACTCCAATTGGAGAAGACAGACAATAACAAAAAACTAAAAATACATAATACTGTAAAATGCATTGCAAAAAATAATGTCTCAGCTATCATCAATATTGCAGAACAACATCTTGCCTGATATTGAGGCTGTGTGGTGTTCTACTTCCCAATGAAAAAATCTAAAATGATACCTTTTGTAATAATTTGTGCCTGATGTCCCGACCTCTGAAAATGTTTTCTTTAAACATTTTCTTTACCTTGAAATGTTAAAGTGAGGTGGGTGGGTATACATATGCACTTATGACATAGCCATGATTAAGACCTAAGTGTCGAAATGCATTTGGCCTGTTTTCACACTGCATTGCCCATAATTTAGAGGTTTTTATGTTGTTTCAATAAACAAGCATTACCAGAGTCTCTTCCCACTGGATTTCTTCTTTCCAATTGGTTTCCAGCCCAGGACTAGGGCTATATCCATGCGGATCAGAGCTGGATAAGCCAGAAGTTCATCTATCAGTGAGCTTCAAAATTCCTCTTTCCTTTTTCCTTATTTACTCATTGAATTATGTTACTATGGTTCATATCACAAACCTCAAGCCCCCTATATACATGCACTACTGTGTAATAAAATGGATTTCATCAGTTCTCATTTTGTTTTTCTCTCATTCACATGGTCAATTGTTTAGTGCTAACAGGTATTTGTAAATATTTTGTCAGCCACTCCTAGTATATACCCAGACCCCGATGTGCCTACCTTATTTGAAAACAGGCAGACAAATCCTCATCACCGAATACCAAACTTCATGTGAATAAGGGCAACATCTATGTACGAATCAAATAAATATTTATTAAAAGACACAAACAAATTGGGTCATCCTCACAACAGTGAATGATATCAGGGACAAGTTATAACAAACCTCAATCCCCTTACAGACATACATTATTGTGTAATAAACCGGATTTTACCAGTTGTCTTTCTATTTGACTCCCATTCATGTGGCCAGTTTTTTGGTGCTAACAGTTACAGTGCTGTGCAAATTAATTGGGACAAAGCAAGTTTTTCTTGCATTAGTTTTACTATTTCTGATAAGTGTTTTATCAGTTCTTGGTGTCATTTTCCTTTTTCTTCCACATTTCCCTTTTTGTTTTGTAGAAAACGATCCAGTTACTTTGTGTATGCAAATTATTCATGAAATGGTAGATTTTCCAATACCTACGGTGGAAGCGATTTCTCTTACAGTCAGACTTGTATGTTCATTAAGAGTAATAATTCTAGACCTCTTTCATGGAGTAACATCCATTTTTACAGGCACGAATCACACTGAGAGAAAAAGTACACTAAACCACTCCTCACAGAAACAAGCTCTCAACTGAAGCTGAGGGGGCAGCTAGCTGTTATTTTCTGACTTAAACCAGTCAAACCACAGTTGTTACTCAAGGTTGTACACTCACACCTGTTCAAGGCAGTTAAAACTGGTTTGAATCACTAACTGGCAACCTCAACTTATGACTTTACTTACAAAAATGCTTTGTCCCAATTAATTTGCACAGCTCTGTAAGTCTGGTTTCACATCAATATTTTTTGCTGTCCGAGGTGATCCTATTTTTTCAGGATCCCCCGGACAGCAACGGATCCAAACAGATGCCAAATTGGCACCCATTTCTGATTTTTTTGTAGGATCTGTTTGGATCCAGCTCTTTCCTTTCTTCTCTTCTCCTCTCCTCTCCTCCCCTCCCCGCTTCTCCATCTCTCCTGTCTACCTGCTCCTCCCTCCGTTAAGTCTCCTGTCTCTTCTCCTCCCTCCCTCCCCTCTCCTCCAGTATGAAAATAAAAATATCCTCAGTAAGGATTCCTCACCCATCCACCGGCTCCCGGAATGCGACCGCTTCCACCTTAGATGGGCTGTCAGTCACCTGACTGACCCGATCAGCCGACATGTGACCAAGGTGGAGGCGGTTGCATCTCGGGAGCCGGCGGATGGGTGAGGAATCCTCACCGAGGATATTTTTATTTTTCATACCGGAGGAGAGGAGAGGGGAGTGGGGAGGAGATGAGACAGGAGATAAGGAGGAGGGAGAAGCAGGGAGAAAGGAGAAGAGGGAGAAACCAGTTATGTACTGAGCACAGTTTCTGAGCATGCTCAGTACATAATAACGGAGCCGACATCAGATCTAATTTTTTGATGGATCTGCAGTCCATAGACTACAATCTTAAAGTGCAGCGGACCGCAAAGGTCTGTTTGTGACCGATTTTTCTGATGAACACGAAAAACATTGCAGGCAACGATTCTGTGACCATCAAAAAAATTGATGCTATCAAAATCGGATACCATTAAGGACAAATCCGTGCAGATCCGTTGCCCATAGGGATACATGGAGACCAAAACAGGTCTGTGGTTGTCGGTTTTACAATGGACAGCCACGGATGCAAAGAAATCTTGCTGTGACCAGCCTAATTGTAGATATTCTGTCAGCCACTCCTAGTACCTAGTATACGCAGGTTTCAATGTGTTCTCCCTATTTAAGAACAGGCAGACAAATTCTCATTAATGAATACTTCATGTGATTAAAGGCAATCTCTATATACAAATCAATAATGACGCATATAAATGTGTCATCCTCACAACAGTGCATGCTATCAGGGAACAGGTGTTCATATTAACAAAATAATTTTTATCCCAGCTATTTCTTTTGTCATTATTTCCTCAGACATTATAACTGAATCCCCAAGTTCTTACTACTGTGATTCCCTTGAAAGGTCCTCTGCCTACATAAATAAATAAATATTGTATAGAGGAAAGATAATTTGGATCAAAGATCTTTATGACAATCAAAGGATAAATATGTCATCTGTTTTATTTTATATAGACTTTATATATTTATATAGGCATTATGATATTTTTAACTAAAATGAACCTCTCATATATCCATGTTTTAACTCTTTATTACCCAGAGGGGAAAGAACCATAAGGGCAGGTCTATCCATGTTTCGGCTATGCAAATATAAAACCAAAAACACTGAATCAATAGAATTCCAACAAAGATGGTAATGTAGAAAAAATGGATAAAAAAAATTCATGAATAAAAAGAGAGAAGGGGAAATGGAAAATTAATTTTGTCAATTATCTCAATAACAACAATTGGGGACTCCGATTTTCAATGGATTGTTCTAAAACACATATTCAGTTTTTGGATCTGCTTATTAGGATCAACCATGATGGCTATTTCAGCACCTCCACGTTTTTCAAAAGCGTGGATGTGAATAGCTATCTGGAATTCGAGAGCAGCCATTTGCCATCATGGATCAGAAACATCCCATATGGACAATATCTGCGGATCAGGAAGAACTGCACAGATGATAACAATTTCATTGTTGAAGCTAGGATATTGAAAAAGAGATTTGTTGCTAAAAAATATCCTCATAAGCTATTAAAGGACGCATATGATAAATGTAAAGGTTTTTCACAAGAACAATACTTGAAACTTTTAGATGACAAAAAGAAAAAGAAAGAGAATGAAACTAGAACTAAAAATATCTATAACTGTAATTTAGTTACAACCTTCAATAAATCCTATAAGAACATTTACACTATGCTGAACAAATATTGGTTCATTCTGCAAGGAGACCCCATTCTGTCAAAAATTATCCCTAAAAAACCTAAAATTATCTTTAGAAGAGGCAAAAACCTTCAAAATATCCTGGCCCCAAGTAGGGTTATCCCAAATAGAGTAAAAGAACCCACTTCCATGGCATCTTCTTTGCTACACAAGATAGGTTTCTATAGATGCGGTGTCCGACGGTGTAAATGCTGCAAAATTATAAAGCATGGAGCAACGAATTTTACATCTAACACCACTAACTCTACATATGATATTAAGCAGAAACTGGATTGTTCTTCTAAATTCGTGATTTATTTATTAGAATGCCCATGCGGCCAACAATACATTGGTAGGACCACCCAAAGTATGAGGGCAAGATTAAATAAACATAGGCATAACATAAGTATTGGTTTCCCAAACCATAGTGTGTCCAAACACTTTGATTTGGTACATAATAGGGACCCCTCAAAATTAACATTGACAGTTATTGAACAGATAGGGGATAAAGCCATAAATAAAACACATACCCTCAATAGAAGAGAATCCTTTTGGATATTTAAAATTGGCACTCTACAGCCAGAAGGTCTCAACAGTATATTGGAAAACACTTTTTAAATATCAATTTTTAAATATCAATTTTTATTGTCCTATATGATCAATTTTACTTGTCCCCCTTTTTATACAGATTTTCTATACAGAGTTTTTAGAAGTGTAGATAATTGTTGGATACATGTAATTATATAATATAATAATTTTTTGTTATCATTTTTGGTTATAATTTTTTGTTATAATTTTTTGTTATAATTTTTAATTTTTTGTTTTAATTTTTTGTTACAATTTTTAGTATAATTCTTTTTAATTATTATTTATTGTCATATTTATCATACAATCTAACAAAGTTGGTTTTATATTGCAATTGCCTTTTTTATTATAATTACTGTGTACACATTGTATATAACAAATAGTGCAATATAACTATGGACTGTGTGGGGATCTCTTTTTGATCCCTTCCAGGATCCATTACATAGATTGCAATATACCGGTGCAATAATCCCTCCCCTGTTTGATTCTGAATGTATATAAGTAATTTTAATGGAGAATCCTGGTAATCACTTGATAAAGACGCTCATTGCGTTGAAACGCGTTGTGGAGACTGGATTCCCATACCGATTGAATAAAGCCTAAAGGTAATTAATAATAGAGTTGTGTCCTGATATTGCTTCTGAGCGCTGACACATTATCACATTTACTTCTGAACGGCCACATTAGAGATCACGGCCAGGAAAAACACGTTCGTCTGCTTCCCATGGTCTCTTGTCACTGAATGACAGCACTGAGACCTGTCATTAAGACCTCAGTTAACTCCCTGCTTACCGCGCCACCTTTTCTGCGGCTCATTCAGAAGCCACAGGAATAGTGGCACAGTAAGCAAGGAGTTAACTGAGGTGATCTGAGGACACCGTTGCTATAGTAACCGCTCGCTTGATTACTATGGTAATGGAGACTTCACCATTTACCATGTTGACGGTCTCAGCACTGTCATTAAGTTATTACAAACCATGGAGAGCAGATGGATGAGTTCTTCTTCCCCATGATCTGTAATGTAGAAGAACTGAATGAGAGCAGGAAGACAGAAGACGAGGATTGTGGAGGGGTGCGTGGGTGGGGAGGGAGTAATAAAGATGGTGTCTAATTGTCTCTTTGTTTTTATTCCTAATAAACAATTTTTCTCTGCTTTGTGTTTTTTTTTAACCATTTATTAGTGATTTTTAATGGCTGGGTCTAACTTGGCCCGACACTAAGAATCTCAGGGCTTAATAACAGCTGGTAAAACAAAGCTGGTATGAAACCCTTATTACCCAGTGTGCCACGGCCCTCCAGGGCAGCTGGAAGAGCTTGGTAAAGCACTCGGATATGGCGCTTCTTATGACGGCACCATTTTCAAGGGTGGCTGCGGGCTGCTATTCTTTAGCATGTGGGGGCCCTAAAATAATGGGCCCTCGCCCCACTGAGAATACCAGATCTCAGCTGCCTAGTTTTAACTTGGCTGGCAATTAAAAATAAGGAGGAGCCAATGCATTTTTTTGCCAGCCAAGGTAAAATTAGCAATCTTAGCAAGCAGTATCAAAGAAAGTCTTTAAAATATAACTTTTACTGTTTCAATTAAAAAGGATTAACAAAATTGTACTATCCTAATACAAACAAAACAAAGTGAAGAAGAGTAATAAAGAAACTAAATAGAGGAGTGTGATAATTTAGTCACCGCTCCCGTATTAAGCACAATACTAATGCTATCATCTTAAAGCATCAAGTAAGAGCTGAAACCTCAGAGGTATCCTTCTTATAGCAGATTTAAACTATGAATCGGCTTCCAAGTCATGACACCCCCACTTTGGGTAGTGTCATAGTTTTTATTGTAATGTCATAGATCATTCCTAGATAAACGAATAAATTGTCAAGTACAAATGAAGTGTATAAATTTTAACCCCACTCGCCCATAAACTTGGAACATTCTCACCTGTTTTATTCACAGTTCACTTCCTTCTTAAGTCCTCTCATGGTCTCATGCCCTTCATCACAATTGTTAGCCATATAAGAGTTTCTCCCGACATGTTTAATTGGCTTCATCTTCAGAGAAGCTGGGCTGTATCAGTGTTACCAATATAAAGTATGTATTTGGGTGCTGTGTGATGCAGAGCACGAGACAATGAGAGGACTTAAGAAGGAAGTGAACTGTCAATAAATCTGGTTAGAACGTTCTGTGTTTATGGGTGAGTGGGGTTAAAATTCATGTACTTCATTTGTATTTGTCAATTTCTTTGTTTTTCTAGGAAGCGTCTATGATATTACAATAAAAACTATGACACTACCCAAGGTGGGGTGTCGTGACTTGGGAGCCAACTGACAATTTAAATCTACTTTAAGAAGGATAACTCTTAGATTTCGGCCTTTACTTGATGCTTTAAGGCTGCTTTCACATCAGCGTTTTTTGAAATCGCGGCAAATGCGGTGAAAAAACAACATCTGCCGCGATTACCGCATACCGGCTGCACTTGCGGCACGGTTGCGGCACAGTTGCGGCAAGCCCCATACAATGTATATGCGGGCTTGCGGCAGGTGCGGCAGGTGCGGCCGCGAAAAAAAACGCGGTCAGCCGCAAAACCGCACTTGCCGCACCTGCCGCAAGCCCGCATATACATTGTATGGGGCTTGCCGCAACTGTGCCGCAACTGTGCTGCAAGTGCAGCCGGTATGCTGTAATCGCGGCAGATGCGGTTTTTTCACAGCATCTGCCGCGATTTTAAAAAAGCGCTAGTGTGAAAGTACCCTAAGTCTAGCATCAATATTTTGCTTAAGAGGGAAGGGGTGACTAAATTATTATACTCTCTATTTAGTTAATTTGTTACTCTTCTGTGTTAAAGCTTTGTTTGTATTTGAATAGGACAATTATATTTATCCTTTTTAATTGAATCAGTAAAATTTACATTTTAAAGACTTAGGGCCCTTTCACATCAGCGTTTTTTGAAATTCGCGGCAGATGCGGTGAAAAAACCGCATCTGCCGCAATTACCGCATACCGGCTGCACTTGCGGCGCGGTTGCAGTAAACGCCATGCAAAGTATAGGCGTACTTGCGGCAGGTGCGGCAAGTGCGGTTTTGCACTTGCCGCAGGTGCGGCCGCGAAAAAAACCGCGGTCAGCCGCGTTTTTTTTCGCGGCCGCACCTGCCGCAAGTGCAAAACCGCACTTGCCGCACCTGCCGCAAGTACGCCTATACTTTGCATGGCGTTTACCGCAACCGCGCCGCAAGTGCAGCCGGTATGCGGTAATCGCGGCAGATGCGGTTTTTTCACCGCATCTGCCGCGAATTTCAAAAAATGCTGATGTGAAAGGGCCCTTACTTTGATACCACTTGCTAAGATACTGCTTGTTATTGATACCGCTTGTTATTGCTTAATAGCCTTATCATATCTGCATTTGCATTCCATTTGTCTTGCAATCCATTTTTGACAGCATTTGTGCAAATAAATGCATTGAAACATATGGTTTTTTTTCCCCTTAGGGTTCCATTATAAAAATGGATCCAAACACGGTAAAAACACACCGCTAAACAGAATTTACATTCAATGAATGCATTTTTGCAAACTCACATGAAAAGTCCCGGGGACATTTCATGTGGGTTTGCAAAAACACATCCGATAAAAACAAATACTATTTAGTGGTGCGTTTTTACCGTGTTTAGATCCGTTGTTATAATGGAACGCTATGGGGAAAAACACATCCATTTCAATGCTTTTTTTTTAGCACAAATGCTGTCAAAAACTGATTGCAAGCCAAACGTAATACAAATACAGATGTGATTTAGTGATCATTAGTGAGGTGTCACATGTATAGATAACTTTCAGGACGCAGCAACGATGTTATGTGCAGGTATCGTTCACACAACCAGCGACCGATGCTCGTCAATGTTGTGAATAGACGAAATCGGTAAGGAGATCTTTATCGCGGTGTCACACAGAACAATGCAGCAGATTGCATGATTGACATTGTCTGATTTGGGGGCCGGTTCTCATATCTGCAATGAATGATCTGACCACTTATCGCTTGTAAGATCAACGTGTCACATGCAACGACGTCATTAGAGCGACTGAAAATCTGTGATGTTTCAGCGATATCTTTACAGGTATCGTAGCATGTAATGGCCCCTACCTGTTTATTCCAACTTTTACAAGCATGGGAAATCCCATGCTACGAACGCTGTCAGTGTGCAGTCTGTATCCAATTTTTCATCACACCAAATGACTTACAATGGCCACCCGCATGCGATATACGCATGCAATCGCATCATGCTGCAGTTTGGCAAGCAATGCGAGTTCAACGAAGGAAAAAAGTTAAAATCTAACCTGACTGATTGTTTCACATTGGTCTGAGTGCAATGCGAGAAAAACTTGAGTTTCACACTAGTGTGTCTCTATCCTGAGAGTAACATCCTGGTAGAGAGTTCTTCCCCTCTCTGGATAATAAAGAGTAAAACGTGGATACATGGGGGTTTCTTTTTAGTTATAAATAGCAATAATGCCTATGGCTAGGGTCACACTTAAAACATGAATTGCGTTCACTGTATCCAGATCTGGATTCAGTGAATGCAATTGCGGTCCCACACATTTTTTATGAAAAATGTGTGGAGGGAACCGCATTGCAATAACCGGATTGCTCAGGATGTGTAATCCTGAGCAATCGGGTTCCCATATACTTTGCTTATCCTGGCTGCCCTGCCCATAGATCTTACTTTATAAGCCTTCAGGACCTCGGACAGCGCACATACTATACCTACAATAGCTATAGTATGCGCACCTGTCAGGGGAGCCACCGGGTTCATTGATAAAAGTTGTACAGAGCCAACAGGGCTTGGCAATACTGTACAGAGGAATTAAACATACCCACCTGAGTGGGTAGCACGTCTCTAAGGGGGGTGGGCACCCCCTACAGACATGATGGCCAAAATTAATATTAACAATACAGCTTTTTAACACTTTAAGCACTTAGCTTATCCCGGCAGCCGTGATAAGCAATGTATATGCGGTAACCGCATTGCTCAGGATTACACATCCTGAGCAATCCAGTTACCGCATTGCAGGGCTTAGAACCGCTCCGAAAACTGCAGCCTGCATGATTTTTCACGCAGGCTGCAGATCCGGAGGCGGTAATCGGATTGCTTGTGAAGCAATCCGATTTTTATAATAGGCTCCTATGAGGAGCGTTTCCTGATCCGGTTTTGAGCTTTTTAAAAGCTCAAAACCGGATCAGGTTTTAAAAAAAAAAAACTGAAATGTGACCCTAGCCTATGTAAAATAACACACATGAAATATTTATTCTTTGATTGTCATAAAGATCTTTGATCCAAATCATCTTTTCTCTATATACTATTTATATTTTTATGTTTATTTACTTAGGCAGGGGAGCTTTGAGGGAATCGCAGCAGTAAGTACATAAGGATTCAATTACCGTATATACTCGCGTATAAGCCGAGTTTTTCAGCCCAAAAATTGGGCTGAAAAGTACCCCCCTCGGCTTATACGCGAGTCAGTGCGGGGGCTGCTGTATACAGCGGTATACAGCAGCCCCCGCATCCCCAGTAATGCAGGGCCCCCCCAGCGTTGCTCCGGTCACCTGTAAAGCAAATTATACTTATCACTGTCCCGCTGTCCGTGCTCGCCGCTGCCGACATCGCGATCCTCCATCTTCATGCGTCTTCTTCCTGTTTCCTGTGTTCGTCGCTGCCAATGACGTCATTACCGGCACCGAACACAGGAAACAGGAAGAGGACGCATGAAGATGGAGGATCGCGGACGGCAGCGGCGAGCGGGCGCGGACAGCGGGACAGTGATAAGTATATTTTGCTTTACAGGTGACCGAAGCAAGGCTGGGGGGGCCCTGCATTACTGGGGATGCTGTATACTACCGCTGGGGCTGCTATACACTACCACTGGGGCTGCTATATACCTCTGGGGCCCTGTATACTACCACTGGGGCTGTATATACCACTGGGGCTGCTATATACTACCACTGGGGCTGTATATACTGCTGGGGCCCTGTATACTACCACTGGGGCTGTATATACCACTGGGGCTGTATATACTACTGGGGCTGCCTGTATACTACCACTGGGGCTGTATATACCACTGGGGCTGTATATACTACTGGGGCTGCCTGTATACTACCACTGGGGCTGTATATACTGCTGGGGCCCTGTATACTACCACTGGGGCTGTATATACCACTGGGGCTGTATATACTACTGGGGCTGCCTGTATACTACCACTGGGGCTGTATATACTGCTGGGGCCCTGTATACTACCACTGGGGCTGTGTATACTACTGGGGCTGCCTGTATACTACCACTGGGGCTGTATATACCACTGGGGCTGTATATACTACTGAGGCTGCCTGTATACTACCACTGGGGCTGTATATACTGCTGGGGCCCTGTATACTACCACTGGGGCTGTATATGCCACTGGGGCTGTATATACTACTAGGGCTGCGTCTATACTACCACTGGGACTGTATATACTACTGGGGCTGTGTGTATACTACCACTGGGGCTGTATATACCACTGGGGCTGCGTGTATACTACCACTGGGGCTGCTGTATATACCTCTGGGACTGCTGTATATCACACTGCTGGGGGCTGTATACTTGAGCTAGGGTCCACCCTCGGCTTATACACGAGTCAATAGATTTTCCCAGGTTTTGGGGGCAAAAGTAGGGGGTCGGCTTATACACGGGTCGGCTTATACACGAGTATATATGGTATATTGTCTGAGGAGATAAGAAAGAAAAAATATGTGGGATAAAAGTTCTTTTGTTAAGATGAACACCTTCTTCTTAATCTCATGCACTATTGTGAGGATAACACATTTATATGTGTCATTTAGTATTCATTTGTAAGACAATGAACATGGAAGAGCACAGCATGAAAACCACCTGGTGGTCTAGTGGGGATAATTCAATGAAAGGTGGGGGGATTAGTCTCTCACCAGAAAGTGTTGTGCACCCAAGTTTATTGCACTAAAATCATCTCTCAACTGTTGGAAATTTGCTTTCCTGAAGTTTAGGGTCCTTGTAGCCCCTCTACTACACATTTTATTAAAAGATACATGAAAACTTATTATTTTGTGATCACTATTACCAAAGTGACCCCCAACCCGTATATTTGATATGCGGATGGGCCTGTTGGTTAATTTTAGGTCTAATAGTGCCCCCTTTTTTGTTGGGTCCATAACCAGTTGTGAAAGGTAATTGTCTCTCATAGTTGTCAAAAACCTATTACCTTTGCTTGAACTGCAGGTTTCTGTTCCCCAATGTATTTCAAGGTAATTGAAGTCCCCCTTAAAGGGAACCAACCACCTCAGATCACCCTAATACACAGTTAGTACATGTCCCTGCACCCCAAGGATACCTTTCCAGCACTGTTTTTGTGTAAAATCTTGCATTAGTATAACTGATATAAAGAGTTTATAAACTTACTAGCCTGGAGACATCTGGGCGTATCCCTCCTTCTGTTATACTTCAGGGCTGTGCATTCATTGCATGGCTGTGCTCCCCCTCCCTCTGTGCAGAGGAGATAACAATCACGCCCATCAGGGCAGGGCAGCAGGCACGGAGGGAGGGGGAGCACAGACATACAATGCACAGCCCTGAAGTATAACAGAAGGAGGGATACGCCCAGATGTCTCCAGGCTAGTAAGTTTATAAACTCTTTATATCAGTTATACTAATGCAAGATTTTACACAAAAACAGTGCTGGAAAGGTATCCTTAGGGTGCAGGGACATGTACTAACTGTGTATTAGGGTGATCTGAGGTGGTTGGTTCCCTTTAATAATGACTTCTCCCTGAGTCGCTGCTTCATCTATTTGCTTTCTGAGGATATTCTCTGCCACTTCTATTATTGTTGGAGACTTATAACAAACCCCTACCAGTAATTTATTATTTTTCCCACTCCCCTTAACTCCACCAATAGGGACTCTACAATTTCAATAGATTCTCATATATTATCACGCAGTATGGGTTTTAAGGATGATTTTACATATAAACAAACCCCAGTTCGCTTATTGGTAGGATCATTTCTGAACATACTATAGCCCTGTAAATTAACAGCCCAGTCATAGCCCACATCCAGTCATGTTTCCGATATCCCCACGATATCTGAATTATTTTCAAGCAGAATTAATTCTAATCAGGACTAGCCTCCCTGGGACTCTCCTTTCTACCCCTTCTTCTAACTGTCACTCAGCTAGCTGTCTCACTGTCCTTAAGCTCTATACTTCAATCCTCCCCGACATCTATCCCAATGAGCAGCACAATCCTTTCCATATTGTCTATTTATCTCAGTGTTGCCAGCTGCTCATTTAGATCCAGTACTTGGGCTTCCAAATGCACAATGTGCTCACACTCGCTAAGGATGAAAATTTAAAGAGGTTTTTCTTCCCCTTTAGCAGCAATCCAACCTAAAATATAGATCAATGCAATTCCAAAAGTCCAAAGCATCTGCAAATTCAAAGAAGCTAAAAGGAATTAATGCAAAGTTCAAAAATATTCTGCACCTTGATAAAAGCCAGTAGAATTGATGGCTAGAAACACTCCTAACCATTCAGTTAGGTCAGGTCCCCTGCCAGCAGGTCTTCCAGCAATTGTTTAGGCCCCAAATGAACAGGTAAGGTTCTAGGGCCATTTTAGATTTTAATATTTTCCCAAACAAAGCCACATTCCCTGACTTTTGAGGAAAGTGTTCAAGTTTGCGACTCCCAAGCCAAATCAATTCAATTCAATTCAATTTCAGTCAAATTTGAAATTTGCGAACATGTTCAAACAAAGCTCGCTCATGTCTATTCTTAATAAACAGCTACCATTTAAAGTGGTGTCCCTGTCTGATACTTTAGTCTACAGCATACAGAGTCCATCAGGAGAAGGGGGAAGAGCTCAACAGCATAGTCACTTGGTTACTACCGTGTTTCCCCGAAAGTAAGGCCCCCCCGATTGTAAGGCCGCCTAGGGGTAAAGTGGGGGCCTGCTAATGTAAGGCCTCCCCCGAATATAAGGCCTTACAACCGGGGGGGCCTAATGTAAGGCCCCTAGCGGAGGGGGGGGGGAGCGGGAGTGGGTCGCACGTCACGTGCGCCCGCTCATTACATATGCACTGCATCCCCCTGTCAATCAGCGACAGGGGGAGCAGTGCATTATATATATGGGCCCCCTCCTGCTGGCACACTACCCCCCTGTTCTGAGGCCCCCCCTGCTGCTGCTGCACACATCTTACCCTCCAGGGTCTTCTTGCAGCAGCCAGCGCGTCCGTCCTCGGCTGTCTCCCGGATCATGTGACCGGCCGGTCGCAGTCGCGATGACGTCATGCGCTGCGACGGGTCACATGATCCGGGAGACAGCCGAGGACAGAGGACGGACGAGCTGGCTGCTGCAAGAAGACCCTGGAGGGTAAGATGTGTGCAGCAGCAGCAGGGGGGGCCTCAGAACAGGGGGGTAGTGTGCCAGCAGGAGGGGGCCCATATATATAATGCACTGCTCCCCCTGTCGCTGATTGACAGGGGGATGCAGTGCATATGTAATGAGCGGGCACACGTGACGTGCGACCCGCTCCCGCAGTGTCCCAGCAGGAGGGGGCCTGTAGGCCCCCCGAAAGTAAGACCGGGGGCCACTTTTGGCCCC
The DNA here is from genome assembly GCA_033576535.1 of Allobates femoralis. Lineage (NCBI taxonomy): Eukaryota > Metazoa > Chordata > Amphibia > Anura > Aromobatidae > Allobates > Allobates femoralis. Next base: position 550,065,497 of record JARQOC010000002.1, on the reverse strand, counting down.
CAAAAAAATGTAAGACAGGGTCTTACTTTCGGGGAAACACGGTAAGTGTACTATGTTGATTTTCATGCAGGCCCTAATTATAGTTAGGCCACAAGTCACTCACTGATGAGTCTCTTCAATGAAGGGTTAGTCTGGCCACCCCCATCTCCTTAAGTATTGCCCTGGTCCACTTTAACATAATGTATACCTCAGGTAAAAACTCACACATTTAGTTCTCGCAATTATCTGGGCTCTATTTATTGACCTCTGATGAGCCAGTCCTCTTGATTCATCTATGCAGCGGGTTCTCTTTATCAGTTATACTGATCTATCTCTGCAGGCTTCTTATCTTAGAATCACTACTTTCTACTCTAAGCTTAAACTCCACTAGATCAGTTTGTCTTGTGCTTATGTTTGCAGCTATAAGGCTGCCTTCAGACTTGCAGATGCATCTGCAGCGTTTTGCAGATGCATCTGCAAGCATCTGCATGCAGACCGCGGCCCCTATGTTTATAATGGTGCGCACGGCGGTCTGCAGATGCTTGCGGACCGCCGTGCGCTCTCATTGCCCGCCATTAGTGATCTGTACGCACGCGGATGCCTGCGCACAAATCACACACTCCCGCCCGCACCATGGACGCGACATCTCGCGACCATTATAAACATAGGGGCCGCGGTCTGCATGCAGATGCTTGCAGATGCATCTGCAAAACGCTGCAGATGCATCTGCAAGTCTGAAGCCAGCCTAAGCCAACTTAGATGCTCTCATACATCTGTCCTGATACAGGTTTAGCCACATTGCCTTTTCTGCTTTCCCTGGGTATTTCATAATTTGTAAACAGCACTGGAATGTCATCCAACTGCAGTTCAATTTATGCCAACACAGGCAATGAAAAAGATAGAGAAATTAAGTTTTCCATCTTCTCCTCATCTGTGCCACAATTCTTGCATGCAAGAAAATCATATAACAGCACATTACATTCGGGTCAAATTCTGATCACAGTTTTTGTTGAGTATCATTTGCATGATTATCCTGATTCGATTCTCTTGCAGGAGAGAATTTACTGCCTAAGGCTGGGGTCACAGTTGCATTTTTCACAAGCGTTTTTGGAGACCTGCGTTTTCAAAAACGCATGTAAAAACGCACCCATAGGCCCCCATGTTATAAAAACGCATGCGTTTTCTTCAAAAACGCATGCGTTTTTCAAAACGCACCAAAAAATAGTACATGCACTATTTTTTGGTGCAGATTTAAAAACGCAGCCAAAAACGCAGGGAGCCATCACACACCTTAAAAAACTCATGCTGACATGAAAAAACGCATGAGTTTTGTTAAATCACTAAAAAAAATTCATGTCAACTGTGACCCCAGCCTTAGGCTGGATTCAGATAAACGTTGCAATTATAAGGCGAGGCAATTTCACTTACTGCTAACTGGGCCTTGTAATTGTTTTCACGTCCAACTCTGTGGATTATTCCCTTTCATGAATGGGTGCCGGAGCCCTTACAGTGCCTTGAAAAAGTACCTTATATCATTTCCACATTTTTTCTCTTTTCATTTTATTCCATATGTTTACAATACAGATTTTTTTCATGTGCACAAGTGTCTTATATGTATAATCAATATTGAATTTGACCTTGCATTTCTGCCCTCTAGCCTTTTTCAGCATTCCAGATGAATTGGTGACTTAAATAAACTTATTTGTTTTCATAATTATTTTGTCCTCCAAATATGTCAGGCTTCAGTAATCATTCTACTCAACCGCAAGTTCAGGTTTTACCTTGTGGCATGGGGAATGAGATTTGTAAGTGAAGTGACTTCTGCAGCCCATCCCATGGATTATGGAGGAGCTAGGTAACAAGATTGTGTAAACAGTAATTCCTATAAGTGATTGTTTGTGTCTGACTGCTGGCACTGGAAGAGGCAGGCCCTAGTCAAAGCAAAGAGGCGCTACTTTGGAACTCGGCACCATCTTAACAGTGCAGTGCAGTACAACGCAGTTATACTTTGCTACAGTAACCGCTTGCTAATATGTGCCTGCACTATGCAGTTTGGCTGTGGATCCCACGCAAGATATGCCTGCTCTGTGGGAGATAATCTTCTGCACCACCCCAGAGCAACCCGCACAGGACAACGTGGACGGACACATATGGTACGTGGAGCTCTACCATGCTACCCACATTGGGCCTCACATGCAGTGAAGTCCGGGTCCAGTGCTGGGCTTGGATGTTAGAGGAAGACCTTAGGAACTCACAGTTAGGAGGTGACCCAATCCCCATTCACTTCAGGAGCACCAGATCTCACACTCCAGAGGATTGTGCATCATGCCTGGCTGTTTAACACCTGCAGCTGGTACCACAGCTACCGGATAAGCAAATTCACCATGACTAGGAGCATGATGAAGATGATGAGGGGACCCAGGGGACTGAGGAAAAGTAGGAGGTAGAATTCCCAGTTTCCAAGGCATGTGTATAACCACTACCAGAGGGCTTTGATTGGGAGAATGCCATATGGGGACCCCTACCCCTCCAAGGAATTATACAATATGGCATGAACCACCCTGTCCTGGCTCCTTCCTTGAGGAGATTTGGCTCGTAGTTGCTATTGCCTGAGAGTGGTTGCATGGCCCTAAAGCCAATCACTTCAACTACCAATATACCCAAGGCAAATAGGGTGTGGCTTCATAGCAGAACAAGAAACTGGGCATTAGTGTTACATCAATCAGTTTACCCTGCTGCATGACCATTTTCCCAAAAGACTATGACTACATACAATCTTTTTAAGTCATCTTCATAAAGGTGATTGGTAGGCCATCCGGCAGCTGTATAACATGAACAATGAAAAAGGGATCAAGTGCTACTCATCTACATTTAAAACATCAAGATCATTATTAGGAGTTTTAGTCCCAAAAAAATATTCACACATTGAACCCCTTGTGGGGGCCACCAGACGCGCTTCGGGGGGATCTGTCCCCTTAGACATAGGCTCACAATATAACAAAACACATACACATATATACATACAAGACAATCCCACACTCCTGTGAACAATTTCTAATCAATGATACTAGGTCTTAACACTAGTAATCCCGGTTGAAAAACCCCATTTATATGATTCATGATGATAATGAACCTATATAAAAAATACATATTACTATTATAATATATCATGATATCATGTGAGACAGGTTAATTACTGGTATGTAAAAAATACAATCGCTTTATTAGATGCCTATATGTCGCTCCCAGTATACATGATGTTATTCTGCATATAAAACCAAAAAAAAATACCTACACATTTTCTTTGTCTTTTTATTATTTTTATTGGGGGTTCCTTAGATTTATCACAGGACGGAAATATGCGAGCATAATGGAATCTTCAGTGCTATACATTTCCGCAAGAGGAACAAATATAAATTCCATTACTCTCTTAGTAATCAGCGGATAAGCTGATGTGTGTCTGATCTGGCAAGTGGCGCCGCATCTGCCACCTAACGGCCAACTTGCAACTCTGATCCGGAAAGCCCCATGTATTGTCTATGGGGCTTGCGGTACGGTGTGGCAAGTGTGGTTCTGTCAGATGCAGCAGATCCGGCACTTGCGGCCGCGAAGAAAAAAATGTCACTTGCAGCTGGATCCAGCAAAACTACACTTGCTGCACTGGACCGCTAGCCCCATAGACGATACATTGGTCTTGCCGGATCTGGGCTGCAAGTCAGCCGTTAGGCGGCAGATGCAGCTCCACCTGCAGGATCTGCCGCACATCAGCTAAATCCGCTGATGTGAAAGGAGCCTTACTTTTGTTTTATAAAAGTTTTTTAATTTTCAAAATTATGTTTTTCCACCTAGTAAGAAGACATAGTGGAATCCATAGCGGAGTACAACTGTGAAACAGTTACTTTTCTTTATTAAACCATGAGGGGAGGATTTTGGAGAGTGAAGAAAGAAAACCCCCCAAAAAATAATAAAAGGACAAAGAAACTAGTGTAGGTGCTTTTTTTTTGTTGGGGGAGGGTTACATACAGAATAACAGCATGTACACGGGATGCGACATACAGGCATCAAATAAAACTAGTGCATTTTTTACATACCAGTAGTGAACCTGTCTCACATGATATATTAAAATAGGTCATGGTAACTGTTTGTTTTCTGTGACTTGAATGTGTATTTTTGGCTGGGGTCACACACACAGATATCTGGGCAGATATTGTTCACAGATCTCTGGTTGCAGTGAAATCATGGACTCATAGTTCCATTTTGTGGCTGTGTACAAATGGAGCAATGTGTCCATGATTTCACTGCAACCAGAGATCTGTGAACAATATCTGCCCAGATATCTGTGTGTGTGACCCCAGCCTTTTACATATGTTCATTTTCATCATGAATCATATGAATGGGGTTTTTTCAACCGGGATTCATAGCTTATCAGCGGTTAAGACTTAGTATCACGGCAGCACGTTGGCTCAGTGGTTAGCACTGCAGCCTTGCAACACTGAGGTCCTGGGTTCAAGTCTATATGTGTATGTGTTATGTTATATTGTGAGCCTATGACTAAAGAGACAGACACCCTGAAACATGTTTGGTGGCCATCACAAGGGGTTACACGTATTGATGTTTTTATGGGCCTAAAACTCCTAATAAAGGTCTTGATGTTGTTAATGTAGAGGAGTGGCACTGGATCCCTTTTTCATTGCTACTATCTGGATGGACGCCAACCACTGCACCAGATGCCTGAGAGTCCAACATTGGATACTGGTGAGCTACATATTCTTTTTCCCTTATCATCCTGCTGTTGCATATCATGAACAACGGTGACCTTCAGTGACAGTGCTGAGAAAGCTGGAAGAGATATTTTACGCCAAGTAAAGTGGACTTTCCTAAAATAAGGCATGGAGTTGGATTGCTTACCTATCCCCTAGTTGGCATTTTGTCTGGAGAAGGACTATTTTGAGTTGTTTTTCAATTCCTTGAACAGTAAGGCTAGGGACACACTTGCATTGTGACCCTAGCATGACGGAACCATTAAAAATGTAGAAATGTCCGCTGCAGTGCATAGTGTTAATGCAATGTGCTGCTAGGCAACAGAGCCCCATAGTAACCCGCTGTTTACCTTAGCAGCTGGCCACACACAAAGCCCCAGGATGTGCGCTTTAGTTGAGCGCACAGGAAGCGTGTCCTGCAGTGTTTTTCTGTGCGCTATTGTAAAGCGCACATCCTGGGGCTTTGTATTTTGGCGGCTGCTAAGGTAAACAGTTGATTACTATGAAGCTCCGTTGCCTGGCAGCGCATAGCGTTAACGCTATGCGCTACAGTGAAAATTTCTAAGTATTTAGCGCATGAGTCAAGCTAGGGTCACAACGCAAGTGTGACCTTAGTCTAAGGCCTGTTTCTTTTCTGTAATTTTATTTTTCCAATTCCTGAGTTTAGCACCATTGTTGCTTCCTCTGCTGATTTAGCGGGCATTCATGAACACTTTGGGCTACAACTTAAAGCCCCTAATGGACTTTGACATTCATGGACTTTCCACTATTTTAATAAAGTATGCAGATCCCTGTGGGACTTTCATTACATATACTGTGTAAATTAATATATGTGTGTTTGAGGGGATGCAATTAGAACCTGTGCAATGCCAAGAAAATCCTGTAAACTTGCATTGTTTTCAGACCTTGAGGATCGTAGTTGGCTACCCCTGCCCTAGCAGTCTTTGTGGAGAAAGCTAGGGGGCAAGAGGAATCCCAGAACCCTTTCACCATAACTGTGGCTCTCCCTGGACTCTCTAAGGCTAGGGTCACACTTGCAGATTTTACATGCGTTTTTGAGACTTGTGTTTTGTGAAAACGCATGCAAAAACGCATCCATAGGCCCCCATGCAAAAAATGCATGCCCCAATAGCAAAAATGCATGTCTGAATGTACCATGCATTTTTGGGATGCGTTTTTGGCTCAGCACCAAAAAATACTGCAAACTGCGTTTTTTGGTGCTTTTCCAAAAACGCATGCATTTTTTTTAACATGGGGCCCTATGGGAAATGCATGCGTTTTTGCACGGCACTAAATGGTACCATGCGTTTCCGCATGCATTTCTGCATGCTTTTTTTAAGGTTGCTCCACACCTAAGTGCAAAAACGCATGCAAAAATGCATGCTGGGAAAAAGCACCTTAAAAAATGCATGCCAAGTGTGACCCTAGCCTTAGGCCATGTTCCCCTGATGCCTTTTATGATGCTTTTTTTGACACAGATTTTGAGAATCGTCATCAAAATCTGCATGTTTACCATGAGGCCAGCAAAGTCCATGACAGGTCAAAAGTGTTGTGCTCCACTAAATCTGCAAGGAAAAAAAAACATTGGCACAGCACTACTGAACTCTCATAGACTTTGTTGGTTTCAAGATAGACACGTAGATGTTGTTCCAGATACTCAATATCTGCTTCAAAAGAAGCATCAAACAATGTACCGTGGGCACAGGGTCTTAAAACAGTATTTTGGGGTTACATTGACAGGAAACATCCCTAGGCTGAGAGAGCAGGCACGCAGACAATGGTGAGAGTATGACAAGCGGTGCCATCACAAATTTTACTGCTGTGCAGACACGAGGGATCACACAGGGGGCTAGTTTGAACTGTGCTGTGCTTTCTGATGTCACTGCTCTTCACTACGTCTTGTGCAATATTGCAGCTATCATGTCATAGCAAGTGTTACGAGTGCTAATACCAGTGAGGCACTTCAGGTCACACAGTGGGATTCTGTGATGCATGATACCTGCTGTGTAACCTTAGACAACCTCAGGGAAGTCATGAGGATGTTGGAGGTTCATGAGCGGGCCCAAAAACATGGTGACATCAGTACTGAAGCCTGCTAAGTAACAATGTAGAAAGATAATATCTGTAAAACAGATTAAGCTGTGTTTGGGAGCTTTTGAAACCATTTGAAGGTGTTTCCTTGGCCCTTGATTTTGCCTCCTATTTATTTAAATGAGGTTCAGAAGTTCGGCATAAAAGTTGGCAAACACGTGTCCCTTCGGTGAACTGAACAGAATCCGAACTTCAAAATGTTCTCTCATCTTTATCCAGTACAACATTACAGAGATTTTCTACTCTAGAATCAATGCTTTCATTGTTATGAAATACAGGTAATACAGGTTTTGATAAAATATGGCACTTTTTTATACGATGCTCAAAAAAATGACTTTCTTTAAGTGTGTACTTAAAAACATATGGCAATAACATATGGCCCTATATATTTTTATAAATGCTATCTTTTGGCTCCATGTGCTTACGTCCTTAATGTACATTGTGTTAGCATGTATTGCATTAAGAAAAAAACTGGAAGTGTGTGTGCTTTAGGGCAATATTACAGTAAAAGAAGTGGCAGTTATTCATTTCCAATCAAAATCTTTACATAGGAATTGCAAAGTAATACAATTACAAGTGGTTTCATGTTTTACATTATTTACAGACCAATAAAAATTGACTGACCATTTTTTTTCTATTTTTAAAATAATAAATACATTTAGTTTGCCTTTATGAAACTATGTTAGTGTGGACACATTAAAGAGTGTTTCTGCACTTCATTACATAGCCAAAAATACCAATATCCAAATATGTGACTGCAGTTTGCTGTCAAGATTTTGCTCTTTTGCCTGCTCAAGCAGATGATTATGTGATCACATGTATGCAATTTGCTTAGTTGCGATTGTGTGTTGATTAAAAGCCACCATCAGTAAATTAATACATCAATATATAAGTAAAACACTTGAACTACCATGATCATGTATGAATATAGTAGCTGAATCTTATCAATACATAAATGAATCACAATGACCCCCATCAGTACTTGACTATAGAACCATAATCAGCATCAGAAATTGAATACAGAACCATTCAGCATGGTGGCTCAAGTGGTTAGCACTGCAGCCTTTGCAACACTGGGGTCTTGAGGTCCTGGGTTCAATTCTCAGCAAGGACACTAAAGACAACATCTGCAAGGAATTTGTATGTTCTCCCTGTGTTTGTGTGGGTTTCCTCCCACATTGTAAAGACATACTGATAGGATGTTTAGATTGTGAGCTCCAAGATAGACAGCATTACTCATGTATATAAAGTGCTATGGAATTATTAGCGCTATATAAATGAATAAATATTATATCATTATTACATGAATACATCAGTATAACCACAACAACTATCTGGATATATTACCAGATCCAACATCAGTAAAAGAATGCTGCACCAGATCCATCATCAGTACATTAATATATCAATAGAACTATTATCTGAACATGAATACAATAGCAAAACCATCATCAGTGAAGGAATATATCACCAGAACCAACATCCTTACAGCCCCAAAAGCATCATCAGTCTATGAATGCATTGTTTGAAGCATAATCAGTAAATGAATACATCAACAGAGCCACCCTCAATACAGGAATGCAGAATCAAAACCACCATTAATATATTAATATATAACAAGAACCACTATCAGTACAGGAATAAAGCATATAAAATAATCAGTAAATAAATAAAGCACCAGAACTATCATCAATGCATTAATACATCATAAGAACCATCCTCATTACGTAAATATATTACCAGAACTACCATCAATATACAAATAAATGAGGGGAGTGGCCTAGCACCGCATGAGGAAGGCCGCTTGATCCAGGAGCTCCCGGACCCCGGGAGAATACCGCGGCTAATAAGCATCCCAGACTGCCAAAATTGCTCTAAAACCCCTCCTGCGACCCACTGAACCAGCCAGGCACAGATGGGAAAGGTGAGGACTCAGCAATCCTCCCTCCCGAAGCGGGTCTCTGACTACTTTACATCGGGCCCCTCTGACTCTGCCCGCGCATCCAAAATGGCGCCTTCTTCCCCCAGGGCCGCTTGCGCCACACGACGAGAACAACAAGCGCTACAGACTGGCATGGTACCTCTCACTGCAGACTCCCCAATCACCTATTCACTGATGAAATCCCTTATGACAGATCTCCTATCAGTATCAGACCTTCGTTCATCTCTCCAGAATGATATGAGAGAAATGGAGGATCTACGAGGTGAAGTGACTGAACTGGGATCTAGAACGGACCGACTTGAAAACAAAATGGCTGAGCTAGTACGTTCACACAACAATCTGCTGGATGAACACGAATACTTACAGGACGAGATGGCTACTGCTCAAGCGAGAAGTTACGATATGGAAGACCGAAACCATCAAAACAACATCCGACTCAGGGGCGTCGCAGAGGCGATCCCGGATTCTGACCTCAGAGCATTCCTATGTGACTTTCTGAAAGAGGTCCTCCCAGAGCTGGATACCCGTGACTTTAAGATCGACCGCATACATAGACTGCCGAAACCCCCTGGAGTGCGTCCTGAACTCCCCAGGGACGTTATTGCGAGAATCCATTTTTTTGAGACGAAAGAGGGATTCCTAAAGGCTCTACGACGAGAACCGACACTTTCAAACCGCTTCTCTGCACTACCAGTCTTCCCTGACCTGTCCCCTGGGACCCTGGCATTGCATCGTGCCTATAAGCCGTACACTTCCATCCTTCGGGAACAAGACGTATCTTATCACTGGGGCCGCCCGACACGCCTGGTCGTCCGAAGAAATGATGTCTCCCACGTGTGTCTTACACCGGCGCAGGCGGCGTCACTCCTAAAGAAATGTGACTTGCTTCCGCCAGATTTCACAGCGCCGTTTCAGCGTGATCGCCGTGAGCCGCAAAACCGACGTCTTGACTCCCGTCCCAGGCACAAAAAGATAGATCCGGAGTGGGATGTAGCCTGAACTTTGGCAGGCCGTCTGGGCCGAAGAATTTTCTATTTTTCTCCTGGGGCTCGCCTTCCTGGCTGTTGTACATCACCCAGCAGGTCGTACAAGTTCTTCTACTTCGATATCTCTTTTTTTCTCCCTATTTTTTGACCTTCTTCCCCTTTCTCTACGTGTTCTTAACCTCTCTCTTCTCTGATTTTCAACTCCCTCATCTCCCTCTTTGTCCTCGCTCTCTGAGGATACCTCTCTGATTCTCCTTCTAACCCTAGTCTCGCTCACCTTTTCCCCCACCCTTTATCTTCTCCTCTACCTTACTATACATCTAGACCGCTACTCTACCGTTCCCCCCTCTCCTATCGCCTCTGCGACGCTCTTCTCACCCTTCTACGTCCCCTATCTCTCCTTTCTCCTCTACCTTGGGTCCTGCAGCCGATGGGTGATTACTGCCCCACTGAGCACATTTTCGCGCTCTGGACTAAGACAACTTTTTCCATTTTTTACAGCGTTCTTTTTAGGACGCTGGGACTCTTTAGATCCACTTCGGCTTGTTTATTTTCTGTTCTGTTTTCTGTGTTTGTTCTTCCCCGCCACCTTCTGGTTTGGACACCCTGCTCTCCCGGCCATACTGGGTACCGGCAGCGGGGAAACGAACCAGCATGCTGTGCTTTATTGTCAGTCCCCTTTCCCACTCCTCCTCCCCCCCTAATGCAGTACTATTAACCTCACATTGTTACAATCACAGATGTGTTGTCCTTTCTCTGTACCCATGCCTGTAAACGTACTAGCACTTAACGTTAATGGGCTTAACTCGCCCCAAAAGAGATCGCTCCTGCGTTCCCAACTTAAAAAGTCACGGGCTGGAGTGGTCTTCCTCCAGGAGACTCATCTTCTAGAAGGAGACAATAAACGCATAACGACCCCCCTCTACCCACATCAGTTCTTTTCAAACTGCACAGAGAAGAGGGCAGGGGTGGCAATTCTCATCAGTTCATCCCTGTCATTTGATCTGATTAATACTATATCAGACCAGGAGGGTAGATTCCTCTTAGTCACTGCTAAACTGGACGAGGTCCTCTACTCTCTACTGGCCATATACGCCCCTAATGAGAATCAATTTAAATTTCTCAGACATCTACTGGAGACCCATATACCAACCATGGAGGGCCACATAATGGTTGCAGGTGACCTTAATGCCCCTCTAAATAAACATTTAGATTGCTCTTCTCCGAACTCATACCGTACTGACCTCTTCCCCCTGGTCTCATCTGCTGGACTACACGACATCTGGAGATACCTTCATGGTAATGAGAGAGACTATACTTTCTTTTCTAATAGACATAAAACATTTAGTCGAATAGATTTTATTCTAGTGAACAATTCCCTCCTGCCTCTTTGCTTGACAGTGGATATCGATGTCATCTCATGGTCAGACCACGCCCCTCTCTCTCTCACAATCGCTGACTTTACACCACGCATCCCCAGGGCCCCCTGGAGACTGAATGATTATCTGCTGACTTCCCCAAAAAATCAAGAGATACTATCCTCCCACTTAAAAGAATACTTTAGACATAATAATACTCCTGGGATTGCTCCAGATGGGTTATGGTTCGCTCATAAAGCGGTCATTGGCGGGCATTGCCTGAAAATGGCGGCTCTTTCTAAAAAACTATTTACTAATAGCCTCAACTCCTTGACGACCGAAGTCAAATCTCTGGAGAAAGCATTTCTCTCCAATTCTGACCCCACTACTCTCTCTGCACTCTCTGGAGCACGTACTCGCCTACGTGCTCTTCTCCTGTCCAGAGTAGAGCACCAGTTGAAAAAAATGCGATCCCATTACTATGGGATGGGTGATAGGGCCGGAGCTCTGCTGGCTCGTAGAGTTAAGAAGATCGAGCAACGTTCTAAAATTTCTCATCTCCTTTTTAAATCTGGAGCTCACATCCGTAACCGAATTCAGATTGCTGAACATTTTCGAGACTACTACTATGACCTGTATAACCTTTCTAACTCACCCTCTACCCCCCAACCTTCTGCTGATGCCATCTCCTCCTTTCTCTCCAACCTCCAGCTTCCACACCTTTCCACCGACCAGCTGACATACCTAAATTCTCCTTTCACACTGACGGAGGTTCTCGGAGCAATCCGGTCTTCAAGGAAACGCACAGCCCCGGGTCCAGATGGTTTCTCTTACTTATACTACTCCTCTTTCGCCCCACTTCTGGCCCCCCACTTGCTCACTCTTTTTGAATTCTGGCAGCGAAAGGGACGTATTAGAGCGGAGGGTCTGACTGCTGCTATTTCAACTATTCCAAAACCGGGCAAGCCCCCGTCGCTCCCGGGCAATTAGAGCCCGATAGCTCTACTTAACTGCGACATCAAACTATATGCGAAGCTGCTGGTGGATCGTCTCAAGACCGTTATCTCTTCCCTGATCGCCCCAGACCAGGTGGGTTTCATCCCTGGCCGACAGGCGAGAGATGCGACTCGGAGAGTGGTGGACCTCTTGGAGATCCTTGAGCAGAGAGGGACCCCAGTGTTCTTCTATCCCTTGACGCAGAGAAGGCGTTTGATCGAGTGCACTGGGGGTACATGGCAGCCGTCCTGGATATATTTGCCTTCGGTGGCAATATCCGCTCGGGAATACTAGCATTATATTCCTCCCCTTGTGCTTATGTGAAGGCGGGAGGCTTTTCCTCCTCCACCTTTGACATTTCCAATGGGACGAGACAGGGCTGCCCCCTCTCTCCTCTTATCTTCGCTCTTGCTATGGAGCCGCTGGCAGCTGCAGTTCGGGTACACCCGGACATCTTGGGAGTGACTGTAGACCAGAACCGCGATTTAGCCCCGCCCCTTTATGCCGCAATCAGCCTCACACAGTATAGCAGGCTGAGAGGGGGCGTGCATAAGGGAGGGGGAGAGCAGGCATGATGAGCACAGCCAACAAGTCCCAGCACACACAGGGAGACGCCCTCAAGTACGCAGGAATTTAAGTTTACAAAGTGTATATTTCGGTTTGCATTTATCAATATTCTTAGCAAAAACATAGCTGGAACGGTGTAGGTAGGGTGCAGGGACATGTATTAACTGCTTATAGTCGTCATCTGAGGTGGTTGGTTCCCTTTAAGGCAAAATAAGCTATACGGGAACAGAGGGGATGACCTCCCACATGCTGGACTAAAATGAGCTCTCTGGCAATACTTAATTCTATATTGTGACTTGTATATAAGTTGTTTGAAATGAGATACTGCATAACCCTTCCATTCCCTTCTCCCCCTCCCCTTCTCCATACCTTCTTCCCTAGAGCTTCCCCCCCCTTCTCTCCTTTCTCCCCCCGATCCCCATTTTGTTATATGTCACTGCTTCTGATCAGTTTGATCAGATTATTCAATGTATGTTTTTCTATCTATAAATAAAAAACTAATGGTTTAAAAAAAAATAAAAAATATATACAAATAAATTACCAGAATCACTATCAGTACATTATTGCAGCAGCCAAATAGTCATCAGCAAATCAATACATCACCAGAATCATTACCAAAATGCTAAGCACCAAGCTTAGTACATCAATTAATTTTAATGTCAAGTTACCACTCTCCATATACAAATGTATCACATTAATAAGCAACTCCCAGTGGTTTTAAAATGGTTAGGAGATTATTGAAGTTATTGTTGCTGCCAGACATAATTACTGTACATGAGGACCATGATACATATAAAATATCTCCGAACGTTTGGGAGATATTTTATACAGCTCTGGAAAAAATTTAGAGACTACTGCAAAATTTTCAGTTTCTCTGATTTTCTCTTTATTGGTATATAATAATGCAAAGAAAACACGTTCTTATTCATTTAGAAACAACAATGCTCATGTTTTAAATCAGACTTCAGAAATCAATATTTGGTAGAATAACCATGATTTTTAATTACAGCTTTCATACGTTGTGACATGCTTCCCACCAGTCTTTCACACTGCTTTTGGGTGACCTTATGCCACTCCTGGCAAAAAATGTAAGCAGTTCATTGTTTGATGTCTTATGACTGTTTCAAGTCATGTAAAGCTAGAAAAAAAGCCTTTCATCAATGGGAAGCAAAGGAGAGCCAGGCTAAAGTTTGACAAAGACCATAAGGATTGGACCATAGATGACTGGAGTAAGGTAATCTTCTCTGATGAGTCTAATTTTCAGCTTTACCCAACACCTAATCGTCTATTGGTTAGATGTAGACCTGGAGAGACATACAAGCCACAGTATTTTGCACCCACTGTGCAATTTGGTGGAGCATCGGTGATGATCTGGGGATGCTTCAGCAAGGCTGGAATTGGACAGGTTAATCTTTGCAATGGACGCATGAATTAAGCCGCATACAAGGTTATCCTTGAAAAACGCTTGCTTCCTTCTGCTCAGGCAATGTTCCCAAACTCTGAGGACTGTTTTTTCAGGCAGATAATACCCCATATCACACATCTAGGTTAATCAATGTGTAGATGAAGGAGCACCACATCAAGACCCTGTCATGGTCAGCCCAATCTCCAGACCTGAACCCCATTGAAACCCACTGGAATGTAATCAAGAGGAAGATGGATAGTCACAAACCATCAAATAAAGAAAAACTGCTTTGTGCCAGGAGTGGCATAAGGTCACCCAAAAGCAGTGTGAAAGACTGGTATAAAGCATGCCAAGATGCATGAAAGCTGTAAATAAAAATCATGGTTATTCCCTCAAATATTATTATTTATTTATATAGTGCCATTAAATTCCCTGGCACTTTACATGCTGAAAGTTCAGACTAGGACAAGTACATTAAATGTGGACAATCAGGTCGAACAGATACAGGAGGGGAGAGAAGATCCTGTCCGCGAGGGCTCACAGTCCACGAGGGGTGGGTGGGGATACAGTAGGAGGGGGAGGTATCGGTTGTAAAGCGGCATGGTGGACCGGGTCTCATTGCAGGTTGGAGGATTGATGGAAAAGGTGGGTCTTTAGGCTTCTTTTGAAGTATCCCAGGGTAGGAGAATGTTTGGTGGAGAAGAGAGTCCCACAGTATGGGGGATGCCCGCGAGAAATCCTGTATGCGGTTGTGAGAAGAGGGAATGAGGGGGAGGTAGAGGAGGAGTTCTTGGGAGGATCGCAGGTTGCATGAGGGAAGATATCGGGAGACCATAACGGAGATGTATGGAGGGAACAGGTTGTGGATGGCTTTGTATGTCATGGTTAGTGTTTGAAACCGGGATCGCTGGGAAGAGGGGAGCCAATGAAGGGCTTGGCAGAGGGGGGAGACAGGGGAGTAGCGGAAAGACAGGTGGATTAGACGGGCAGTGGAGTTTAGGATAGATTGGAGAGGTGCAAGGGAGGTAGCAGGGAGGCCGGTGAGCAGGAGGTTGCAGTAATCGAGGCAGGAGATGATGAGAGCGTGAATGAGAGTTTTAGCAGTGTCGTGGTCAAGAAAAGTGCGGATCCGTGAAATGTTTTTAAGCTGGAGAGAGCAGGAGGTGGTGAGGGCATGGATGTGGGGCTTGAAGGAGAGGGAAGATTCAAGGATTACTCCAAGGCACTTGGCGTGGGGGACAGAGGAGAAAGAGCAGTCATTGACGAGGATGGATAGGTTGGGTAGTGGGGGGAGCTGTTTGGGTGGAAGATGATGAACTCGGTTTTGTCCATGTTCAGCTTAAGAAAGCGGGCAGAAAAGAAGGATTAGATAGCGGACAGGTATTGTGGAATTTTGGACAGTAGGGAGGTGATGTCAGTTCCAGACAGGTAGATGTGGGTGTCGTCAGCGTAGAGGTGGTACTGGAGGCAATGGGACTCAATGAGTTACCCCAGGCCAAAAGTGTAGATTGAGAAGTGTAACAGTCCCAGGACCGAGCCCCGGGGGACCCCGACAGATAGGGGGTAGGGCGAAGAGGAGGTGTGGGAGTGGGTGACGGAGAAGGTCCGGTCTCTTAGGTATAAGGAGATCCAAGAAAGGGCAAGGTTCGTGATGCCAAGAGATTCCAGGATGCGAAGAAGGAGGGAGTGGTCAACAGTGTCGAAGGTGGCGGATAGGTCGAGGAGGAGGAGGGCATTGCTTTTTTAACTCTTCCTGAGTTAAAACATTAGTATTGTTGTTTGTATTAGTGATGGGCGAATCCTAAATTACTCGGAATCGCTTGACTGTAGCGAGTCCGAGCCCAGGACTCGCTACTCGTTGCGAGTCTAGCGAGTCCAATGTTAATGAATGGGGAAGCGAGTAATAGCGAGTAGTGTGAGATTTACAAATCGCAGATGTGTCTCGGAAGCTTCAGCCTGAAGCAATCCTAGTTTTGTCATTTATTTGCATTGCTCGTTTACTTTGTAAGTAATCGCTGACTCGCACAGATAAGATCCTGTCTTCTCTGTGTTCTGGCTGCCCCAGCTCCAGGGTCCTAGAGCCTGCCTGCTGCCTGATGTAGCAGTGCTGAGATTGTTCTCAGTCTGCTCATTCCCTGTGTACAGACATGAATGTCTGTGCACAGAGATGATGTAGCAGAGCTGAGATTGTTCTCAGTCTGCTCATTCCCTGTGCATAGAGATCTATATATATGCACAGGGATGTAGCAGAGAGGACATCGCGTTTTGGATTGCGTCGGACGGAAGAGGATTTTTTTAATTAAAGATGGAGTCCCTAATGGCTTTTTTTTTTATTTCTATTAAAAAATTTTCTTTGTGTTGTGTTTTTTTAAAACAATTTAATAGAAATTCATGGCGGTCATGTCTAATATTGGCGTGACCGCCATAAATTTCGGGCTTAGGGCCAGCTGATAATACAAAGCTGGCCCTAACCCCTTTATTACCCAGCGTGCCACCGCTACCAGGGCCGCTGGAAGAGCGGGGTTCAGCGCCAGAGGATGGCGCTTCAATGAACGCGCCATCGTCTGGGGCGGCTGCGGGCTGCAATTTGCAGCGGGGGGTGCCCAGAAAGCTTGGGCATCCCTGCGCTGCGGATTCCAGCCCCCAGCTGCTTAGCTGTACCTGGCTAGACATAGAAATTGCGCGTAGCCCCACGCATTTTTTTTAAATTATTTCATGAAATTCTGAGATTCTGACTCTAAGTCTGAGACTCTGACTCTGAAATTCATGAAATAATTTTTAAAAAATGCGTGGGGCTCCGCGCAATTTCTATGTCTAGCCAGGTACAGCTAAGCAGCTGGGGGCTGGAATCCGCAGCGCAGGGATGCCCAAGCTTTCTGGGCACCCCCCGCTGCAAATTGCAGCCCGCAGCCGCCCCAGACGATGGCGCGTTCATTGAAGCGCCATCCTCTGGCGCTGAACCCCGCTCTTTAAGCGGCCCTGGTGGCGGTAGCACACTGGGTAATAAAGGGGTTAATACCAGCTTTGTTATACAAGCTGGTATTAAGCCCGAGATTCTTAATGTCAGGCCACATTTGACCCAGCCACTAAGAATCTCCAATAAAGGGTTAAAAAAACACAGAGAAAATTTTTTATTTGAAATTAAAAAAAAGCCATTAGGGACTCCATCTTTAATTAAAAAAATCCTCTTCCGTCCGACGTAGTCCAAAACGCGATGTCCTCTCTGCTCATCCCTGTGAATAGATAGATGTCTATGCACAGGGAATGAGCAGACTGAGAACAATCTCAGCACTGCTACATCATGTGTGTGAACAGGCGGGCTCTAGGACCCTGGAGCTACACAGAGAAGACAGCTGGACTCGGCTCGCAAAGAAACAGCAGTTACTTTGCGAGTTTCCCTGCTATCACTGGCACAGTAGCCGAGTCTAATGCAAACAATGGCAATCCTAGTTTTGTCAGCGTTTCTGACAAAACTAGGATTGATATTGATTTGCATTGGACTCGTGCGAGTAATCACTGGGAGACTCGCAGAGTACCGAGTCCTGCGAGTCCCTTACTACTCGCCGAGTAACGAGTCCTAGCGAGTAGATTCGCCCATCCCTAGTTTGTATATGAATAAGAACTTCTTTTCTTTGCATTATTTAAGGTCTGAAAGCGCTGTTTCTTTTTTATTATTTTAACGATTTCTCATTTGCTGCAAATAAATACAACATTTTTAGCTTTGAATTTCGGAGATATGTTGTCAGTAGTTTATAGAATAAAACAACAATGTACATTTTACTCAAAAATATACCTATAAAGAGAAAAATCAGAGAAAGTGAAAATTTTGCAGTTGTCTGCTAACGTTTTCCAGAGCTGTATGTATTACATCTCATATTTCTGAGCAGATTGGTAGGTTCTGTCTTCACACCCTAATAATCACAAAAAAGACCTCTTTCAGATATGCAACCTTTCAATTTTTACTGCACCTATACTCTGCTGGATATGCCCCTACTTCCTGAGCTATGCACTTCTATGATGTCTTATAATTGATTGAGGGGGGCTCAGGACTTTGATAATACCCACAAATCTGAAAAACTCACTGAAAAGATAGCCAAGAAAAACATCCATTGCATTTGCAGGAGGCTGTAAGCTCCACTGAGAGGCAACTCAGGTGTCTTAATACCGGTGCAACCAGCCAAAGCATTGGGGGTGGTTGTGCCAACTGCAACCAGCCATGCTATGGGGGAGGTGATTGGTGGTATTTATAGATACAAGGTTACCATAGGGTGTTAGTCACACTAGCACATGTAACACATAGTGTCAGGATGTAGACTATTGGTCACGTCCTTACTATTAGATTAGGCGGGCTGCCCCGCACCATGTACATGCATTAAACAAATGACATACTCTCCCCAGAGGGCTCAGCTGCACACTGCAAAAGATAAAAAAAAAGTGCAAAAAACACTAATTCTGCTAAAACAGACATATAGTTAGGACTCGTAAGTGTGAGGGCCCTTGACGGTGGGCTACGAGCTTATATATTTAGGCCAAAATATCCACTAACACCTCAAAACATTATTCTTAGTGTTTTTTTGCCTTTTTTAGGTAGTATTTCTCCCTTGTAAGGCTGGTTTCACAATGAAGCTTTTTCCCTGATCAGGTTCAATCTGGTTTGTGTACCAAAACCAGGAGTGACTCCAAAACCCAGAACAGGTGTCAATCTTTCAATTATACTTTTTCTCTGCAAGTTCCTCTACTGATTTTGGCACACAAAACCTGATGAACCCTGATCAGGGAAAAGCTGCAGTGTGAAAGCAG
Organism: Allobates femoralis; assembly: GCA_033576535.1. Taxonomy (NCBI): domain Eukaryota; kingdom Metazoa; phylum Chordata; class Amphibia; order Anura; family Aromobatidae; genus Allobates; species Allobates femoralis. The sequence continues at coordinate 550,046,613 of JARQOC010000002.1, read as the reverse complement.
CTCAAGTGCTATTATTAGGTCATTATGTATTGGTAATATGTGGTCTAGTCATGATATGGTGATATTTGTCCTTTGTATGTGGCATTATTTGCTAATGGTTTGCTATGAGAGCAGTCTCCCGAAAACCTCTGTTCTTGTCATTGCAGCACTCCTTTGAAATCATAGAAACCTATTAAAAATAGCAAGAAATAAAACATTTTTTTGAGAAGTATGAAGAAAAGTCATAAAAGATCAAATTCCCCAACCTTTTGCTTAATTTAAAATAAAGATAATAAAAAATACACATATGGGGTATCACTGCATTCATAAAAACACAGTCTGTTAAAAAATAAAAATAATTAACATGATCACTAAAAACAGAAAGCAAAAAAAATTCAGTAATTACAAAACTATGTATTTAAGGGCACTGCAATACCACAAAAAGTGGTGTAGAAATAGATAAAAATATATCTCATCGATTTCAAAATGGTATCAATAAAAATGTATTTTTGCTAGTCAAAAAATAACACATCACATGGTTCCATCAACTGAAAAATGAAAGTAATGACACAACTACCAACATTTGTGTAAATAAGCTTTGGAGTTTTTTTCACCACTCAAATAATAATTAAAAAAAAAAGCATACTTGGTATAGCGGTAACCGTACCAATTAGGAGAATAATATTGCATGGTAATTTTTACAACAAAATATGCAGTGCAAAAACAATTTCCAAAACACGTGTTATTAATGTGGGGGTGGTTTCACAATTCTTCTCATTTTGAAATTTGTTTCCTGTTTTACTGCACACTACGTAGCAAAATGAATGGTGTCCTTCAAAATACATCTTTGTCTGCAGAAAACAAGACCTTATATTTCTATGTGGACGAAAAAAGTAAACAAATGTTTGCTCTGTGATCAAGGGGAAAGCTGAAAATTGTCCGTGTCCTAAAGGGGTAAAGTTCATCTCTCACCTGAGAAGATCCAACTAGCTCATCTTTACTAATTCCAGCCGATAGCTGTACCCCACCTCCAACCACCTGTCATGTCAATTGAATTGAAAGTCTGTGACCAATACTTATCAGCAATGGATCCATCCATGTATCATTCTCATCTCATCCATTTTTGAAACCTTTGAAAAATTTGTCTTCAGTAATTTCTTGGCCGAGCCTTGCTGTTTACACATATGTGTCTTGTCTACTGTAATGGTGGTTAGGTTTAAGTCTACATTGGCCATGTTCCTGAACATTAAACATCTTGTACTTTTGGGTACTTCAAATCATTTGCAATTAGTATGTAGAAAAAAGATGATTTTCCAGCTCCAGTAATACTCCAGTAATACTCAGAGCTTCATAGAGAGCATATTGCATGCTTGAAATGCGTAGCTTTCTATATTTGCAATTGTTACCCTATTTAATAAAGATTTTTTTTCACGGAGTACAACTGGAGCTAGAAAATCATCTTTTTTCTACAGTTTTTATATCTGGTCTGATGTCTTCTGGGCCCTGGGCTAAACTAAACAGTTAGCTGGATCACGAACCCCCTCCTTCCCTCTTGCATTTAATATGTGCCTTTTTCTCTCAACATGTTTTATTGTGACCCTGTTTAATATTTGCTGTTCTGTTATCACGCCCCAATACCCTAGCAATTTACAAGCGCACTGCATCCTACTGTAAGACTTTTAGCAGTTTTACATTTTTCATAAAAAAATTTTTTTGGGCCATGTTGCCTAAGGAAAACAATCTGAATAATAATTCTGTACAATTTTTTGAAGCATGTTGATATAATTAGGCCACAACTTCACTCATTACAGAAGTAGACATCACCTTATTTGCTTGAAACTAATAAGCATTCAATATATAACATTACAACAACAGAACTCCATAATTAAAATTTCACTATAGATAAATTGGAGCCACACAAACATGGGTCCTATCTAATATATAAAAGCCGAAAGCCACTTCCGGAAAACCCGAAGGGTACTTCCGTGATGGCCTCCGGACCCATGCTGCTGATGCCACCAGTGCGGGCTAGCCGGCCGGCGCCCGGATACAGGCAATGGAGGAGGAACGTTCCGCCCCCTCCTGCGGCCCCCCCGCGGCTCCTCCTGACCCCCCGCCGCTGCTCTTGCCTCCCCCTCCCGCGGCTCCTGCCCCTCTGCGGCTCCTGCGGGCCCCCCACCGCTACTCTTGCCCCCCCGCGGCTCCTGCGGGCCCCGCGCAGGTCCTCCTGCCCCCCCAGCCGCGGCTCCTGCGGGCCCCCCGGCACTGCTCCTGCCCACCGCGGCTCCTGCGGGCCCCCCTGCCGGTGCTCCTGCCCCTGCCATTGCTTCTGCCCCCCCGCGGCTCCTGCGGCCCCCCGCGGCTGCTGCAGGCCCCCCCCCGCGGGTCGTCCTGCCCCCCCTCGCAGCTCCTGTGCCCCCCCCCCCCTGCTTGCTTCTACTGAAAAAAAAAAATCCTCATAGAGGATATTCACCCGTCCGCCGGCGCCCTCCATCTACGTCCTCTAGCTCCATGGCTTGAGGACTTGTGGTTGCCTGAGAAACCGATCAGCCGGTTTCCCAGGCAACTACAGGTCCTGCAAGCCGGCACACGGGTGAGTATCCTCTCATCCATCCTGCCCCTCCCCCTGCCACCATCATCCTGCCCCTACCCCCCACCGGCTCCAACCTTCCCCCCCTCTCCGCTCCATAGCACCCGCCCCAATCCATCCTGCCCCCCACACCAGCCTCATCCTGCACCCCCCGCCCGCTCCATGCTACCCCCCCACCGCCTCCATCCTGCCCCCACACCAGCTCCATCCTGCCCCCCCACACACCAGCTCCATCCTGCCCCCCAACGCCTCCATCCTGCCCCCCCGCCAGCACCATCCTGCCCCCCCCCACCGGTTCTATCCTGCACCCCATGCCGGCTCCATCCTGCCCCCCCGCCCGCCGCCTCTATCCTGCCCCACCCCCCCTCGGCTGAATCCTGCCCCCCCAGCTGCATACTGCCCCCTCCCCCAGCTCGATTCTGCCCCCCCACACACACCAGCCCCATCCTGCCCCCACGCTGCCTCCATCCTGCCCCCCTCACCAGCACCATCCTGCCACCCCCCCCGCCGGCTCCATACTGCCCACCACGCCGGCTCCATCCTGCCCCCCACGCCGCCACCATCCTGCCCCACCCCCCCTTGCCTGCATCCTGCCCCCCCACACACCAGCTCCATCCTGCCCCCCCACGGCTCCATCCTGCCCCCACCCCGCCAGCACCATTCTGCTCTCCCCGCCGGCTCCATCTTGCCCCCCACACTGACTCCATCCTGCCCCCAACCCCGCCTCCATCCTGCCCCCCCCTTGGCTGCATCCTGCCCCCCCCCGGCTGCATCCTGCGCCCCCCCCCACCTGCTCCATCCTGCCCCCCCCACACACCAGCTTCATCCTGCCCCCACCGGCTCCATCCTGCCCCCACCCCGCCAGCACCATCCTGCCCCCCCGCCAGCACCATCCTGCCCCCCTGCCGCCTCCATCCTGCCCTCCACGCCGGCTCCATCCTGGCCCCCCCGCCACCTCCATCCTGCCCCCCCCCTCAGCGGCATCCTGCCTCACCCGGCTGCATCCTGCCCCCACCCTCCATCCTGCCCCCCCCACACACCACCTCCATCCTGCCCCACGCCGCCTCCATCCTGCCCCCCCCACCAGCACCATCCGGCCCCCCCGCCAGCACCATCCTGCCCCCCCGCTGGCTCCATCCTGCCCCCCCGCCGCCTCCATCCTGCCCCCCACGCCGGCTCCATTCTGGCCCCCCGCCACCTCCATCCTGCCCCACCCCCCCTCGGCTGCATCCTGCCCCACCCGGCTGCATCCTGCCCCCAACCTCCATCCTGCCCCCCCCAAACACCACCTCCATCCTGCCCCCCCCCACCGGCTCCATCCTGTTCCCACGCTGCCTCCATCCTGCCCCACCCACCAGCACCATCCGGCCCCCACCGCCGGCTCCATCCTGCCCCCCCCACCGGCTCCATCTTGCCCCCCCCGCCGGCTCCATCCTGCCTCCCCGACGCCTCCCTCCTGCCCCACCCCCCCTCGGCTGCATCATCCCCCCCGCCTGCATCCTGCCCCCCCGCCGACTCCATCCTGCCCCCCCCACACCAGCTCCATCCTGGCCCCCCCACACCACCTCCATCCTGCCCCCCCCGTCGCCTCCATCCTGCCCCCCCACCAGCTCCATCCTGCCCCCCCAGCTCCATCCTCCCTCCGCCACCTCCATCCTTCCCCGCCGCCTCCATCCTGCCCCGCTCGCTCCATCCTGCCCCCCCCACACACCAGCTCCATCCTGCCCCCCCACCGGCTCCATCCTGCCCCCCCACCGCCTCCATCCTGCCCCCCCCAGACAGCACCATCCTGCCCCCCCGCCGGCTCCATCATGCCCCCCTGCCAGTTAGCGCTCATGTGACCGATCAGCTGAATGGTTTCCCAGGCAACGACGGGTCCTAAACCCCTGTAGGACCTAGAAGACGAAGGTGGAGCGAGCCGGCGGACAGGTGAGTATCCTCACTGAGGATTTTTTTATTTTTTGGAGGGAGGAGCGGGGGGGGGGGGGGGGAGCTGAGTATAGCCATATACCATAGTGCTGCTATACATGTACTCTAATGTATCGCCATATACTATAGTGCTGCTATACATGTGCTGTAATGTATCGCCATATACTATAGCGCTGCTAGACATGTACTGTAATGTACCACCATATACCATAGCGCTGCTATACATTTGCTATAAAATACCCCCTTATACTATGGTGCACCTGTATATATACTGTAATATATTGCCATATACTATAGTGCTGCTATACTGTACCGCCATATACCATAGTGCTACTATATCTAATATATAAAACCCCAACGCTCACTTCCGTCACTTTAGGCAGCACTTCCGTCACTTTTTCATTGCCAAACTGACGTCACCACAGCGCTACACCCGTCCCACATGCCGGCCCTAAGCGCAGCGGGACTCGGGCAGCCCCGCCACACTTACACCCACCCCTACACTGCCTAAAGCACACATCATGGGCGGGAGACGACCGCCGTGATGTGTGCAGCCTGGAGGAGCAGAGGTGTACCGAACGGTCATGTCGCCGCTCCAGCCTCCTCTCTCCTCCTCACCCCTCCAGCCGCATTTCTCCTCACCCCTCCTTCCTCACCTCTCCTCACCCCTCCAGCCCCACCTCTCCTCACCCCTCCAGGCTTCCGCCACATCATACTCTGCTATCCACAGAGCCGCCTGTATACTCTGCTACCCACTGACCCGCCTGTATACACACAATTCATTTCACCCCGCTCCTGATGCAATTGCATCGGGCCCCTGACCACTGCACTCTGGCCCGACCACTGCACTCTGGCCCGACCACTGCACTCTGCCCCCGACCACTGCACTCTGCCCCCGACCACTGCACTCTGCCCCCGACCACTGCACTCTGCCCCTGACCACTGCACTCTGCCCTAAAGCAGACTATGAGCCACTGAGCCTCCGTATACTCTGCTAACCACTCAGCCGCTGTATAGTCTGGTAACCACTGAGCCCCCGTATACCCTAATAACCATAGGCTAGAATACCCGATTCTTTAGAATCGGGCCGCCATCTAGTGCAATAATATTTAGTTTATTAGCTCAAACCATGATAACAATACTCATTATTTTTACACCAGTTTACAGGAAAAAAACAGAGAGGTGAAAATTCCACCCAGGACAAATTACAGACAGGTTAAAATAACCACAAGACCAAAGGGGACTGAGACCTGGTCACTTAAAGAAGAAGGGTGTGCAAACAGTAGGAGTTATTTTTCATATATATATATATATATATATATTAAAAAATCCAACTAATACCAATGTCTAGTGTTTTATATAGTTTACCTTTGGGGCTAATCCCTGTTATAATCTAATATATAATTGCCGTAGCGCACTTCCGTCATATTCGGCGCTACTTCCGTCGTCGTGGACATGGCTGCCAAAGTGACGGAAGTGCGTTAGGGACACACACACACACACACATACACCACACACACACACACCACACACACACACACACAAACACACACACACCACACACCCACACACACACACACACACTCCAGTATACTTACCCAGCCGCCATCCCGCTACACCGCTCCCGCCATGGCTCCGCCCACCTTGCGGGGCTCCCGCCATGGCTCCGCCCACCTCTCGGGGCTCCCGCCATGGCTCCGCCCACCTCGCAGGGCTCCCGCCATGGCTCCACCCACCTCGTGGGGCTCCCGCCATGGCTCCGCCCACCTCGCGAGGCTCCCGCCATGGCTCCGCCCACCTAGCCTGCGCTGACCACAGAGCCTCCTTCCTGCGCTGACCACAGAGCCGCCGTCCTCTGCTGACCACAGAGCCCCCGTCCTCTGCTGACCACAGAGCCGCCGTCCTCTGCTGACCACAGAGCCCCCGTCCTCTGCTGACCACAGAGCCTCCGTCCTCTGCTCACTACAGACCCGCCGTTCTCTGCTGACCACAGAGCCGCCGTCCTCTACTGACCACAGACCCGCCGTCGTCTGCTGACCACAGAGCCTCCTTCCTGCGCTGACCACTCTGCCTCCTTCCTGTGCTGACCACTCTGCCTCCTTCCTGCGCTGACCACAGAGCCGTCGTCCTCTGCTAACCACAGAGCCGCCGTCCTCTGCTGACCACAGAGCCGCCGTCCTCTGCTGACCACAAACCCGCCGTCCTCTGCTGACCACAGAGCCTCCTTCCTGCGCTGACCACTCTGCTTCCTTCCTGCGCTGACCACTCTGCCTCCTTCCTGCGCTGACCACAGAGCTGCCGTCCTCTGCTGACCACAGAGCCGCCGTCCTCTGCTGACCACAGAGCCGCCCTCCTCTGCTGACCACAGAGCCGCCCTCCTCTGCTGACCACAGAACCGCCGTTCTCTACTGACCACAGAGCCGCTGTCCTTCGCTCACCACTCTGCCTCCTTCCTGCGCTGATCACTCTGCCTCCTTCCTGCGCTGATCACTCTGACTCCTTCCTGCGCTGATCACTCTGCTGCCGTCCTCTGCTGACCACAGAGCCGCCGTCCTCTGCTGACCACAGAGCCGCCGTCCTCTGCTGACCACAGAGCCGCCATCCTCTGCTGACCACAGAGCCGCTGTCCTCTGCTGACCACAGAGCCGCCGTCCTCTGCTGACCACAGAGCCGCCGTCCTCTGCTGACCACAGAGCCGCCGTCCTCTGCTGACCACAGAGCCGCCGTACTCTGCTGACCACACAGCCGATGTCCTCTGCTGACCACAGAGCCGCCGTCCTCTGCTGACCACAGAGCCGCCGTCCTGCGCTCACCACTCTGCTCCTTCCTGCGCTCACCTCTCTGCCTCCTTCCTGCGCTGACCATTCTGCCTCCTTCCTGCGCTGACCACAGAGCCGCCGTCCTCTGCTGACCACAGAGCCACCGTCTTCTGCTGACCACAGAGCCGTTGTCCTACGCTCACCACTCTGCCTCCTTCCTGCACTGATCACTCTGCCTCCTTCCTGTGCTGATCACTCTGCCACTGTCCTCTGCTGACCACAGAGCCGCCGTCCTGCGCTCACCACTCTGCCTCCTTCCTGCGCTCACCACTCTGCCTCCTTCCTGTGCTGACCACTCTGCCTCCTTCCTGCGTTGACCACAGAGCCGCTGTCCTCTGCTGACCACAGAGCCACTGTCCTCTGCTGACCACAGAGCCGCCCTCCTCTGCTGACCACAGAGCCGCTGATCTGCGCTCACCACTCTGCCTCCTTCCTGCGCTGATCACTCTGCCTCCTTCCTGCGCTGATCACTCTGCCTCCTTCCTGCGCTGATCACTCTGCCTCCTTCCTGCGCTGACCACAGAGCTGCCCTCCTCTGCTGACCACAGAGCCGCCGTCCTCTGCTGACCACAGAGCCGCCGTCCTCTGCTGACCACAGAGCCGCCGTCCTCTGCTGACCACAGAGCCGCCGTCCTCTGCTGACCACAGAGCCCCCGTACTCTGCTGACCACACAGCCGCCGTACTCTACTGACCACACAGCCGCCGTACTCTGCTGACCACACAGCCGCCGTACTCTGCTCACCACACAGCCGCCGTACTCTGCTGACCACACAGCCGCCGTCCTCTGCTGACCACAGAGCCGCCGTCCTGCGCTCACCACTCTGCCTCCTTCCTGCGCTCACCACTCTGCCTCCTTCCTGCGCTGACCACTCTGCCTCCTTCCTGCGCTGACCACAGAGCCGCCGTCCTCTGCTGACCACAGAGCTGCCGTCCTCTGCTGACCACAGAGCCCCCATCCTCTGCTGACCACAGAGCCCTGTCCTCTGCTGACCACAGAGCCCCCGTCCTCTGCTGACCACAGAGCCCCCATCCTCTGCTCACCACAGACCCACCGTTCTCTGCTCATCACAGAGCCGCCATCCTCTGCTGACCACAGAGCCGCCGTCCTCTGCTGACCACAGAGCCGGCATCCTATGCTGACCACAGAGCCTCCTTCCTGCGCTGACCACTCTGCCTCCTTCCTGCGCTGACCACATAGCCGCCGTCCTCTGCTGTCCACAAAGCCGCCGTCCACTGCTGACCACAGAGCCGCCGTCCTCTGCTGACCACAGAGCCGCCCTCCTCTGCTGACCACAGAGCCGCCGTCCTCTGCTGACCACAGACCCGCCGTCCTCTGCTGACCACAGAGCCTCCTTCCTGCGCTGACCACTCTGCCTCCTTCCTGCGCTGACCACAAAGCCGCCGTCCTCTGCTGACCACAGAGCCGCCGTCCTCTGCTGACCACAGAGCCGCCGTCCTCTGCTGACCACAGAGCCGCCCTCTTCTGCTGACCACAGAGCCGCCGTCCTCTGCTGACCACAGAGCCGCCATCCTCTGCTGACCACAGAGCCGCTGTCCTGCGCTCACCACTCTGCCTCCTTCCTGCGCTGATCACTCTGCCGCCGTCCTCTGCTGACCACAGAGCCGCCGTCCTCTGCTGACCACAGAGCCGCTGTCCTGCGCTCACCACTCTGCCTCCTTCCTGCTCTGACCACTCTGCCTACTTCCTGCGCTGACCACAGAGCCGCCGTCCTCTGCTGACCAAAGAGCCGCCCTCCTCTGCTGGCCACAGAGCCGCTGTCCTGCGCTCACCACTCTGCCTCCTTCCTGCGCTGATCACTCTGCCTCCTTCCTGTGCTCATCACTCTGGCCCCTTCCTGCGCTGATCACTCTGCCGCCGTCCTCTGCTGACCACAGAGCCGCCGTCCTGCGCTCACCACTCTGCCTCCTTCCTGCGCTCACCATTCTGCCTCCTTCCTGCGCTCACCACTCTGCCTCCTTCCTGCGCTGACCACTCTCCCTCCTTTCTGCGCTGACCACAGAGCCACCGTCCTCTTCTGACCACAGAGCCACCGTCCTCTGCTGACCACAGAGCCACCGTCCTCTGCTGACCACAGAGCCGCCCTCCTCTGCTCACCACAGACCCGCCGTTCTCTGCTCATCACAGAGCCGCCATCCTCTGCTGACCACAGAGCCGCCGTCCTCTGCTGACCACAGAGCCAGCATCCTATGCTGACCACAGAGCCTCCTTCCTGCGCTGACCACTCTGCCTCCTTCCTGCGCTGACCACATAGCCGCCGTCCTCTGCTGATCACAGAGCCCCCGTCCTCTGCTGACCACAGAGCCGCCCTCCTCTGCTGACCACAGAGCCGCCCTCCTCTGCTGACCACAGAGCCGCCGTCCTCTGCTGACCACAGACCCGCCGTCCTCTGCTGACCACAGAGCCTCCTTCCTGCGCTGACCACTCTGCCTCCTTCCTGCGCTGACCACAGAGCCGCCGTCCTGTGCTGACCACAGAGCCGCCGTCCTCTGCTGACCACAGAGCCGCCCTCTTCTGCTGACCACAGAGCCGCCGTCCTCTGCTGACCACAGAGCCGCCGTCCTCTGCTGACCACAGAGCCGCTGTCCTGCGCTCACCACTCTGCCTCCTTCCTGCGCTGACCACTCTGCCTCCTTCCTGCGCTGACCACAGAGCCGCCGTCCTCTGCTGACCACAGAGCCGCCCTCCTCTGCTGACCACAGAGCCGCTGTCCTGCCCTCACCACTCTTCCTCATTCCTGCGCTGATCAATCTGCCTCCTTCCTGTGCTCATCACTCTGGCTCCTTCCTGCGCTGATCACTCTGCCGCCGTCCTCTGCTGACCACAGAGCCGCCGTCCTGCGCTCACCACTCTGCCTCTTTCCTGCGCTCACCACTCTGCCTCCTTCCTGCGCTGACCACATAGCCACCGTCCTCTGCTGTCCACAAAGCCGCCGTCCACTGCTGACCACAGAGCCGCCGTCCTCTGCTGACCACAGAGCCGCCCTCCTCTGCTGACCACAGAGCCGCCGTCCTCTGCTGACCACAGACCCGCCGTCCTCTGCTGACCACAGAGCCTCCTTCCTGCGCTGACCACTCTGCCTCCTTCCTGCGCTGACCACAAAGCCGCCGTCCTCTGCTGACCACAGAGCCGCCGTCCTCTGCTGACCACAGAGCCGCCGTCCTCTGCTGACCACAGAGCCGCCCTCTTCTGCTGACCACAGAGCCGCCGTCCTCTGCTGACCACAGAGCCGCCATCCTCTGCTGACCACAGAGCCGCTGTCCTGCGCTCACCACTCTGCCTCCTTCCTGCGCTGATCACTCTGCCGCCGTCCTCTGCTGACCACAGAGCCGCCGTCCTCTGCTGACCACAGAGCCGCTGTCCTGCGCTCACCACTCTGCCTCCTTCCTGCTCTGACCACTCTGCCTACTTCCTGCGCTGACCACAGAGCCGCCGTCCTCTGCTGACCAAAGAGCCGCCCTCCTCTGCTGGCCACAGAGCCGCTGTCCTGCGCTCACCACTCTGCCTCCTTCCTGCGCTGATCACTCTGCCTCCTTCCTGTGCTCATCACTCTGGCCCCTTCCTGCGCTGATCACTCTGCCGCCGTCCTCTGCTGACCACAGAGCCGCCGTCCTGCGCTCACCACTCTGCCTCCTTCCTGCGCTCACCATTCTGCCTCCTTCCTGCGCTCACCACTCTGCCTCCTTCCTGCGCTGACCACTCTCCCTCCTTTCTGCGCTGACCACAGAGCCACCGTCCTCTTCTGACCACAGAGCCACCGTCCTCTGCTGACCACAGAGCCACCGTCCTCTGCTGACCACAGAGCCGCCCTCCTCTGCTCACCACAGACCCGCCGTTCTCTGCTCATCACAGAGCCGCCATCCTCTGCTGACCACAGAGCCGCCGTCCTCTGCTGACCACAGAGCCAGCATCCTATGCTGACCACAGAGCCTCTTCCTGCGCTGACCACTCTGCCTCCTTCCTGCGCTGACCACATAGCCGCCGTCCTCTGCTGATCACAGAGCCCCCGTCCTCTGCTGACCACAGAGCCGCCCTCCTCTGCTGACCACAGAGCCGCCCTCCTCTGCTGACCACAGAGCCGCCGTCCTCTGCTGACCACAGACCCGCCGTCCTCTGCTGACCACAGAGCCTCCTTCCTGCGCTGACCACTCTGCCTCCTTCCTGCGCTGACCACAGAGCCGCCGTCCTGTGCTGACCACAGAGCCGCCGTCCTCTGCTGACCACAGAGCCGCCCTCTTCTGCTGACCACAGAGCCGCCGTCCTCTGCTGACCACAGAGCCGCCGTCCTCTGCTGACCACAGAGCCGCTGTCCTGCGCTCACCACTCTGCCTCCTTCCTGCGCTGACCACTCTGCCTCCTTCCTGCGCTGACCACAGAGCCGCCGTCCTCTGCTGACCACAGAGCCGCCCTCCTCTGCTGACCACAGAGCCGCTGTCCTGCCCTCACCACTCTTCCTCCTTCCTGCGCTGATCACTCTGCCTCCTTCCTGTGCTCATCACTCTGGCTCCTTCCTGCGCTGATCACTCTGCCGCCGTCCTCTGCTGACCACAGAGCCGCCGTCCTGCGCTCACCACTCTGCCTCTTTCCTGCGCTCACCACTCTGCCTCTTCCTGTGCTGACCACTCTGCCTCCATTCTGCGCTGACCACAGAGCCACCGTCCTCTTCTGACCACAGAGCCACCGTCCACTGCTGACCACAGAGCCACCGTCCTCTGCTGACGACAGAGCCGCCCTCCTCTGCTGACCACAGAGCTGCTGTCCTGCGCTCACGACTCTGCCTCCTTCCTGCGCTGATCACTCTGCCTCCTTCCTGCGCTGATCACTCTGCCTCCTTCCTGCGCTGACCACAGAGCCGTCCTCCTCTGCTGACCACATAGCCGCCCTCCTCTGCTGACCACAGAGCCGCCCTCCTCTGCTGACCACAGAGCCGCCGTCCTCTGCTAACCACAGAGCCGCCGTCCTCTGCTGACCACAGAGCCGCCGTCCTCTCCTGACCACAGAGCCGCCGTCCTCTGCTGACCACAGAGCCCCCCTCGTCTGCTGACCACAGAGCCCCCGTCCTCTGCTGACCACAGAGCTGCCGTCCTCTCCTGACCACAGAGCCGCCGTCCTCTGCTGACCACAGAGCCCCCTCGTCTGCTGACCACAGAGCCCCTGTCCTCTGCTGACCACAGAGCCCCCGTCCTCTGCTGACCACACAGCCGCCGTCCTCTGCTGACCACTGAGCCGCCGTCCTCTGCTGACCACCGACCCTCTGTCCTGCGCTCACCACTCTGCCTCCGTCCTGCACTCACCACTCTGCCTCCGTCCTGCGCTCACCACTCTGCCTCCATCCTGCGCTCACCACTCTGCCTCCGTCCTGCGCTCAACACTCTGCCTCCGTCCTGCGCTCACCACTCTGCCTCCGTCCTGCGCTCCACCACTCTGCCTCCGTCCTGCGCTCACCACTGAGCCTCCTTCCTGCGCTGACCACTGAGCCTCCTTCCTGCGAAGACCACTGAGCCTCCATCCTGCGCTGACCACTGAGCCTCCATCCTGTGCTGACCACTGAGCCTCCATCCTGTGCTGACCACTGAGCTTCCATCCTGTGCTGACCACTGAGCCTCCATCCTGTGCTGACCACTCAATCCTGTACTGACCACTCAGCCGCCGTCCTCTGCTGACCACAGAGCCTCCGTCCTCTGCTGACCACAGAGCCGCCGTCCTCTGCTGACCACAGAGCCGCCGTCCTCTGCTGACCACTGAGCCTCCATCCTGTGCTGACCACTGACCGTCCATCCTGTGCTGACCACTCTATCCTGTGCTGACCACTCAGCCGCCGTCCTCTGCTGACTACAGAGCCGCCGTCCTCTCCTGACCACAGAGCCGCCTTCCTCTGCTGACCACAGAGCCGCCCTCCTCTGCTGACCACAGAGCCGCCCTCCTCTGCTGACCACAGAGCCGCCCTCCTCTGCTAACCACAGAGTCGCCCTCCTCTGCTGACCACAGAGCCACCCTCCTCTGCTAACCACAGAGTCGCCCTCCTCTGCTGACCACAGAGCCGCCCTCCTATGCTGACCACAGAGCCGCCCTCCTATGCTGACCACAGAGCCACCCTCCTCTGCTGACCACAGAGCCGCCCTCCTCTGCTGACCACAGAGCCGCCCTCCTCTGCTGACCACAGAGCCGCCCTCCTCTGCTGACCACAGAGCAGCCGTCCTCTGCTGACCACAGAGCCCCCGTCCTCTGCTGACCACAGAGCCGCCGTATACAGTGCCAACCACTGAGCCACCATATACAGTGCCAACCACTGAGCCACCATATACAGTGCCAACCACTGAGCCACCATATACAGTGCCAACCACTGAGCCACCGTATACAGTGCTAACCACTGAGCCACCGTATACAGTGCCAACCACTGAGCCACCGTATACAGTGCTAACCACTGAGCCACCGTATACAGTGCTAACCACTGATCCACTATATACAGTGCTAACCACTGAGCCACCATACAGTGCTAACCGCTGAGCCACCGTATACAGTGCCAACCACTGAGCCACCGTATACAGTGCTAACCACTGAGCCACCATATACAGTGCCAACCACTGAGCCACCGTATACAGTGCTAACCACTGAGCCACCGTATACAGTGCTAACCACTGATCCACTATATACAGTGCTAACCACTCAGCCACCATACAGTGCTAACTGCTGAGCCACCATATACATTGCTAACCACTGAGCTACCATACAGTGCTAACCACTGAGCCACCATATACAGTGCTAACCACAGAGCCACCATATACAGTGCTAACCACTGAGCCACCATATACAGTGCTAACCACAGAGGCACCATATACAGTGATAACCACTGAGCCACCGTATACAGTGCCAACCACTGAGCCACCATATACAGTGCCAACCACTGAGCCACCATATACAGTGCCAACCACTGAGCCACCATATACAGTGCCAACCACTGAGCCACCGTATACAGTGCTACCCACTGAGCCACCATATACAGTGCCATCCACTGAGCCACCTTATACAGTGCTAACCAATGAGCCACCATATACAGTGCTAACCACTGATCCACTATATACAGTGCTAACCACTCAGCCACCATACAGTGCTAACCGTTGAGCCACCATATACAGTGCTAACCACTGAGCCACCATACAGTGCTAACCACTGAGCCACCATACAGTGCTAACCACTGAGCCACCATACACAGTGCTAACCACTGAGCCACCATACAGTGCTAACCACTGAGCCACTGTACTGTGCTAACCACTGAACCACCATACATTGCTAACTACTGAGCCACTGTACAGTGCTAACCACTGAGCCACCGTATACTCTGCTACCCACTGAGCCACCTGTATACACACAATTCATTTCACTGCACCCCCCTAACTATTAGTAAATAAACTATATATGGATTCTAGACTACCCAATTCTTTAGGATCGGGCCACCATCTAGTATATATATATATATATATATATATATATATATAAAAACCCTGCTGTTTGCACACCGTTCAACTTTAAGTGACCACGTCTCTGTCTCCTTTGGTCTTTGTGGTTATTTTAACCTGTCTGTAATTTGTCCTGGGTGGAAATTTCACCTCTCTAGTTTTTCCCTGTTCACCTTGTGTAAAAATAATGAGTTTTGTCATCACGGTTTGATGTAATGATCTAATGAACTAAAGATTATTGCATAGGACCCATGTATGTGTGACTCCAATTTTTCTATGATGAAATTTTAATTATGGAGTGATCCTTTCTCCAACCTTAACTAAGGAGGGTAGGTTTGTAGGTTACAATAAGCATTCAAGTTTATACAACCTACAGTTTGAAAATATGCATGAGAATGATGATAAGGATGGTTGCTGGTATTCCTTTTTGCCTTGTTCCTTCTACTCTTCCTACCATGATGTCCAACTCTAGTGATTGGTCTCTTAGTATGATATGTCCAAATTCAGCAAGTTGTAGCTTAGTAATCCTTGCCTCAAGTGACATATTTGGCTTGATCTGTTCCAAAATTGATTTTTTTTTTGTTACGTCTTGTCATCCATGGAATTGATAACCTTCCTTCTGCAGCACCACATTTAGAGGGCATTGATTCTTTTTCTTCTAGGTGCTACTGCAATTAAAAAGAAAAAAATTACCGTATTTTTCGCTTTATAAGACGCACCTGATTATAAGACGCACCCCCAAATTTGGTGAAGCAAAAGAGAAAAAAATTATTTTTAATGTTAAATGGGGTCCGTCTTATAATGTCAGTGTCCGTCTTACAAATCATATGGGGTATATGTCTCTTATAGCCCCCTCTTCCTGGTACATGGTCCTCATCCTGGGATATAGCTCCCCCATACTACATATGGCCCCCTTATTCTGGTTATGGCTGGCACACATCCCCCAGGGCTCACATACGTCCCCCGGGGCTCTCACACATCCACTAGGGATGGCACATGCCCCCAAGGGCTGGCACATTCCCCCCAGGGCTCTCAAACATCCCCCAGGGCTGGCACGCTTCCCCCTGGGCAGGCACATGCCCCCCAGGGCTGGCACCTCCACCCCAGAGCTGGCACATGCCCCCCAGAGCTGGCACATGTCCCCCAGGGCTGGCACCTCCACCCCAGAGCTGGCACCTCCGCCCCAGAGCTGGCACATGTCCCCCTGGGCAGGCACATGTCCCCTGGGCAGGCACGCTTCCCCCTGGGCTGGCACATGCCCCCCAGGGCTGGCACATGCCACCCCAGGGCTGGCACATGCCACCTCAGGGCTGGCACATGCCCCAAGGGCTGGCACCTCCACCCCAGAGTTGGCACATGCCCCCAGGGCTGGCACCTCCGCCCCAGAGCTGGCACATGCCCCCCAGGGCTGGCACCTCCGCCCCAGGGCAGGCACACATCCCCCTGGGCAGGCACACGTCCCCCTGGGCAGGCACACGTCCCCCTGGGCAGGCACACGTCCCCCAGGGCTGGCACCTCCGCCCCAGGGCTGGCACCTCCGCCCCAGGGCTGGCACACATCCCCCTGGGCTGGCACACATCCCCCTGGGCTGGCACACTTGTCCCCCAGGGCAGGCACACTTGTCCCCCAGGGCAGGCACACTTGTCCCCCTGGGCTGGCACACTTGTCCCCCTGGGCTGGCACACTTGTCCCCCTGGGCTGGCACACTTGTCCCCCAGGGCTGGCACACTTGTCCCCCAGGGCTGGCACACATGTCCCCCTGGGCTGGCACACTTGTCCCCCTGGGCTGGCACACTTGTCCCCCAGGGCTGGCACACTTGTCCCCCAGGGCTGGCACACATGTCCCCCTGGGCTGGCACACTTGTCCCCCTGGGCTGGCACACTTGTCCCCCTGGGCTGGCACACTTGTCCCCCTGGGCTGGCACACTTGTCCCCCAGGGCTGGCACACTTGTCCCCCTGGGCTGGCACACTTGTCCCCTGGGCTGGCACACTTGTCCCCCTGGGCTGGCACACTTGTCCCCTGGGCTGGCACACTTGTCCCCTGGGCTGGCACACTTGTCCCCCAGG